>CM062811.1:1075914413-1076505032 GCA_031772625.1 Pinus tabuliformis
AAAATAAGTACAAATCTCTTGCCAAGAAGATAATGTCTACCACATCTTCAATGCATGTATGATCGCTGCTAACTCCAAAACATGTGTGGGATAGTTCTACTCATGCTCATTTTAGTTTCTGATACCCATAGAAAACCACTTTTCCATCCCGCATAAGGACTCCACCAAGCCCTCTCTTGCAAGCATCTGTGCATACCACAAACTCTTTGTCTAGATCTACAATTTGTAGCATTGGTGCATGTGTCAACAACTGCTTAAGTTTCTCAAAGCTAGCCATTACACTCCTCAGTCCATTCAAAATTATTACCTTTCCTTTACAATGAAGTTATAGGATAAGAAATCCGTGAGAAGTTCCAGATGAACCTCCTATAGTAGCCTCCCAAATCCATGAAAGATCTCACCTCATCCATTCTTAGGAGCTACCCACTCCATGATGGCCCTTATCTTCTCCGGAACTATTGCAATGCCCTACTTGGAGACAACATGCCCCAAGTAGTGTACCTCAGTCTGAAAGAAACTACACTTGCTGAGCTTAGAATACAACTGATGCTCTCTCAACAACCTCAACATTGCTGCTGAATGTTTGGCATGCTCTTCCTCATTTTTAGAATATACAGGTATATCATAAATGAACAAAATAACAAACTTATCTAAATATGGACACAACACACTATTCATCAAACAAATAAATGTAGTTGGAGCATTAGTTAAGCCAAATGGAACAACAACAAACTCATAATGCCCATAACTAGTCCGGAAAGCGGTCTTGTAAATGTCTTCCTCTTTGATGCATACCTGATGATATCCATATCTCAAGCCGATCTTGGAGAACACTATTACTCCCTTCAGCTGACCGAACAAGTCATCAATCCTTGACAATGGGTAACTATTCTTGATGGTCACTTTGTTCAACTATCTATAGTCAATGCATAATTTGAGTGTTCCATCTTTCTTCTTCACAAACAATATCTGTGCACCCCGTGGTGATACACTTAGCCTAATGTACCCCTTATCGAACATTTCCTTCTATTGAAACTTTAACTCAAACAACTTAGGTGTGTGCATCCTCTAAGGTGCTTTTGATGTTGGAGCTTCCTCTGGAACTAACTCAATAAAAAAGTCTACCTCCCTGTGAGGTGGAAAATATGTAATGTCCTAAGGAAATACCTCCTTGAACTGCTGTAAAACTGGGTACCTGCTCAACACATCTATATCCTCAACTTCCTTACCCTTATCACTAGAAATTTCCATTGCGAATAGATTACACCCTTTCCTACAGCTACGCTTTTCTTGCATAGTTGTCACCATACTAACTGATGTAGCTTTATTCTTACCTTGTAAGACTCTTGGTTCCTCATTTCCATCAACACAATCAATGGATTTATCAAAACAATCCACCTTGGTTATATGAAGATACAACTAGTCCATGCCCAACAACATACTGTATGAACCCAACGATAATACATTCAAATGTGTTGTGGTAGGCATACCACTCAAGTCAAATGCACAAGATCTTACCCAATGATCAACTTGATTCATCATTCAACTGTACTAACCAAGATTCTGCATGCTATTCCTTACTCAAACCATACTTATCCACCAAGTCAAGACTAACATAGGTATAATTAGATCCAAGGTCAATAAAAATAGAAATAACTTTATCATAAATCTTACAATCCATTTCAATGATAGATGCATGATGCTCTGCTTGTTTGTTATCCAATGCCACATAGATACGTGGAATACTCTTTACCAACATCTCCAACAGTATGTGCCTCCCACGCAATGTATATATTAGGCCTAACAATCTGGTACTATGGACAATATCTCCTGCGATGATATCCTCAACAAGTCCAACACCGCACGGGCTCCTTATTTTGTTCCTCAGATCGGTGTCATTGTCCTCTGTTTGATGCATCAAACCTCTTAGTTGGTGCAAAATTATCCTTATTACTTGTATCGTGAGGCCTTGCTCTCTTTCTATCCCATTTTCCTTTGTTCTTTGCATTACCTCTCTAGTCTGGCTAGGTCTCGGTTCTACACTTTGATTGTTTATAGCAATGCCTTAGCTTCCGAATGGCCTCCTCCAATGTTCTAGGCTCATCAAACTCAATTCTATCTTTAAATGCAACCGGTAACCCACTAATGAACCTTTGAATCTTGGACTTTTCCTCTATGAGATAATCGACATACCCCAGTAACTCTAAGAACCTACTAGTGTACTCATCATATGTCATAGATCCCAACTTTAGCTCATAAAATTCCTTCACCCTGTCACTAGAGTATCTTTCTGAAAAATTCTTCTTCTTGAATTGTCGCTCAAACTCACTCCAACTCAAATCTTCTTCATGAATACATCTGATATTCTTCACATCTTCCCACCAAATGTTTTCTTTACCTTTGAGACTAAATGTGGCCACTCTAGCTTTCATGTTCTCTAAATTGTCACGCAACTTGAAGAATTTCTGAATTTCCTCATGCCAAACGGCCATGCCTCTGCATCATATGGTTTCTTCATCTCTCCATCAAATTTTGGTGTCTTTTCTTTCTTAAATCATCCAGAAAACATCACCTATCACTCCTCTTGTAAGGATGATGATGATGACGATCATGATGCCTATCTTAATTACAACTAGAATCATACCTCTGTCTATGCTCTCTCCTATCTGGAGTTTCCAACAAGATGCCATCTCTCATTATGTCATCTCTATCTGATATGTGACCACCATGTGACCGAATACCATATGCCCCATTAGTTCTATCCTCCTCATAACTAATCTAACGTGGTCCCTATCACTGCAAATTTGACAAACTCTGAAGTATTATTGCATTTACCTCTGATTGTTTCTCCTGTTCCTGCATGCTTCTATCACTATCTACCTTACAACTCCTTATTTCTTCCTTTAAGCTTCTCAGTGTAACTTCTAAATTGGAAGAATTCCCAATACCATACTTCTCTTCGAATTCATAGGGAGAGTCTTTGTAGTCAACCATCTTTCTAGCCATTTGATATTTCTTCCTACAAGGTGTATCATGTCAGCTAAACCAAATCGCAATAAACCAACGTACCTTAGTATAGCTTGAGGAGGATACCTTGTCTGAGATATCAACGAATTAGTGTGATACATGTATAACATAATCATGACAACATATAGAAACATAAAACATAAGCATATGACCATGCAACTGTCATTCTAGCTAGGATATAGTCATGAATGCATGACCTCAAAAACAACACACACCATGACCTCATGCATGACAACCACCATCATTACATCACTATACACTTGACCACATGCAAACATGAACATGCATAAGCGATACATAACCATCCACACATATGCATAAACACACATGATCAACCATGAATGAACAATACTTGAAATCGAACCTACAATAGTGGTACATGCAACCAAGCACACAAGAATGTAACCAATCAAGCAAGAATGTAACCAAGCATACTACAATGATAGATGTAAGCAAGATAAATCGACATGTAACCAGTCATACACTCACGATGATTAATTCCTCAACAAAACATCAAGTTTTCACCTGAAGACATCACTACAACCATGGACAACATCATGCAAATGGTACAAGCACATGGAATGCAAGGGTGAGAGACACACATTCAATTGACATGCATGCATGACCAACACATAGCCCATCTAGTCTAAGGTGTGAACCATGCTCTGATACCACTCTGTAACACCCTCCTCCCACATTTACCAAAGAAACCGACCAGCTAGGGTAAACATGAGATAAGAGGCCACTATGATATCATTCTCCCTCCTAATTCATGTTAAGGAAGTGGAATCGATGGATACACACCATACAAACATTAATCATCAGCTACATGACCCTCATGAACCAATCCAATACTTTAGACAACTTACCTTGGAGTTCCACTGAACTTTTGGACAACTTAAGCCTCAGTCGCTCCCATGCTATATGCATGAGTACAACCAGAAACCCAAAGTCGCTCTCACAAGCTTTCTTGCCAGCGACCAGAGACCAAAACTATCAGTGCTATGCCAACAACTGTAGGATTTGGATCACTTTCTCAGGCCCAGAGCCCAGGTCACTCCCCAGAATTGAACCATCTCTTCAGATCAGTAAAATAACATGGAAATGATAGTACTAAAGCAACTACTCGTTCAATACCTTGACAGAACCCCTACTAGCCATGATAGGCATTTCATCAAACATATTGCAAATGTGTAATCTACAAGTGTAATTAAGAGTTTTGAGCATAGGAGCTCTCATACTTAGCTAAAAACCTTGAAGAGCCATTAATGCCTCAAGATATGAGCTGCCATTTCATCCATTAGGTCATAGATACATTGATCATTCAGTTAGAAGTAAAAATATGATGAGAGCCACACATGGTTGCTATCATAAAACACATACATAACCAACATAATAGCATAAAAAAATACTCATAAAAGTATAGTCATATAGACCACATATAATCCATCAAAATTCTCATAGAAATACAAGGAGAGATAACATTTCATTAATGATAAAAAATCCATACCTGGGATGGGACTTCCACGTTCCACCTGACCGTAGAATGGCTAAGCCAATATCTCTTCAACCATTCACCACCGTGCCATATTCCAAGCATTGGTGTGGGATCTCATAGAACACATCAAAAAAAAACATCCAGGGCTTCCAGAGGCCATCCAAGTCAACCCATCAAATAATGATTCCACCTCATGGTTGGACATCAAAAAACCATTATCATATTAGTCTCTATCCCAGCCATCCAGGGCTCCAGAGCATTTGTTCCAACCAAGGCTCTAGGACTAGTAACTCAACCCACAACTACTATCGGGATCCAGAGCATTTATCCATCCAAGGCTCCAGGACTAGTAACTCAACCCATCAAGGGCTCTGGAGCATTTTTCCAACCAAGGCTACGGACTGGTAACTCAACCCAAGATGTTACAGGGCCCCAGAGCCTTTGTCCAACCAAGGCTACGAGAACTAGTAACTCAACCCAAGCTAAGGAAACATGAGAACCAACCAAAAACAAACAATGAAAATAAACCCACAATCACCATGGCTATCTAGGAAATGGAAAGGCTAGGCAATCCACTGTCAATCTAGCAATCCTCCATGTCAATGAAAGATCAAAACTAAGAAACCACATGCATGTGCCATGCACGCCAAAATTAGTGAAGGAAACATACATGCAACTCGATACCTGCAAGAAAATATGATGTAGCTACTGATCCTGATGCCTTCTTGCGCTTTCCTGCTCTTCCTTTGCCTTCTTGCTCCACGAATCGAAGTATGTCACACCCACCAATAGTTCTCCAAGAAAACTCTAAACCTCCAACAGTATGAGAGAGAGAAAGAGAGACTAATGAGAGAGCTCCAAAACTGAACTGACAAAAGGTTACCAACTAATCCTAAGAAGCCCTTTTATGAATGAGGCCTCTATTTTCTTCATTTTCCATTATTTTCCTCCTCACATGTAGCCTGTGACCTTTCACCTCCTTTTTCTCCTATTTTTTTTTATTATTTTCATAAATAATTGTGCCAAAAATGCCATTTTGCCTTTTCAAAGCCTTAACCATTTCCTTTTCCAATTTCCTTAGCTATAAACAATCACAAGTGATCCCCATCGCTAGGATTTTTCCCAACATTCAGCTTGGAATAAGTGTTCCATCATCTGTGGTTATTATTTTGCCTTTATTTACTTTTATTACATGGATTTTTCACCAGGGTTGTTACACTTTGAGCCTCATTGAAAGAAATTTTGGCGAAGGAACATAACCATCACATCTCTTCACAAAGATAAGATACAACCATTTGAGCTAGTTTGTTTCCATTATGCATTTATATAGTTTCAAAATTTTCCATTTATTAATAGAAATCATGTTTCATTATATCTCTGTGTTTTGGTTATAAATATGTATATCATTTCGAAGTAGTCAATGTTGGATCTCCTAACTTTGACATCAATGAGAGATAAGGTAATCATCATTGACAACAATTAAATTAAAGATTTTGACAAGATCTAGCATAATTGAATATTTATTATCATTGCCAATGTTGATTAGTTGTCATTGACGAACCCTTTGTATATCGTCCCCATTGGTTTTCTCCTTATAGGTCACCCCATTCATCTATGTCACACTTGTCATCAATCATGTGCTTGTCAAGCCTTACCTTTTATAAAATTATTAATTTATTTGTCTTATATATTATGATGTGATACTTTGACCATATGATAAGATTATGGTTTGTTATTACATCAATCATGGAATTGTAAGCTATATTTATATGAATAATATTCATGAGGTTGTTAGATGTAATTGGATATGAAAGATTCTCTCTAATTAGTTTAACGCCTAAATTCATGTGTGATTGAAATAATCTCCAAAGATGTTGTAAATAATATTTTGTTCCTATCTCAATACAAACACTTGTATCTATATGTACAAAATATTTTGAATATATCATTTAGAGATGGTTTTGGTGTTTGTAAACGACGTCTATTTTAATCCTTAACGATGGAAACATTTTACAATGTTAATCAACTGTAAAGCATTATGTGATACATGGATTGTCGAAGATGAGAATTTATTTTTATGTGTAGTTATAAATATTGTGATTTTGTTCCTATTATTGATGAAGATCTTGATTGTACAAGTGCACCTTGAGCTTGAGGGGACATAGGTATCATCACATAAATGTTGAAAATGTATGATATGGATGCTCATGTGTGGAAGCTTACAATACCTAACTAAAAAACTACCACTCCATTAATCATTGAATAATATTATCAATGTACATGTAGATTATACCTAGATATCTCTCTATTTGGCAACCCATATATGTTATATTTACTATTATGCCTTCGTATTTGTGCGACAATTATGTATGATACATTTGTGGTGCTTGGGACAATGATCCTATGTGGATTCATTGTGTTGTGCAAGAATGAATTTGAAGATGATTCTAATGCTTAAATTAATTGTCCTTGTGACCTCAACAAGAAAAAAGAGATATTTTATGATCTACTATTGATTGGCTATGTTACTGAGTGATTTGCCATATTAGATGCATATTATTATACATGGTTAAATTATGCTAATATATATAATGTTGATCATTTCATCATATATCATAATGTTTATAATGTTTAATGTGATATATTAAATCATAATGTGATATATACGATATAGTGTTTATATTAAAAGAATATTTTAATAAAAATATAATATGATTTCAAAACATAAAACATATACATTCACGACCTTAAAAGAGATAAGGAGGAATACGTAAGGGAGGAGCATGTCACCAGTAGGCTGAGCGGTGGGCTGCAGATGGAAGAGCAGCCACCGCCAAACAACATGATAAAACCATGGGACAATGATTTGGGAAGGGGGAGAAAACAGAGGGAAGAAATGGGAAGGAGGAGGAACATCATGTACGGAAATCATCAACAGGAATAGCTTGAGTTGTTATGAGGTTCTGGGCACGGGGGAACAGTCAGCTTTTGTTAAGAAGCTTATTGGATATATGAGCGACGATGACATGATCGGGCAGCATCACCGTCATTAATGCCGCCACCGTCGCCATCATCCTCCCCATTGCCACCACTATCATCATCGTCTCCACCAAGACCATTATCAACACCAATCGCTCCAGCACCAGAGTTGACCGTGATAATGAACTCATTGGAAGCCTTATTGGAGACATTAAAAGAATCAACTAAGGCTAAGACCAAAGAAGAACTTCAACCCTTAGCTACCAGTTCAGCGGAACCAAAGAATTTTGAGCACAAAAGATCAAAAGAAGATATTTCTAGGGAGCTTCAGAAAATTAAACTCCCAGAATTTTCAGGAGGTCGAGCAGGTGAATGCGCTGAGGCACGGTTAGAAGGAAGGAACAAATGCTTTAAATTAAGAGAATATTCTTCTTTGGCAAAAACAAAAATTGTTGTATTTCAATTAAAGGAAAGTGCCTTAATTTGGTGGGGAAATTTGGAAAAGCAACTGCACCTTACATCAGATAATGTCCCTTGGGAATTGTTTGAGGAAAGATTCCGCGCAAAGTATTTACCTCCATACTTTCAACAACAGCAAGCCAGAGCCTTCCATACCTTAGTTCAGGGTAATAAAATAGTGGAAGAGTATGAGATAAGGTTTATGGAGCTTGTAAAATACATTCACTACTTAGATTTTGATGAACGTCAAGCTGAACGCTTCATATTTGGGTTAAATCCTTGCATCAAAGCCTTGGTGAGCATGTGGAAACCATCATCAGTAGCTGAGGCGGTAGAATGTGGTTGTTATGTGGAAGAACATCTAGGGATCAAAAATGATGTAGGGCCAGCAGAACCTTTACAATCAGGATTTCCAGGAAAGACTCCCTGAAATTTCTTCAGAGGAGGTAGCTCGAGGCCACCTTACGGTAATAGATTTACCCCAAGGAATGTAGGAACAAGAGCTCCCATGGCAGTAAACACTATAGCCATGGAATCATCAAACACTAGTCCATGGACATCTCATGGAACTGCTAGTATAGGAAGAAATTTGAGAGGAAATAACATGAGAGGACGAAGCTCTTTATCTAGAAATTCACGTCCTGATTCAAGAGGATCAACGCAGCTTAATTGTTGGGGATGTGGAGGACCGCATTTTCAATGTGATTGTCCAGAAGCTTCATCAAATATATTGCATAGGACTGGAAAGGAACCAATATCAAATAATCAAGGTAATCATAGAATTCATGCAGTAGTCAGCAACGACCAAGTAGCATATCAATCCACTGCAGTGGAATCTTCAGGTATTATTAATGGTATAAAACTCAAAATATTATTTGATATTGGTGCCAAAAATAGTTTCATTTCGTCATATGCATTAAACAAATGTGGGTTGGCAGCTCACAGACAAAATGATTTCAAACAGGTGGAAATGGCCTCAGGAGAACTCCAATCTGTGGGCTTAAGTGTGGATCAATGCAAAATTGACCTAGGGGTCTGTACGACTAAAACTGAAAGTTCATGTCACAGCCTTAGGAACTTATGATCTTATCATGGTTATGGATTGGATAGAATCTCATCAAGCTTGAGTAGATTGTTATGGGAAAAGAATTCTAGGTATAAATGATGAAGGAGAAGCAATCCAAATTCAAGGAATCAAGAGAAAAGTATCTTTATGCTACATATCAGCAATGAAAATGAAGCGTTTTTTAAGAAAAGGTTGTTAGGCATATGTAATTCAAGAAGTAAGCAAAGAAAAAGGACCATCCTTAGAACAATATCTGGTGTTAGCCAAATTTCCAGATGTATTTCCAAAGGAACTACCAGGATTACCCCCTGTAAGAGAGCTGGATCTCACTATTGAATTAAAACCTGGTACCCAACCGATCACTAAAATGCCTTATAGAATGACAGCTCCAGAACTTCAAGAATTGCAAATTCAATTGAAGGAACTACTGGATATAGGACATATTCGACCCAGTATATCACCTTGGGGCGCTCCTGTAATTTTTGTCAAGAATAAATATGGATCCTTAAGATTATGCATAGATTATCGAGACTTAAATCGAGCTACAGTAAAGGATCGATACCCTATGCCTTGAATCGATGATCTTTTTGATCAAATGAAAGGAGCCACTATCTTTTCAAAAATTGATCTTCAATCTGGCTATCATCAGCTAAGGATTTCTGAAAATGATATTTCTAAGACTACATTCCGAACACGTTTTGGACATTATGAATTTACTATGGTACCATTTGGATTAACAAATGCACCAACAATATTCATGAATCTCATGAACAATGTTTTCAGTGAATATCTTGATCAATTTGTACAAGTCTTTTTAGATGATATTCTCATCTATTCCAAGAATAAGAAAGAGCATGAAGATCATTTACGGATAGTATTGTACTGCCTTAGAAAACATCAGTTGTATGGAAAATTATCGAAGTGTTCATTCTTTCAGGAAAAGATTCATTACTTAGGTCATATCATATCAGGTGAAGGGATTTCAGTAGACCCTGAGAAGGTAAAAGCAATCATGGAATGGCCAATACTGAAAAATGCACATGAAATACGAAGCTTTATGGGTTTAGCCGGTTACTACCGAAGATTTGTGGAAGGATTCTCCAAAATTGCAAAGCCGATTACAACCCTTCAACATAAATGTGTTAAGTATGAATGGAATGAGGAATGTAATAAAGCATTCTCTGAACTCAAAAGACTACTCACCAGTGCACCAATCCTAAGAGTCCCTAATATGGACAAGGATTTTACGGTATGTACTGATGCGTCCAAACAAGGGCTAGGTGCATTATTAATGTAGGATAGAGGAGTGATAGCATATGCCTCCAGAAAGTTAAAACCTCATGAAGAACTCTATGCTACTCACGATTTAGAGTTAGCTGCTGTAGTACTAGATTTAAATATTTGGAGACACTATCTAGTGGGACGAAGTTTTACACTTAAAAGCGACCATCAAAGTCTACAATATTTTTTCACCTAAAGAGACTTAAATGCCAGACAAAGGCGATGGAGTGTATTCCTAAGTGAATATGACTTTGGAATATCATACATTAAGGGAAAATAAAATGTAGTAGCAGATGCTTTAAGCAGAAGACCTCGGATATTTTCTCTCATACCTATCAAAGTAGACTTAATACAATGAGTACTGGAATATCTCATAAAAGATAGCTGGTATTTAAAGGTGAGATCTAGTCTTGAGGGTAGAAAGCCAAAATAATCTAAGTTTGAAGGAAATGAACTAGAAAATGATGGAATCTTACGTTTTCATGGAAGGATGTATATTCCTGATAATAAAGATCTTGGAGCCACTATCCTTAAGGAATCCCATAGAGCAATATATTTTGCACATCCTGGAGTAAATAAAATGTATTCGGATACTAAGAAACTCTTCTTCTGGTCAGGCATGAAACGTGATATCGCTCAATTTGTTGCAAAATGTTTGGAATGTCAACAAGTAAAAGTAGATCATTATCACCCAGCAGGTCTCTTGCAACCTCACGACATTCCTATGACTAAATGGGAGATTATTTCTATGGATTTTATCACTGTGCTACCTCTTACTTCTCAAAGACACAATTCCATTCTGGTAGTAGTGCATAAATTAACAAAAAGTGCCCATTTCATTCCCGTAAGAGATACTTACGAAGTTGCTGACATAGCTCGAGTATTCATAAATGAAATTATCAGATTTCATGGAGTACCTAAGAAGATTATATCCGATAGAGATTCACGATTCACTTCAAGATTCTGGACTTGCATGCAGTCAGCCTTAGAAACTCAACTAAATTTAAGCACTGGTTACCATCTTGAGACTGATGGACAAACAGAAAGGGTAAATCAAATACTTGAAGACATGTTGAGAAAGTATGTTATGGATTAGCAATCACATGGGGAAAAGTACTTACCCTTAGTCGAATTCGCATACAATAACAGTTACCACAGTTCGATTGGAATGCCTCCATTTGAAGCATTATACGACAGACCTTGTAGAACACCATTAAGTTGGGACAGGTTAGAAGATCGAGTGATAATAGGACCAGAATTAATCCATGAAATGGAAGAGCAGGTAAGACAAATTAGACAACGATTAAAGGAAGCACATGATAGACAAAAGAGTTATTATGATGCTCACAGAACTGATAGGAATTATGAAGTAGGGGATCAGGTTTTCATCCACATCAAACCAAATAAAAGTACTATTCGATTCGGAAAAGGGACAAAATTGTCACCCTGATTTATTGGACCATTTAAAGTCATGGAAAGAGTTGGACCTGTCACCTATCGTCTTGCCCTTCCACCTCACTTGCATAAAATTCATAATGTATTTCATGTATCTGTATTAAGACATTAAATGGCTGATCAATCTCATAACATTCAATGGAAGGAATTGTAGGTATTAGACGAGTGAATCGTATCGGTCGAACCATTACGTATACTGGAACGTAGGGTTCGACAGCTCAGGAATCGCTTGGTAGACCAAGTTAAGGTCCAATGGGACAAGTATAGTCCTAGATTAGCTACTTGGGAAGATACAGAGGACATATGTCAAAAATACCCTAATCTGTGTCAATTTTGAAGAACTTTAAACTATGTTTAGTATATATTTACTTCACTGCAAATCAGAGACTCAAAACCATTTTGAATGATCATATATAAAAGTGATTTTTCATGACATAATATATGTTTAAATTCTGCTGGTATACGGATACCAAAATGAAATATGTTATTGATCTTACTAAATTATAGTTGTCAATGTAAAGTTTAAGACATTTAAATGATTTTACTTCTGATGGGAATTAAGATATTATAATTCTGTCTTATTTATGCATGCCAATATGATTGATGGAATAAAAATCAAAGAATAATTACATTTTAAATGAAAGTCAATGACATGAATAGAATATGGCAAAATATGTTATACTGTAGTTGACATATGTGAATTATACATAAGTTATTTTGAATATGCTAATGCACATTTTATGAATGCATGGATAAGTGTATGATTGCAGATAATAAACAGTTACCAAAATGACCACGTGATGATAGAACCTCAAAACAATTAAGGTTCGAAGAGATTCTATGACAGGGTATTAACCCTAATTTTACTGGGAGGGGTGGAGGTGTTGCCCACCGTTTATCCTCTGAACCCTGGAGTCATGGGAGGACTGTGCGAATCATGCTCCCCTAGACGTGTGATGATGACTGCCGGATGCCTACTGGGAATCAGGTCGGTATAACCGACACTGTCACCCTTAGAGTTTATGAATGGTTAGGTCAGTAAAACTGATGCCATGGCATACTCCAGTAGAGGACGGATAGGATGGGAGCAGAAGAGATTAGGAAGGATAGGATGATTTTAGAATAGCTTGGGAACCTGGTTAGGGCAAGGCATGACCATTAAAATCATAAACCTAAAAATATTCAAAACACCAATTTTATAGTCTCCTTATATTAAATAAGAATTTAACCTCGATTTACAATCCTAAGAAGAATGTACTAATTGCTATCATAAGTAATCAGATAAGATAAAAACTCTAACTTCGGGACGAAGTTTTCTGAAGGGGGAGTGTATGTAATGACCCATCTATAAATATAAAGAACGCAAGAATAATAGCAGGCATACGGTACATACATATGATAGCTACATATGCATGTGTCGCATACACCGCACTAGTATTATATATTAAATTAACTATAAGTGCTAAATACCATGACACTTCTTTGAATATAGGTTCTACTCATTCATCAATATTGCTTAATGTATGGGTAAATCTTAAAAGAGGACTATATAAATTATATATTCTAGATTATTGATAAAAATTATATTAATAAATTAATAAAATATATATAAGAAATTAATTAAAAGGGGCTCTAAGTATAAAGTTATAATGTTATATTAAAAAATATATAATAAAACAATATGATATATTAAATCATAATGTTTATAATGTTTAATGTGATATATTAAATCATAATGTGATATATACGATATAGTGTTTATATTAAAAGAATATTTTAATAAAAATATATTATGATTTCAAAACATAAAACATATACATTCACGACCTTAAAAGAGATAAGGGAGGAATACGTACGGGAGGAGTGTGTCACCAGCAGGCTGAGCAGTGGGCTACAAATGGAAGAGTGGCCACCGCCAAACAATAGGATAAAACCACAGGACAGTGATTTGGGAAGGGGTAGAAAACAGAGGGAAGAAATGGGAAGGAGGAGGAACATCATGTACGGAAATCATCCACAGGAAGAGCTTGAGTTGTTCTGAGGTTCTGGGCACGGGGGAATAGTCAGCTTCTGTTAAGAAGCTTACTGGATTGAGCAGCCAGGTTCTGCTCAGTTTGGCTGGGTGGATTTGGTCTTTTGGTAACTGTAGCAGTGCAGCCGAAGGCATCTTCAACCGCAGGGGCACAGGTAGGTACCTCAGCAGTTCTGTTAATTGATTTTGTAAGATTTCAGGAAATTGTTTACAGGTTCATGATATAAATCCCTTATTGTTTTTGCATCTGTTTACAGTCTTTACATTTGGTATGTGCAATCATGGAGATAACTTATATGAAGCCAATTGGTTTAGAAAATGATGATGGTATGGCACCAAATCTACACGATTTCTTGGAATTATCATTACGTTGGTAAAAGCCATAAAACATTGGCATGTTGTCTTGGTGTGTGACTATCATTGGGTCTTCGCTTTGTCAACTTGTGTCATAATGTCTACATTCGTGGGATGTTAAATAATACCTTTAATTTCACTAGATATTGATAAAAAACTCCAAAAATCCTTTTATTGAACCCCCCTCCCAATATATCTTTCTAATATAAATAACCCTTATTTTTACTGAATACCCATTTTTATACTCCCTAATACCTGTAACCCCTACCTCACGCCCCTCACCCCCAATATCTACAATATATTGACTCTATTTTTCATCATTTTAAAACTCCTTTTGTGAATGAATGTGCTAAGATATTGGTCAACAAGGTGACGTCCCCATGGTGAGTATAGCTTCCATAATGGAAATTGTCATGGAAAATGGTGATTAATGACAATTTATATGGAAAAAGGTGATGATAAGGTATCGAATTAGCAATATTTCCTTAGAATTCTCATTAAAAGACATAAAATACTAGCATGTGGCCTTGGTGCGTGGGCTTGGGGCTCTCATCAAAGGATTCCAAGGCATTGGATCTTTCTTGTCAATAGCTTAGGTGGTATTGGAAATTGATATGCATCTTACAATAAATCTAGTAAGTTGTATTGGAAACTAAGGTTGTTTAAGGATAAATTATCTAAATATGGTTTCCAATTTTATTATGTATGGGAAATGGTAAATAAGATTGGCAAACAAAGTGGTTTTGTGATAGTGTAGTGTTAGATTCAATGAAAAAACATAGTTACCAACTTAATGAACACTTTTAAAGTTTTTGATCGTTTTAGATTATGCATGTAGTTGTACGTTTAACCTTGTTTTGAATGTAAAGTTGAGATCATAAAATGATTCCAAGGCACTAGAAATTTCTTGTAAACATCTTGGGTGGTATTGGAGATTTACATGCAACTTACAATAGATTTGGTAGGTTACACAAGAAACTAAGGTTTTTTAAAGATAAGCTATCCAAATAAGGTTTCCACTTATATGTACACAAGATTAGTAGATGAACTGGTTGTGTGAAAGTGTCATGTTTAGTTAAGTAATAAAAAATGTAGTTACCAAGTTGATAAGAACTTTACAAAGGTTTTATTTTTTTCGATATTGCATTCAATCACTGTCTTTACGTTTATTTTAAAAAATAGTGTTAATTGTAACAACCTTGTTGAGGGGTTAAATTTTCTATTTGTTTCACAACATGGCCTTACAAATCTCAGAATATTGCTAACAAAAAGTTTAAAATCATCCCCAAATCAAAAGGCGGTGTTACCAGTAATAACATTTTTTTAGGTTTCTTTTTAAAATAATATAAAAACATATTATTAAAATAAAATACCTAATAATTATAATTAAAAAACCACATTCTAAGTTTTTAAAAATTCAAAGAAAGCCCTCTTGTTATTTAATATTTTTAACATCTTTAAAAATTAAATTCTTAAAATCAAAGAGTTGGAAAAAAATACACATATAAAGAAATTTATAAAATAAAATCAATTGTCAAAGGGTCTCAGCTCAAGTGGTTTAGTGAACAATTTGTTTCCTTAGTTGTGTGGGTTCAAGTCTCTGGAGACATGTTGTAAGTGGCCAATTTGTGGTATTTATGAAATAGTTGTATTTGGTGTAATAGTGGTAGTTGATCTTTCAAAGTTACTAATTCTCTACAAATTATAATTCCGGTTAAATAATAATAAACTAAAAATCAATTCAAACTGGGCTTAATATACTTTAAAGATTTCTTTTTTCTTTTTTTTTTTTTTTATGAAAAAATAAAAACAAAAATTAAATTTAAAAATGAAAAATAAGTAAAAATAAAAAAATCATAGTGAAATAAATAAAAGTACAATTTTTCTAGATTAAGAAGAATCAATAACTTGTTAGGATTGCATGGGTGAGGGCCAATTTCAAAGCCAAGTGGTTTCCACTATAAATTTTAGGCTAGTGCTAATAGCTTGCAAGTTAGCACAAAATAAGAAGCTTATGACTTAATAAGGGTCGAGGCATCCCAAGGCATATCAAGGGTGTAAATGTCTATATAGGGCTCATCTACCCATATAACCTTATCAAAATGGGTCAAAATGTTCCTTTGTAGCAATTGAACTAGGGTGCAGAGGAGAAAAAATCATGCTTCCAACCAACTGAGCTAGAACCCCAGATTTATAAAACCCAAAACACTTTATAAACCATTGGATTATTTTTTTTGGGTGGGGTGGAGATGGAATTGCCAAAACCCATTGTCCCACCACACACTTGGTCATTCCCTCTTTCTTGTCCCCTCCCTCCCATTCATTCCCATAGCTCACCACTCAAATGAGAAATAATGTAAAAAGGGACAATTGTAGGAAACACTTGATGCTCCTTGTCCCCCCAAGCACCCAACTATACCGTCCCACCTATTGTCACATCTTTACTTCCTCCCTCCTCTCCGTCCTATACCCACCACTCAAATAAGTGTTAATTTAAATTCCATCACTCATTTGAATAGTGACATGTGGGAAGGGAGGGGAGGGAAGGGTCTCCACACCCTACTTACGACTTAAAGGAGTGATTGACAAGGAAAAGAGCTCCCTCTATTCCCACAACCGACCACTCAAGGTGCCAATCATTTAAGTGGTGAGGTAAGGGAGGTTGAAACAAGAAGAACTAGGTGGGAGGTGGGGCAACCCCTTCCTTCCATCTCTTTTCCCACCCCCCAACTCAATTCGATGGTCATTTAATTGGTGGCTTAACAAAGGCAACAACAAGTTGTGGGTGACAATGATATATTAGGTGAGTTGAAGGAAATGGGTAAGAGGCTTGATTCCTTGTTAAGTGCCTCACGTCTAACAAAAAATGAAAATAAGAAAAAAAAAGTGAAGAATGGAATTTTTAAAATTTTTTTGGTTACTTTTAAAATTAAATTTAATCTTTTTGAAATTAATTATTCTTTTAAGTATTTTTTTCTTTAATCTATTTTCTTTCACTTTTTAATTTAATTTTAAATTGATTATTATTATTATTATTATTATTATGAGGAATCAATCATAATTGTTTTCAACTTGAAACAAGCAACAAAATTACATTATGTAGATGTTGAAAAGCATTCGATCATATCAGACTTTTGGTTGATGACCAATAAAAAGAACTGTAAAAAATTGCGTAAATTATGCCAGAGTTAAGTGTGATAAAAATCACTTAACTTCTCATTTTAGCCTTTCTTTTCTGAACCTTTTGCCAAACCCCATGGTTGAGATCAACTGTTACCATTGCCAATTCATTTCTAGTTGCTTGCAAAGGGACTTCTTTGTTAGATTACAAGCTCTCAAACACGAGTTCTATTTATACCCCCGTGCCCCTTTTGTTGTTTGTTTCATCTTTTTGCTGCTCTGATGCTTGTACATCTACTAATTTAGTACCCTTCTAGATGTGGGTTACGGTTCCTGACTAATCCACCACATCTCCGTTGCTTGGTTACCATGTTGAGCCTATGCATCAATATTTGGATGGTTCTCCATGGTATCTTCTTCCTCCTCCTCAAAAATGTGTGGATCAGATACCTGCCATCCCTTAGGCTTCTAGACCTGCCTCTTTTTGTTTTTAGGGATATTTTTTCCTGTAGTCATATGTATTCACATAATCTAATACTTGGATCCACTAATTTTTTTTTATGTTTAAGTTGAATACGATCAGGTAGACCTTTGCTAAGGTTTATCTCTACACAATTTTTGGCGAAAGTAATTTTTTTTTTTTGTATCAACATCCATATTTCTAAATTTTCCCAGATTATTTCCAATATCCTCTAGGACCTAATGGTGCAAAAAAGGAAGAGGGAGTTTGGGTAGTCTCACCCATACTGACATAGCTGAAACCTCCATAATTATAGTATCAAAATATGGAAACCATGGAGTAATGAAGAGCCTATTTCTGCCCTAGAACTATGGCTCTTCATTTAAGATGTACTCTAGATCTATATGTGTGTTGAATTGAACAATGAAGGAATCCTTAGAACATAAATATATATCACAATTGGGGCTCTAATTATGGAATACTCACTAGTGTAATGCATTAGATCTAGGCTAGAAACCATTGAATCTGTATATAATAGCCTTGGATTGAAAGAATAAAAAATTTACCTCTAGAAGATTAACTTCCATGGTTTGTGCCTTTTCCATATGTTCTACTATGTAAGGTGGTGGAAGATGTTGGATATGATCTGAAGGGATGCAAGCCTTCCCTTGCAATGCATCCTTGAAAGAGACAGATCCATTGGGGTTTATATAGCTCCGAGCTCCACTGCACAACCTAAAATATAAAATAATGGTGGAGTTTCACACAATACCATAGTCCTTCATATGGTGGCAATCCTATAGCATTTCCCCTTCAAATAACAAGCTGTCAAAGATTATAGAAATACCAAGTCTATTTTGTATGCTTTGTTTCACTTTTTCCACCAAATCTGAGTCCATGATCCAGAAAATGGAGGTCTTCCCTTTAATATTTTTTATGAAAATCAAAATTTTCATCTTCCATATTTTCTTGTCTTTTGGCTAGATTAGAGACAAAGAAGCTATGGGAATTCCTTTGGAAGGAAAATGTCCTTCATGTATGCATTCCACTTCAATACCACAAACCCCAAGTCTGACTGGGAAAGTTGCGCATGTGAACTCGTAACCATGAGTTCGAGCATTGAATCATTAGGGTTTTTACTTTGTAGACTCCCAACACTAATGGTACCCCATACTGAGCATTTCGAGGCTAATCTCCACTATGCTTCTGATAATATGCTGCCAACCACTCCAGTATCAATCGAGAAACTTCAATCCACCTGCAATTAGGATCTTAGGAAGATAGATTCTCCATGCATACCGACCTCTTCAAAACCACAAACCTTAGATCTACCAATGGGGCCATCCCCATTGAGCACTCCCTTTTCAGTCATCCCAAGATTACATTACACCAATAAAAGAGCGAAATAACATGTGGATCTAGACATATTAACTTGAAAACCCATCGAAAATCACGCTGGGAATGAATTGGTCCTTATACCCACTCCACCAATCCCAATGGAGGAAGGAAAGGGCATTTTTTCAATTAGATCAATTCTTATATGAGGACAATAGAGCAAAAAAACTTGAAAAACATAAAATTCAAGCCTTGATAAACCCCACAAAGCTGCTTGATCTGCCTTCATACAACTAGCAAAGAAATGTATAAGGGACCAAGTATCTGAGAAAAGCTTATACAAACCCTCGACATGGATCTCCCCAATTCGCCAACGAACACCAGCCAACAAGTAATAAAAATCCCCACATCCACAAAAGAGAGAGTGGAGAGGCGTTAAGATCCAGAAAATCAAGGGGATCAATGTTGTGTCCAATGATTAAGGATCCTTAAAGATAATGATGGCCACTTGTGAATGTGTTGTATTGCTCTGAAAACTAGCATGTTTGATTTCTCCTAAGAAGGAGTAGAAGCCTTGAATGTCAATTGTGTTCCTTGGCCCACTTGTAATGAGCATTGAAATCTATCATCCTGTGACAACACTATTCAAAACTATGCAAGACGAATAAACCCTAGCTTTTTGCGCGTACTCCATCTCTTGTTTTTGGAACCATATATTACTTTATTATTATTATTATTATTATTGTTTGTGTTTTTTCAACTCTTTCATATGTGTTTGTTAAAAAATCAAAATAAAAAGATCCAAGTGTGCCTTTAAAAAAGAAAAAGAAATATGTATTTTAGAAGATTTTTTTTTTTAAACATGTTTTTTTTCCACAGTTGCACAATGTAACCATGAAACAAAAAATGATGTTATCAATAGCATTGTTTTTTTTATTCATGGGTTCATTTTAAAAACAAAATGGGAAACATTACAATGTCTTTAAGGCCATGGTCACAAAAGGTGTTAATTTTAACCCCCCAAAAAATAAGGTTTTGTTAGTAGCACCATTCTTCAATTCAAGAGCTGATTTTTATGTTTTTGACCAAAAAATAAGGTTTTAAGAGATAAATTTCTTGTTATAAGGCCCTTTGTCAAGACAATATCTATGTTATAATGGAAATTTTTTTAAGAATGTCATTGGGATGTGTCCTTGCAAGAGCACAGACACCTCTTTAGATATATTATTGTGAGTACATTAGCATATGGATCACTGGATCTATTTCTCCACGTGTTTGAGGGTTCTAGAATAAATTACCTTGCTAAAGGATATAATGATCATGTGTATCACAATGGAAGCTATATAGTGGATATTAAATTGGTGTGTGTATGTTAATGGCTTCCTCTATAAGTTGATCAATAGATGGTTTGGTGGGTTCAGGTTGAGATGGATAGACTGCTTAGTGTGTTTGGGTTGATAAGTTGCTTGGTGCACCTAGGTTAAATAAAGGATGGCTTGACATGTCTAAGTCAAGCACTAGATGATCACATTAATGATGTGTCCAAACTATAAGTTTTGGTCTATATTATAAACAACTAAATTAAACTTAACTATGACACAGGGATGTGTATTGTCATGCTTGGGTGCAGAAGTCACACTAGCCATTTAAGCTTACTTGAGTATATGAGAACAAACACACATATATATGACATAATTGGTTAATTGAACACCTATTGTGTTAATGATTAGTTGGTTCTCATTATAATTCATTGTGTAATGAATTTTTCATGCATAGACATATGACTATAGGACCTATTTATGTATTCTTACCTTTGATTTTATTGGGTTGCTTTAACCTCATAATTTAGAGTTTGACAATGACTATATAAATAGAAATTTAATGTCTCATTAGTGTTGAAGTTTGTAGCTATGGTCGGTCTTCATATTAAAATATTTGTATCATTGTTGTACTTGTTTATGTAAAGCATGTTCTGTATGCCCAAAAGAAAATTGTATTATTCATGTATTTATCCAAAGAAAAATTGAATTTATTGTTGATGATTTATGGCTCAACTAGTTGTCCAAGTCGACCCTCCTATGATCATGTCGGTTTGCCCAAGGAGATACCCATTCTTCCTTCAAGAAACTTATAAGTAGCTCATCCATCCTCCATCAAGAAGCACTTTAGATCACAAGTATTACTATTATATCTCTGTTATCTAGCAAAGGAAGACAAGAAGATAAAGAGGCCAACAAGAATAACAACACGCCTTCTATCTTCCCTGCCTCAAGTGACTACAGAAGGCCAAGATCAGACTGAGTTTCTGTGTTAATTTTTTGAGGTGGAATCTGAATTTTCTGAGGTAAAGTGCGAGCTTTTTGTGGCAAAGAAAGAGGCCAAAAATTGAACCCTACTACAGACCTCTAGTTCACCTTGTCCAAGAGCATTTGTGGACAGTTTGTATACGTTTTGAATTGGAATTTTGTGGAGGGTTGATTTGGAACTTGTTGGAATATCATCTAGATATCATGCTAGTCAGTTTGTCTATGACTTTGATATGTCTTGTTGAATTGATTCTCTAAGGAAATAATTGTTGGGTTTTTACCCCAAGTAGGTTTTTACAAGGTAAACAACTCGTTTCTTTGCATTGTGATCTCTAATTTTCTTATTTTGTATGGTTGAATTTATGAAGTATAGTTGCTTGATGAATAGTTTTAAATGATAAAAGAAGATATATAGTCATCACAAGTAATTATCAGTGTTCGGAAATAATTGCTAGTCTACACTGCACTTTATTTTCAACAATTATATGAGTCATTAGTTAAATTAGAAACCTCGATTATAGGTATGTATCACATGAAGACTAGTCAAGTATGTTGCACTATCATGGAGGTTTATTTTTCAATGGTGTTGTGTTTTATTTAGTTTTATTGAGGGTGGAGGTTACTAACTTGAGTGTTGAGTAGACTATATATTAATTATGAGCTTTGAGCAATGTTAAATATATATAAGATTTTATTTTTATTTTTTTTCAAAACAAGATTCAATAAACATTTTTCAATAGAAAGTGGATGCACATATTACATTAGAGTTTAAAAAAAATGTAAGTCTATCAAATTTCATTAATCCATCAAAAAATAATTACATCACATTAGTGCATCATCTTCCCCTAACCATGCTACACAACATTACATTTTTCTTTCGTGGACTTAGGCTTTGGGATTATACATTGGCTTGTATTTCTTGCCTTTATTCTTTCAAATGTCTCTCCAACCTGAGGGATTGTTAGAGACAACCAATTCCTTTCCTTGATATGTTTCCATTTCCGAGTGTTCCAACATATTTGTTGGATCTATGTCACTATATGAATGGTCTGATTCGTGGGCATGATTTTGCCCACTTTTTGTAGATACCAAAATTATGGCTAAATTTTATGTTGTACTAATTGTCAGTTCAACTTCCTCCTTTAATGGTGGAGATGACATATCATGAGTATGAGTTGGGTGTGTAGGAGTAGTGATTGCATTAGTGTAGGTTTTAACCCCGTACAGAAATTACCTGCATACGAATTCTAAATCACAGAAAAATAAACAATGCGAGAGAATAACACATAAAACACATATACACAAAGAATTTCCCCTGGATCCCAAAACCGGGACTACCAGCTTGATTTTTCATTATATTCCTTTCAATGTTACAATACATATTTATACATGCCGAAGCATCCAATACCATGGACCGAAAACCATAGCGTCCAAAACCATGGACCGAAAACCATAGGTAGGTTCGCCCAACCTAATATAGGGTCCAAAAAAGAATATAACACAACCCAACAATTAGGAGTCTTCTGATTATGAGAATTACCCAACTTGTAAGACACAATGGACTTAGAACCATTGGGTCATTTTACATCTTGCCATCCACAATTTTTCTTCTTGGCTTCAGGGTGAAAAGAGGTGCCTTGTGAATATGGGAAAAATATTTGTAGGTGTTCGGGCTTCTAGCAAGATTTATAGAAAAAAGTTGTATTTTCATAATCCATTGGTTGGGAATAAACCTTATTTCCCCATTTGAGGAGGATTTTATTTGGAAATCCTTTACTGAGGTCCACTTTAACACAAACACAAATAAATGTGTGAATTAGTTGAATTGAGGCTTCTGTGATCCATAATATATATAAATTATATGTATATTTGATTATTAATAAATAAATTATTAAATTAATTTTTAAAACTAAACATTAAAAATTATTATTCTCAACCTAATATTATAATTTTAATATATATATATATATATATATATATATATATATATATATATATATATATATATAATAATTATTAAATAATTTAAATAAATAAATAAATTATCTTTTTAATCTAACCATTAAAATTATTTTACTTATTAATCCTAACTTTTGTCTTAATAACCTAATATTATAACTTTAATTAAAAATATATATATAACTATTAATAAATAATTGAAATAAATAAATAAATTACTTCTTTAACCAACCTTTAAAATTATTTTTATATATATTTTTAACTGATTTCCATAAATAATAATAATAAAAATAAACTAACCATTAAATTATTATTGAATGAAAATACTCGTCACTTAACAACCTAATATTATGATTTTAATCTATATATATATATATATATATATATATATATATATATATATATATATATATATATATTAGTAATTATTAAATAATTTGAATAAATAAATAAATTATCTTCTCAATCTAACCATTGAAATTATTAATCCTAACTTTTATCTTAATAACCTAATATTATAACTTTTATATATATATCTATATATATATATATATATATATATATATATATATATATATATATATATAAATTTAAATAAATAAATAAATTCCTTTTTTAAACCAACCATTAAATTATTTATGTATTTTTACCTAATTTAACTTATTTCCATAATAATAATAAGAAAAATTATAATAAAAATAATAATATTAATAAATTAATAAATAATAATTTGACCTTGGTCCTAAGGTCAAAATTAGCCGTTAGTCAATTTAGCCGTTGGAGACTCTGCTCAGACTATTTATCATGCTAAGCTGGATCTGTTTCTTCAACTTGTCCTGACGATGAACCACACTAGTTGGTTCGAAAACACGTCGACAAATGTCTGTCTACATGTGATTTACGCCGAAGTTATTCTTTCAAATGTGTGAATTACTTTCAAAATATCTTTTAAATAAATATTGATGAAGTAGGCCAACAAATTTCCCAGATTTTCTAAGATATTTGGATGTGTCAAATGGATGGGTAAATTGGGAAACCTCACCCATAATGGAGTTTCAGAATTTGATATAGATTGAGGATTAAAATATAGAAACAAAGGTTGAAGAGAGAGACCATATAGACCCCAAAACCAGGGTCCCTAGTCAAAAACCTTTTGCCGATCCTCTAGCTTATTAAAAATAACAATAAAAAATCCTTTTGAGCATAAATGTAACCCAACATATTGAGACCAATTCTAATTAAACCACTCCTCGAAAGCTAATGAAGAAGGAAAAAAATTATTGAAACAACATATAAGAACTTTATGTTCATAATTTGCAGCTATGAAACCAGTTGCAATATTTTTCACCTCAAGAGAAGGGGTTTTAGCTATCTGCTCCACCAAAAATGTAGATCCAGATAGATCTTTAAGATTTGGCAAGAGAGTCCTTCATTTTATAACATATTTAAACAATCTTGGTGGGGCTGAGGTGGAAGCACCTCACCCTTTGGATCCACCTCAAATTCTTGCTACCATGTAAATCATGGCATCCTTGGTAATGTCGTATTCACTGAGGAGATTTTGATCCTGAAGTTGTCATTCTTCATGAATGAGTCAAAACCATTCATGAGGAATGTGCATCTTCTCTTGTACCCTTTTCACAAGCGAGAAAAAAAATATGAGTTCAAAACTTGCAAACAAAATGATTCCATTGAGATAGGTTTCACTAGAATCGGGAAACTCTCTAGATATGAGCTTCAGATTACTACAACCCCTGTATTTCCAAACCCTTCAATGCTAGCCATTCTTGAAACCCTAATAGATAATTTCCATGAAACAAATTAAAGTTAAAAATTTGAATAAACCAAATATAAAAGATAAAACATTTACTTAAGTACCCATATTTTCCATTAGATGATTGTATGATTATATAAATTTTACAAATTTGTACTACCTAAAAATGTTAGTTAATACATAGTTGAATCAAAACCCATGTTTCATGAGTATTGGATTTAATATCTAAAGGAGAATTTATCATAGGAAATTAGATAATGACATAAACTTCACATAACTTAGATTAGAACAAACATTCATTAAAAAAGAGTCTGAAAATCATCATACGCTACTTATTTTCTAAATTAATATAGAATACTTCATCACACTAAACAAATTTATAAATTATTATTACATGTAATATAAAGGAATATTTATTTTAATTATCATAAATCTAATTAATATGTAAATAAGTTTGTTATTATCTATTTTGTTATTTAATTTTTTTCTAGTTAAGAGAATTGGTAAATTTGTTGTCTATTATTGAGGAGGTCCAAGGTGAGTTAGAATGATTGCCTCTATACTTGTTCTTATACTCCCGAGTCTATGCAATTGTCTACAAGTATGTTAAGTGGATTAACCAAAATTTGAACCTAAGACAATAACAATATTGGTAAGAAAACACTTTATGGTGTGATACATCTACTGTTCGACCTAGGCTGATGGACTATGTAAAAACATTATTCAAAAAATGAATAATAACTCTAGTTATAATTTAATTTTAAGATCAAGGTTAAGTTAGAGATCAAACTAGTATATAAGACCTTGTGTTTGTGGGACAAGGAACCAACTTTGTGTAATTATTTGATTATTAATGCTTATGAAAGTGTATTCTCACAATGGGATGGCCGAGTGGTTGGCACAATGGGATGTTATTCGCTTACACTGTTTCAAATCCTACGGGGGATATCTTTGACGCACTATGATAAGGTTGAAGGAGTAGGCTCCCACATCGTCGTTAAGTCATAAATTCCCAGTATATCTAGTTTACGGGTTATTGTATATACTCTTGATGTTATAGTGGTAGCCTCTAGGTTTGATCTTGGTCCTCACCTAGATTACTCCAATGAATTACTAATTCACCATGGTTTAAAAAAAAGTGTTTATGGTGATGTACATACGTTAATGTGAAGATTTCCCAAAATATATAAGCTTCATAAGTAAAATTTTAAGGAACTAAGTATTAGGGGTTTACGCAGTGCATTATATTAGATATCGTATTTTTTGGGATTCAACTGCGTTAAGTAAGTCATTAACGTATGACCATTTCCATGAGAGGTAGCCGTAACTGACTAACTTCTCATGATTTTGGAATTTTTCACTTAGCAGTCATTGCATCGGGTGATGCTCACAGGGGTGAAGAAGTGGGATTGAAACTAGTGAAATGAATCACATAGTGTCAATCGTCACTTCCGGGGCTTGCACCTGGTAACCATGACTTCCCGGGAGGTCACCCATCCCAGATCTCCTCTGGCTCAAGCGCGCTTAACTGTGGAGTTTTCCCCACAATCAAGCCCACTTAGCTTGCTACCCCATTTGCAAAACCTTAGCAAGTATTGTGCCTCATGAACCATTCAAGTAGAGATCCCTTCACTCTTTTTTGAATTTAAGTATTAGGGGTTTACGCAGTGCATTATATTAGATATCGTTTTTTTTGGGATTCAACTGCGTTAAGTAAGTCATTAACGTATGCCCATTTCCATGAGAGGTAGCCGTAATTGACTAATTTCTCATGATTTTTGAATTGTTCACTTAGCACTCATTGCATCGGGTGATGCTCACAGGGGTGAAGAAGTGGGATTGAAACTAGTGAAATGAATCACATAGCGTCAATCGTCACTTCCGGGGCTTGCACCCGGTAACCAGGACTTCCCGGGAGGTCACCCATCCCAAATCTCCTCTGGCTCAAGCGCGCTTAACTGTGGAGTTTTCCCCACAATCAAGCCCACATAGCTTGCTACCCCATTTGCAAAACCTTAGCAAGTATTGTGCCTCATGAACCATTCAAGTAGAGATCCCTTCACTCTTTTTATAATTACTTTTATAATTTGCAAACATTATTTTATATTATTTATAATTAAAAAATACATAAATTTTATTAATTTTGTATTTAATAATAAATAAATTTATGAAAATTATCATAAATAAAAAAATGTATTCTATGGTGGATGCTCATAGTATTCTTTGGTGGTTTTTTTTTTTTGACTTTGTAGTGGATTGTAATACTTTGTGGTGGATTTCTTTTACTCTATGGTGGATCCTCGTGATACTCTAATGTGGATTTTTTTACTCTGCAGTGGATGCTCAAAATTACTCATAACTGACATGCATAATGTGGTGGATTTATTTTTTTCTACATTGGATTGAAATGTATCATTTGGATGCTCATAATACTCTGCAGTGGATTTTTTTACTTTGCAGTGGATGCCCGTAATAATATGAAGCGGATTTATTTTACTCTGTGGTGGATGCTCGCAATCCTCTATAGTGGATTTCTTTTTTACCATATAGTGGATGCCCATAATTGCTCATAAACAAATGCATAAGTTCCTTTATCTATTTTATTCCTTCCTCTTTTTTATTTTTGTTTTTGTTTTAAATTATGAGTACTTCACCACATATGTCAAAACCTAAACCTAGCAAGGGGAGGTCCAACAAAGTAAACCTACAAATTCTTAATGACAATTTCAATTCAATAGAAAATATTAGAGAAGAAATAGAAATATAACATAAAACATAATTAGTTAGAATGATTGAAAACAAATTAAAACTAATAAAAAAAATATTAGGGTTCAAGACTGAGCCAAAAATAAAGAAAAGTAAGAAACAAGAAATGGAAAAGTAGAAATAATCAACGATTGAAGAAATTTGCACCTTGAGAGGTGAGATTAAAGAGTTAAAATAAAAACTAAATAACAATCTAGCCCTAAGCAATACACATAATAAATTAGATATAATACCCATCAAAGAGGAAATGAACAAGCTAATTTACTTGGATCATGAGTGTAATAAAAGAATCTTGAATCTTATCATCATTGGTATAAAGAGAAAAATATAAGGACACATTAGAAATAGTAAAAGAATAACAAAAAATAGGTCACAAATTAAAACAACTTATCTCATAGAAGAAAGAAGTTTGGGAAAGATACTCAAGCATATCCATGTTACGATAAAATGTAGTGATAATTTTTTTTAATAAATAGTAAATCTCCAAGCCTAAAATGGACATGTATCTTTATAAATGAGGACCTCATCTAAGTAGACCATGCTAAATTAAAGAATGAGGTTTAAAGGGCAACAGAAGCCAAAAAATAAGGAAAATGGGAAATCATTATAAATAGGAAAGCCATTATTAGGGATAAATAATAAAAAGAGAGTAATAAATAGGAATTTTGAACACTTTGGGTCCTCGTTTGGAACTGTCATGGATTTCAATGGCATAAAGGTCCTATATTAAGTTGGATCCCGAGTGAAATTGATATTATTTTTCTAATTGAAAATTGGGAGCATGATGAGTCTAATATCCCTCTAATAGATGGGTTCATCGTGTGGTCAGCTTGGAACAAGAAATCCTCTCATAGAGGAATTGTAGGAATAGTCTATTTTATAAAAATGAGTGTCTCTTCTCACACTCGACTTCATAAGATAAATCCCCTCAATCAGTACATTTGGATCAAAATGTCTAACATTAATGCTAAGAGGATTTATATCACAATTTGTTATTTTGCTCCTATCAACTCTAACTTTTATACGAAAAACAACCAATATAGGTAAGAATTTCACTTATGACACCTTAGAGCAAGATATTCATAGTCTAGGTAATGAAGGTAATATCATCTTGTTGGGAGAATTTAATGCTAGAACCACATCTAATCAATTTATTCTTCTAAGTAATGATTCAAACCCTAATCCTATTTGGTTAGATGAGGACCTTGATTTAGCTAGTAGATTCAAAACAAACTTTCAAGAACTAGCCAAGAATTTATTTGG
Source organism: Pinus tabuliformis (assembly GCA_031772625.1). Taxonomy (NCBI): domain Eukaryota; kingdom Viridiplantae; phylum Streptophyta; class Pinopsida; order Pinales; family Pinaceae; genus Pinus; species Pinus tabuliformis. Next base: position 1,075,943,548 of record CM062811.1, read on the forward strand.
TATCGAGTTATTCAAACTATGTAGTTCTCAAGACCTTATAATTTTCAATGGCATAATCAAGTGGCCAAACTCCAACTAGATGACCCATATTCATGGGCTTGGAAGTAGTTTCGTAGATTATGTGATATATGATATCCTTGTTTCCAAACAAATTGTAATTTTTGACCTCTTAAATGATCATGAGATCATCTATGATCACATATATTTAACCTTAACTCTAAACTTTGCCATGCAAAACAATCACATGCATGCTAATTACAAGAGTTAAAGACACCTAGTTTTTTACAAGAGTAAAATGGAGTACTTCTTAAATCATTTAAATATGGATTTACACCTATTAATTGATAAGGATAACATTGAAAACCTATATCATAATTTTATCACAAGTCTCTCTAATACCATTAGTAAGTTCTCTACCAAGGTGTCATATAAAAAGAATAATAGAACCACCAACCGTTGGAATGATAATGATTGTAAAATTGATAGAAAAATGATTAGGGATGATTCTAATGAAACCTTAAAACTTGACAAGATAAATATGTACAAATCTATTATTAAAAGAAAGAAAAGACTTTACAAGTAGAAAGCAAGAGTAATTACGACACCTCTCTAAGTCTGATACTAGAAATCTTTGGAGGAAAATTTGGATTCGCAAGAATAAAAAAATCATTTGATTCCTTTGAAGAATTGGAATATTTACCTTAAAAACCTCTATGAATCCCCTTACACCATGGACACCATTTTGAATTCCCCTATAGAGGATTATATCTTTTATTTGGGAGGCATTGAGTTTGAGGTTAAGAAACTTGCTAATGGTAAAGCTAAGGACATTGAAGGCTATCAAGCTATTTTTTTTTAAATGGGAGAATTTATCATCATCATGCACATACACAACTCTTTAATTTAGCAATGAAGAAAGGATTTCCTAAGCCTTGGAAATAGATCCTTATTGTGTCTATCTTTAAGAATGGGGTAAAGGAATTCCCTCTAATATTAGGACCATTATGATTAGCCACGTTTTAGCCAAGATATATGTGCTTATTTTGGAAAAGAAGATTAACCTTTACCTTGAAATCCATGGTAAAATAGCTAAAGGCCAAGCTGGGTTTAAGAGATATCATTCAATTATGGAACATCTTGTTACTCTTACGATAATTGCAGAGGAATGTTGTAATGATAAAATTGATATCTTCAATTGTTTTGTTAACTTTAGAAAATCTTTTGATGCCATTCCTAGAACAAAGTTATGAAAGATGCTAGAAGAGATAATGATTCCTATCAAATTGAGGGTTGTTGTGAAAAGGTTGTAGGAGAATGAGCTTAGGACAATTAAGGGCTGGTCGAAAGAAATTAAATGCAATTTTGGAGTCAAGAAAGGGTGTCCCTTATTTCCTACCATTTTTGGCATATACATTGATAAGATGGAAGTGTTTGGAATATGCAAGTTGTGTTGGCCCCATGCTCACTAATATGGTCATAACCCTTCTTCTTTATGTTAACAATGTTTTACTTTTGGAAAGAAGCCATTATAATCTTGGAAAACAACTCATAATACTCCAAGATGAATATGATTATAAATACTAAAAATAAACATTCATGGTAATTAAATCTAAAAAATCACTTATGATACTTTCATTTATGACAACAACTCTTTGGAGGAAGTTATTTCATACAAATATTTAGGAATTGACATCTATCATAAGCTCAATTAGAATTATAAGTCAAGCTTGGAAACAATTATAAATCAATAGATCTTTGGAAAGCTTACTATGGGCTTGGAAACAATTATAAGTCAATAGATCTTTGGATTTGGGATAAAAATAAATTCCTCTTTGAGACAATCATCACTCCTTTTATTTTATATGGATGTAAAGTTTGGGGTTGCAATATATCTAGAAATTCATGGAGGAATTTATTGAACAAATCCAAAACTCATTTATAACCTCCAACCTCAAGATTAAAGGAAATACTCCCTATCCTATCCTCCTAATTGAAGCAAGTCTTTCTCCCATTGAAAGCCTGGCTATGACTAGGTATATTAAGTATAAGAAGAAGTTTTGAAACATGGACACCAAGAGGTTTCCTAAAATTGCTAATAACTCTATCCAAAACCCCCACCTTCAGCTCAAGCAAGGTGGCATAAATATTCCTAGTCTTGGTTGGACCAGTAGAGAATAAAGGAGGAGATCATCTTGTAGAATCAGGATAATGCTAAAAATATTATTACTTCCAAATTTAAGGAGAAATTGCGTGGAAATAAAGAGTTATAGCGAATAAGGAAACTACGGTATTATAAGGAGGTGATCAAATCTAATCTCAAAAACCAAAATTATCTCTTTATCTTGACTAGTGTTAAGAAGAAAATGAACATTCCTAAGATTATAACTAATTCCCATGAGATTCATTCTGAAATTGGTCATTGGTCAATTCCCAAAACACAATGGGATGAAAGAATTTGTCACCTATGAAATCCTAATAGGGTTGAAGATGAAAAACACTTTTTCTTAGATAGTCCATCTTATACTCACATTCTATCTGATTTTAAAAATATTTGTCATGCTACCAACCTTCTTGACCTTTTAACTCAACAAAACTATGGCGATCTAGGAATGTTTTTTCACTTATTTTTTAGCATAGAAATAAAATGTTGAATTCTAATTAATCTTTTACCCTTTTAAGGTCCAATAAACTAGATAAGTCTTAGTAGACACTAATACTTCATATTATAATAATAATTAATATAAATAAAATATGTAATTCCTTATATACTTAACATCAAATTAATATAAACTTAAAATAATAACACAAAAATACTTCAATATTAATAATAAATAAAATATTTATGTTGGGAAAAATACTAGGGGGTGGGGGGTGAATCAGTATTTTAAATCCACTTTAACTTTTCATTTCATATTCTAAATTATGTACGTTATTGTTCTTCATGAAACCATCATATCTATGTGGCTCTAGTGAATGAAAAAAACGAATATCCATATTACTTAATTTATCATGACTCCATCAATTGTTTATCTTTAACCAATGAATTATTAATTTGATCAGACATTTAATATGTAGTAAAGAGAAGGTAAATTACAACACATAAGAAACACATATGAACACCGGGATTTTAGGTGGAAACCCAATGTGGGAGAAAACCACCATTTTCCTTGTCTCGGTCTTCTTCTTTTATTATTAAGAAAAATTCATTACATCTTGTACTAGTGCAGACTCTTACTAGCATGCTAGAGCCCACATCTAGGAGACTATAACCTCCACTCATTCTCCAACACCCACTGAAAGGGAGATACAACCCTTTGATCTCGTCCACTAGCTCCTACTGGAAGGAAGCACCTACCCCTTGAATAAGTTTACCAACTACCATTGAAAGGAATCTCTGAATCCCTTACTAAAGGATCCAAACCTCATCATCTCTTCCTGGACCACATCTCATAATATTTCATATTGGATCCACCTGACTCAAAACATCAAAACATGTAGGTCACCTTTCATCATATTTTCAAACTGGACCCACACCCATCATTAAGCTCAATACCAAATTGAATATTGAATCTGAAAGACAATCATTGAACCAACTGAATCCTTGTAACATCAACAAACCAATCACTGAACTGAATCTCAATCAACCATTCACTGAACAAACCAAGATACCATACTCAACCATAGAATACTGAATTAATATTGAATCACCATAATCATATCATACCATTGCAAAACCATAAATTGTTAGTCAACACAAAAACCAAGTGTTGTCACTACAAAACATGATCAAATTTTTTCATAATGTATACATTATTGTTCTTAAGCATACCCGCGTATATAAGCACTTCCTCTATGTTATGTGGGATTTACGATTGCAGACAAAAGTACCTCCCCTAGGTTTGGTGGCTAACCTAGAAAACAAAGAGACAAAGGACCCAATATTTTCCATAAAGTAACTAGATGAAGGGATGAAATTGTTACTTGGCATCTGTTGCACGTTTCTCTCCTTCTTTGGCTTGAATGCTCCAATCATAGCTCCAACTGCCTAAATTAGAACCTGCACAACTAGACAACACAAGGCAAGAAACTACAAGATATATGTAGCATCATCTATCTACTTTATTCAACAGATCAACATGGTATTGAAATACATGAAATAACGACATCACATATAGGAAAACAAAGAACTCTTTGTATTGATATAAATGGAGTGAGTTACAACCATAAAAAGGTGTTGATCTTGTAGAATATCTCCTCCAAGTTGTTTCCTTGTCCTTCCTTTGTTATAAATTGTACCTCCAATCACCCAAAATGCATGAAATATTACTCTCACAACAACAACATAAGGGTAGAATCACTCTCCAAAATCCAATCTCTTGCATATGGAAGGTTGTAACTATATAGAGGAGTGGGGTAAGTTGGGAGTTCTTATCCTTTTACCAATATTGGGATTGAGATCCACTCTTGATGGGAGGATGAGATCTAAGGATAAGGGATGGAAAATACAAGGTATGATAGGATAAAATCTAACTGTTTTATTTGAGGTAAATGGTTACAACAGATCTTGGAAGCTTCTAGAAATGGAGGCTTCAGGATTCTCTCTCTTTTTCTCAACTTTCTAGAACCAACGTAGGTGCAAAGGGGAGCAACCTGTATGTGATCAATGCAAGCCAAAGTGGAGCAACCTGTAGTTGAATGCTATCTAGCAAGAGGCCAAGGTGCGTTGGTCCTAAAATTGGCTCAGATGATGCAGTTCAGGGCAGAAACCTTGGGGAATGAAAGAGACATGCTTAGGGATTTGTGAAAGATGATGATGTAAAGGGGAATAGGATGTTGATTGATCCTATTAGGAGGCTTGTTGGTCAGATATGAAATTTTTTCCTATAACAGAGTGACCCCTAAAGCGTAAATTCAAAGATGATGACTAATGACTGAAGTGCTTTACCTTGTGACAAGTTGGGATCAAGAACAATTGGCGAGACTGTCTCATGTTACAATACATTTACATCATGACATCTTTTTGCTGAGGGAGGCATACCCATACTCAACACATAAGCTAACATAAAATGTAGAAATTATCAAAATACACATCCAAAGATGACAACTGGTGGACCATGACTGGATGACTATATGTATGGTCACGACCATCATACATTGTGATTTCTGTATAACTCATGAAATTGCAACTCGGATGGATGAAACTAGATCTGGGGTCTTCTATCTCATTCACATGACCAACTAATATATGAGTCTAACCATGTGAATAAATGGGCTTAGGTCGAAGATGGTAGACACCATCTAATAACCGGCCAATGATGTAAGTCGTTAATAGACACGAGAGAAACCACTGATGATGTTAATGGAAGTCAAGGTACTCAAGTACAATCCAAATGGTGTGAATAAATGATTTTATGTCGAACACCACATGTAATATTTTGGTCGATGGCCATTGATGTAAACCTGTTGCTGGAAGTGAGGAAACTTTCCATCGATGTATGTAAGAACCAAGGTACCGATGGGTGTTTCTAAGTCAACTTCCTGGATAATGTGATGATATCAACAAGAAGCGACTTATTGCGGGAGGGTCTTGATGTATCCCCCATTAATGACATGAAATGAGTATCATGATTGAGACAAAATGATGCTAATATAGGAATGGATCAGGAAAGGAAAACATGGAATGAAGGCTTAAGAGTATTGTAATTTATATCAACTGAATGACTTCTCTTGAACACACCGGAAACACTGAATGGAGTTGGCAACAGTTTCCAAAAACCGAAATGGAGGTTCTGTGAAAAGGTATGATGAATGAAATACAAGCAGATTACCCAACCCAACAATCATGGAGATGAAGTGGGAGAGTGTCGTGTTCAAGAGTGACTCGTTGCCATTAACAAATGGAGTACCTTGTTTTCCAAATTTCCTCAACCATACTGGTCAGTACCTCTTTATTTTTTAACAAGCTAGAGGAGGATAACATATGCTTGATCTATAGGTTCATCCTTCAGATGAATCCCTCCGAGTATATTCAACAAACCCTAAGAAGAGGTGGCTCGACCTTGTCATGTTCGACAATTCCATCATTGTTTGATGTTTTAACGACTCCAACAAAGGTAAAACTCAACATCTTTTTCATGTTTAGAGAGTTTGGAAAAGAGGCAAAAAAGGAAAACTCCAGATGTCCCTTTTTGTAGATAGTCTCTCAAGTCTGAAAAGGTAGAAAACAATACTCAAGAGACCCTCTTAGCCATGTTTGACTAAGGTTTTCCTTTTTCATGTAGTTAGTCTATCTCAGTCCGAAAAAGGGCTAAAGTTGTACTGAGTAGACATATTTTCATTTACTTTTATGAGTTCAAAAAGAAAATTACTCAACAATCTTTTCATTTTTTGGGAGTCTGAAAAGAACTAAAAGGGGACTCCAATGGGTTCCTTTTTTGTAGGTTTAAAAATCCCTAAAAAGAGATAAAAGTGTACTCTTCAATCAAAATAACCCATTTAAAGAACAACAAAATCCATTAACAACTATCGACTTGCTCAAAACAACACAGAAAGGATTAAACATACATGTTTCATAGTAAAAATGAATCACAACTAGATCAAAACATTGAATATGAATAAAATAATGAAAATATGACCATATATACTCAAAAATTACTGTTCACTTTCACCATTTCACATTTACATTCAATAGTGAGAGATTTGAGTACTTTTTCCCTCGATCTTGTGCAACTTATTGCGCAATTCCAGTCGACCATTTTGAGTACCCTCGCTTCCAGGTAGGTGTTACACAGTAATTTGTCACTGTCTTCCTACCAGTCTTCCTACTGTGTCATGAGTCCAAATCATCCATGCTCATGCTCTCTAACGTTGCCAAATGACCCACTTTGCCAAAGTTTTTGCTATCATTGCGACTGTTGTAAAAATAAACGCGCTGATGAGCGCTCCAAAACAGACCGAACGCGCTGCCAGCACAGAAGTACACGTGATTCCCGCACTGGTCGAATTTCATGAGACAGCGCGACTGTTGATTATATTTTATCGCGCTGACATGAATTTCTTGGTTATTCAGTAGCGATGTCAGTGCTCCAGTGCAGTTAGGCACCCGCGATGATCCAGTCTGGGCGAGTTTGTTCTAACAGCCGGCCTTCCAGATGACTCCAGACCTGGTTGTTGGCCTTGTATGTGTCACCCTCCCTTCTCTGGCATGTCTGTTTCGTCATTTGAGCCACCTTCCTTGGAGATAAGCTCATCCTCCCACCATTCATGGAGACTCCTTCTCCTATTTAAACCTCCACTCGAGGAAGGAGCCAAACGTAAACCTAAGTATCCTTGTCTTATCTGTGACGAGGATCACTATACTAAAGACTGCCCCAGGCGGTCCGAATTTAGTCGATTATTGAAAGGTGCTCCCGGGACTCCTGCTGTGCTTAAAGAACCTTTCCCCTCATAGCAAACTCAAATGGTGGCTGATCCATCACAACCCTCTTCTTCATTTGGCTCTCAAGTATTTATGGCTAGGACGATTCCCGTCCACATCACTACTCGGGCAAAAGAATATCCGTCGCATGCCGGGAAAGAGCCTGAGGTCCCCTCCAGCGCTCCTTCGTCCAGTTCTGGTCCACTCCATATCGAGAGACCTAGCACTGAGACGCCCATCCGACCCCCTCCAAAAGGTGTACTCCAGCAGTCTTCTTACAACCCTAATGCTCGTGCTGCCTAGCACTACAGCATCATTGAGGACTTAGCTTAGGCTCCGTCTGCTATGTCCGCCTTAGAAATACTCCAGAGCTGCCCCTCCCAGAGGAAGTCCTTGCTATCGGCCATCGGTGGCATAGACCTGGCTGACTCGGATCTGATTTCTTTTGACCTCGAAGGCCATACGCTGAGACTGCCTCACCAAATCGCTTTCCTCATACAGGTCATCATCAACACTAAAACGATTCATCGTACAGTCATTGATGAAGGTGCTTCGACTTGCATCATGTCTGTTGCCTGTTGGAAAGCTATTGGTTCTCCGACGCTGAGCCAGTCTCCTACAACATTGGAAGCCTTTGACGGAAGAGAGTCTCATCCTTATGGTATCCTCCAACGGTTGCCCATATCTTTGGAAGGGAAGACAGTCAAAGTGGAAGTCGAAGTTGTCAATGCCAATCTTACCTACAACCTCCTCCTCGGACATAGCTGGACATACGCCATGCAAGCCGTGGCTTCCTCTCTTTTCCATGTCATTTGTTTCCCTCATCAGGGGAAGATTGTCACCGTGGACCAGCTCTCCTTCTTCGCCTCCTCTTCCAAAGGCAACGTGCCTTTCGTGGAGCATACCTCCAAATCATGTGAGAGTGTGGGAGCCGGACTCTTTAAAGATCCCGCCCTGATGGGTGTCTTTTCCCTCCCACCTCCTAATCTCGCTCCTATTAATATGATTTCCATGCGCTCTAATCCGTGGGTCCTTCCTCCCGCTAATCAGATAGAATCTTGGGGCGATATGATGCCGTTGAGTCCTGCCGAGCTCAACTACGTTGAAATCGTGGCTGCATCGGCTCCCCCTCCCGAACCTGCTCCTCCGAGCAAGGTTCCCAACTCGTATGTTCATTCCCCTTGGCTTGGAGATGACGCTACTTCGGATCCGTTAAAGGAAATATTTCCTTCCGATGAAGCCATTATCGAGACCATGTCTCTCGAGGAACCCCCTTGGTCTCATCATCACCACCGTTCCTCGTTTCTCCCTTCCCATCAGGAAATGATCACCTGTCTCGAACGATTTGCTCCTTGTCTTCCATCTTAGCCCCTTCAAACACCTATTCAAGTTTATCAAGTGTCCTTTGAAGGCAATATGGGAAAAATTACGCAGACCCAACCCATCGACATCTCTACGAAACCAGGGATTGTGGAGTACATTCACATTGGAGTCACTTGTACTCCGGAGGAAATTCAGCTCTACACCGATCGTTTTTGCGAATTTCGTGATGTCTTCGCTTGGTCCTACGAAGAGATGCCAGGCATTGACCCTAGCATAGTGGTGCATGAGATACCTATGTATCCGGGTGCTAAGCCTGTTCGTCAACGTCTACGCCCCGTGCACCCCCGAAAGGCTGCAGCCATTAAAGCAGAAGTTGAAAAGCTTCTCAAGGCTGGTTTCATTTACCCCATTCCACTTACGGATTGGGTTTCTAATATTGTCCCTGTGAACAAAAAGCAGGGTACCATTCGAGTCTGTGTTGATTACCATGACATCAACCGGGCCTGTCCTAAGGATAACTTCCCCACACCCTTCATCGATCAGCTCATTGATGAGTGTGCAGGGAGCGAAATCTATTCATTTATGGATGGTTTTTCTGGGTATAACCAGATCAATATTGCGCCCGCTGATCAGCATAAGACTACCTTTATCTGTCCTTGGGGCACTTTTGCTTACAAAAAGCTCCCTTTCGGTTTGAAGAACGCCGGTGCTACCTTCCAACGTGCAATGTCCTATGCTTTTCATGACATCCGTCACATTGTACAACCATACCTGGATGATCTACCAGCTCATTCAGTCAAACGCCAGGACCACCCTTCCCATCTTCGTGAAATCTTTCTCCACTGTCGACACTACCGCATCAGGCTTAATCCTCATAAATGTGTCTTCTGCATTGAATCAGGCAGACTACTCGGGTTTATCGTCTCCCGAGAGGGCATCCGTCTGGATCCCCTTAAAGTCGAAGCTATTCTGAATCTTCCTCCCCCTGCTTCTTTGCAGCAGTTGCAGAGCTTGTAGGGCAAAGCAAATTTCTTAAGACGATTCGTTCTGAACTATGCCGAAGTGGCTAAAGGCTTTACACGGTTATTGAAGCGAGATACCCCTTTTCATTGGGATGCTATTGCTCAAGAGTCTTTTGAGCGTCTCAAGGGTCTCCTTGTTTCTGCTCCATTATTGGGTCCTCTGAATTACCATCGCGATTATACTCTGTATTTGTCCGCCACCGATACCACTATCGGCATGGTTCTCGTGCAAGACGACGATGATGACACTGAGCACGTCATATATTACCTCAACCGCAACCTTTTAGACACGGAAACTCGATACGCTTACGTCGAGAAGTTGGCATTGGCCGCCATTTGTGCCGTCCAACGTTTCCAGCATTATATCTTGTTGCGCACCACGACCATGATTTTTGATTGCAACCCGATGACGTACATTTTGTCACGTCAGTTGCTGGGGGGCAAATACTCAAAGTGGATCGTCATCCTCCAAGAGTTTGACTTGGAATTTACCGCTGCCAAGTCTAAGAAGTCCCTGGTCTTTGCTGAGTTACTTTGCTCTTTTCCATCTCCTTCTGCACCCTCTCACGCAGAGGACCATATCGTGGACGAAACTCTATTTCTGATCAGCACCCTCGATCCTTGGTACGGGGATATTATTATATATTTGCAGATGTCCTCTTTCCGTCCTGTTGTATCCAAGGATGCTCGGTGACGGATCCATCATCAGTATCAACCCTACCGTATTAGCGGGGACACCCTATACCGTCTCGGCGTTGACTTCGTCCTCCGCCGATGTCTAACTCTTGAGGAAGCTGAGCGAGTCTTGAATGACTGCCACTCTGGCGCCTGTGGTGGTCACATGTCCGGATATGCCAGAGCTCAAAAAATCCTCCGCGCCGGTTATTTCTGGCCCTCCATTTTTAAGGATTGCATTCTTGCTGTCCGTTCGTGTCATGCGTGCCAGATATACTAGCGGAAGATGCATGTGCCACCAGCCCCGCTGCACCCTGTTGTCACCGTTGGCCCTTTTGCAAAATGGGGCATTGATTATATGTCCTGTAACCCTCGCTCGGTCTGGGGGCATGGGTTTATTATCGTTGCAGTCGATTACTTTACAAAATGGGCTGAGGCGATGCCCACATTAACTAAAGACGATCACACAGCGGCGCAGTTTTTTTTCAACCATGTTATTTCATGATTCGGAGTTCCTCAGGCCATCGTCACAGATCACGGGAAGCATTTCCGTAATCACATGATGACCGAACTGACAACCCAACTAGGCTTACGACATGATAGTTCGACCCCATACTATCCTCAGTCCAATGGCCAGGTTGAAGCCGTTAACAAGATTTTGGTTACGATGCTTCAACGTACCGTTGGCATGCATAAGTCTAATTGGCATTTGATGTTGTTTCCCGCCTTGTGGGCCTACCAAACCTCTGTGAAGGATGCCACCAGTTTCACTCCATTTCAACTAGTTTACGGACTGGAGGCTACCCTTCCTATCGAATGTGAAATCCCTTCGTTAAAATTGGCCGTCGAGTTGCTTCCCAACACTACTCCGGTAGAGGAACGTCTTCTTTACCTAGAACGGCTGGACGAGACCCGTTGCCTAGCCTCTCTAGCTATCGAAGCACAAAAGAAGAGAGTTAAAACTCACTTCGACCATACCATCCATCCTCGTTCCTTTGTTGAGGGAGATTTAGTCCTGCTATACGACCAAGCAAATGACAAGCTGGGGGCAGGCAAACTCGAGCCCATGTGGCTAGGCCCTTATATTGTAAAGAGAGTTTTGCAGAAGGGGGCATATGAGCTAGTTGACTACGAAGGTAATCCTCTCGATAAGCCCCACAACGGGTTGTACTTGAAAAAGTACTATGCATGATTCCATGCACTTCGGTTTGTACATGCGTGTGTTTTAGCAAGTGTGTTGTGTGTGTGTGTTTTCATGTTTTTGGCTTGGTGTGAAGGCATGATTGCTGCTTATTGTGTCTTTTGCTTCTTGTGCAGATGTCTGGTGCACCTTATGTTGGTTTCGCTGACGGTGCCTGCCGCAGCACTCGCAATTTGTCTTCTGCGGCGTGGGTGATCTACGATCCTCACGGTGAGTTGATAGATCTTCAAGGTGTGTGTTTAGGCTGTACTACAAACAATGTCGCTGAATATAGTGCTGTGATTGAATTATTAGCCGAGGCAATTAATCTCAATATTCGTACATTGGTTGTTAACCTGGACTCTCAACTTGTCGTCCATCAGCTCAATGGGCGATATTCCGTCAGAGACCATCACATTTTAAGGTTGTATTTACGTGTTAAATTGTTAGAAAGGAATTTTGATTTCATTACATATCAGCATATTCCACGACGATTAAACACATTATCTGATGCATTAGCTAATCATGTATTAGATAGACATTTGTGTAACATATAATCGAAACATCATACAAGCAAGCACATAAAAGCACAATAATAAACCATAGGAATATATATATATATATATATATATATATATCATGTGGCACACCAAGACGCTCAAAAATAAGTGTACATTTCTAAATAGGGCCTGTGTTCTCTGTACATCTGAGACACATGTCTCTCAAAAAATCACCAGTAGGAAATAAAGACCTAGATATCTACTGTGGCGGGTTGTGCTCCCTATAATCCACTGCCGCTCGTGCCACCCACCTCAAAAGGCAGTGCATCCTAGGTTCTACTCCCACTGTATGGATCTGAGACACTATGGGGACCTCCTCTATCCCCTGGTAATCTGGAATCCCTGACAGCAAGCCCTCGAGGTTCCGTATCACGGTCTCCATCATATCATCTCCTGGAGGAGCCAGGGCTAGAGCTCCAATGCCCTGCGCATCCCTCCGCGCCTCTAGGGCCAGGCCGAGGGGTCTCGCCGGTCCTACATCTGCATACCATAGCATTCGTCATTAGGACATGTACATGAAAAAATCAAAAACATCACAAAAATAAAAAATCAAAAAATGAGATCAAGTGTCTTACCACCGTCATCCCACTGCTCTCCAGCAGGCAGCGACATGTCTGGGTCTCCACGAAAGTCTAGGCCGACATACGGCCCGTCCTCCACAAAATTAGTCTGCCGCTCCAACCACTCTCGGAAGTATACCCCCATGCCACTGGTCGAGCGCCACCTCCTCGTGGCATGACATGGCCCCATCGTGTGGCCCTTGTCTCACGAGGGCCTCTAGGTGGGTCCAAGACCATATCCTGCAGTTGCAATGCCGGCACCCGCTCCAGCATGAGCGGGAGTAAGATCGATCTATAGCCAAACTGCTTCGACTCACCACGACGGCAGTTGGTCAGTTGTCTCTTCATGTTTGCCGCTACTGCCCCTGCCCAGTTAAATATGGTAGGATTCAAGCATTCGAGAGCCAGTCGAAGATGGGTCTTCGAGGCCTCGTGTTGGGCCTGGGAGCCCGCTGCCCGAGTCACCATGAAGAGCATAGTTCGAAGGATGATGTCCTCCACCGTAGGAATTGCTATCTTCCCGCTCCGCGACTTGCGTGCCCGTGGGCACACCTGAGCCATCAGCATGTCTAGAGTATCACCACCGGGTCGCTGCCCCTCCAGAATAGGCATCTCACCTCGATGTGACAACCCGGTCAAAAAATAGATGTCTGTGTAATCAAACTCGATGTCTCGGCCTCGGATAACAAACTTCCCATCAGTGGGATTCCAGGCTCTGATCAAGAGTTCCAGAAGGTCAGGCTGTGCTCGCAGGCGTGGAGTTAAGAAAAATTTAAGCAACCCACACCCCCGCAATGCATTTCGGCACCCAGCATCGGCAAAAGCCACTATGTCCTCATTATCATGAGCGCGTTCCTGCCAAACGAACGCCATTATACCCTGCATGATCAAAAAATTTCATTAGGGCCCTGCTCATAAAGTTTCACACGTTAATTTTATCAAAAAACTTGTTGCGCGGCGTCAGCGCGACTGTTTTTAAAACAGTCGCGCTGATAATGGGCGCCTTTGATATTTTTTCTGGGTCAGTGCGGAAGTACATCACTCTTCCGCGCTGATCCGGGAGTGGCCTGTGGAAGTTTTTTTCGATCAGCGCGGACCCGATAGGGAAATCCGCGCTGATCGAGAGCGGAATGCATTTCAAAAAATCCGCTCAAACAACCACTTCCCACCGTTAAAATGCAGGAAAAAGACTTCAAAATGGAGTGTAAGGAAAGATGTACCTACTTGGAACTGACTTCAGGATGGATGATGCACGTACGAGGTGGAATTTCGCTCGTCAACCTCACAGCTCCAAGTCGCTCTCCAAAGCTCCAAATGGTAACAATGGTAAAAATTTTGTTTACCCCCCTATTTATGGTAAGTTTTGAAAACTTAAATATTATTTTTCATAAATATGGGTTTTTTATGATGGTTTTTACCATATGCTTGGTTCCGATATAGTTTTACTATGTTTCTATGCATATTGTCTATATTATCTCGAACCGGTTTACGCGTGCGATGTTCCTTGTGGAGGATCTCATTTGGTGGAATTACGACAGTTCTATACGCACTTGGTCCTGAAACGTCGTCTTTAAGCTCTTTTTCGATGTGAAATAAGAAAATATAGCCGAGTCTCCCTCTCGACTCGTTAAAAGAAGCGAGAGGCGATCGCCTTTAAGCTCTTTTTTCGACCATTTAAACTTAAAAAGATCGTTGGGTTTTTGTTGTTTCGAACTCGTTATTGGCTACAAAACGACGTGATTCTGACCGCTTTTCTACTTTTTCGTGTCGAAGTCACTACTTATGAAAATTACTCCTCGATCATATTGGTCGGGCGGTTCTTTCGAGCATCGTTTTATACTTTTTCGGGCTCGAGAGACACAACTTTACGAAAAAGGACCCCCCTGGAGTTCACTTTTCTACTGTCTTTTCAGACTCTCTAAACAGGAAAAGGCGCCGAGTTATTCCTTTGTCAGACTCGTTAAAACTTAATGACATTGGATTCTGTCGAAATGATGCCTTTCAAGCATATGCTATCCCCGTCAAGCTTGTCATCAAAAAATAATCGGGGTACTCGCCAGCAATGGTGGGGAAATGGAACCAAAATCATTGTCGTGACGGCAGTATGTCGCTCTTGAACATGGCACTTGTCCGCATTCGTGTCTGGGTGGGAACCTCTCATCTTGTTTTACACTGGCCTCCGTGGGTTTGGGTTATCCTGTTTGACCTCTCATCTGCTCATTGCCTTGTCGCCATGACCCCTGATCATTTAATGTCAAATACTTCCAAGTCCACTGTTGTGTCGCCGATATGTTCAAGAGAAGTTGAGCTATGTAAGAATACTCAACCTCCCTCTGATACCTCACGCAAAATATCTTATCCTTCTCTCGTGTTGATGATGTGGGAAACATTATGGTCCACCTTCGATCAAGGTCACTTCCTGTCGACTTCAGCTCATTATCCAGGAAGTTGACCTCGAGACTCCCTTCAGGTGCCTTGGAGCCTGCATGCCTCAATGGTAGGTTCTTCGTGTTCGACGCGAGGTTTTCATCATTGGCCTCTGATCGAATGATTCTGCAGGTTCTCGATGCCAGCTCACTGATTCGCACACCTTAGATTGTACCTATAGTACCTTGAGGACCATTATCATTATTGGTGGTACCTCTCACGTCTGTTAACAGTTTTCATCATTGACTGGTAATCAGACGATGTTCTGGCATGTTCGACTTCAACTCCTATATTCGCATGCTTGAACTTGTACTTTGTTCGGGTTGAGATGGAGCGCAAGACCCTAGATTTTGTCTATTGAGATCCAGGTTGCAATTTTGTGGATTATTATGATCATTACATGAATCATTGATGGATGGCTGCGCCCATACTTGAGCCTTTATGGCAACCATACCTTTACTATCGTCACGGTCTCATTAGTTGGGTGGTTGCGTCCATACCACAGACCTCTTTCGTATGTCTTTTGGATGGCTGCGCCCATGCCTAGACTACATGTAATTGATTATCAGAGATATCAGTTGTACTTGCGTGCAGGTTCTTCCTGGTGGTGTTCCAGTTCAGTCAGTTTCATAAAGCATTTCACCCCTCCCACTCTCTCGGGCTTCATGCTTTAGGGGGCATCTGTTACACAGTAATTTGTCACTGTCTTCCTACCAGTCTTCCTACTGTGTCATGAGTCCAAATCATCCATGCTCATGCTCTCTAACGTTGCCAAATGACCCACTTTGCCAAAGTTTTTGCTATCATCGCGACTGTTGTAAAAATAAACGCGCTGATGAGCGCTCCAAAATAGACTGAACGCGTTGCCAGCGCGGAAGTACACGTGATTCCCGCGCTGGTCGAATTTCATGAGACAACGCGACTGTTGATTATATTTTATCACGCTGACATGAATTTCTTGGTTATTCAGTAGCGATGTCAGCGCTCCAGTGCAGTTAGGCACCGGTGATGATCCAGTCTGGGCGAGTTTGTTCTAACAGCCGGCCTTCCATATGACTCCAGACCTGGTTGTTGGCCTTGTATGTGTCGCCCTCCCTTCTCTGGCATGTCTGTTTCGTCATTTGAGCCACCTTCCTTGGAGATAAGCTCATCCTCCCACCATTCATGGAGAATCCTTCTCCTATTTAAGCCTCCACCATTGCTATGAGCTGCTAGTTTGGAATTCATAGTGTTTGGAGTGTTGCTGATAGTGTGTGAGCTTGATAGGTAGTTGGTGTGACAAGTGTGGGATTGTTAGAGAGCTTAAGGAAGGTTGTGAAGTGTTTTGATCTTGTGTAAACTTGTGTGAGAGAGAGTTTTGTCTTGGGAGATCTACCTTCAAGGGTGAATGCTTGAGGAACTTGCTAGCTGGACCCTCTTGAGAAGGATTTGACGTCAGAACTATGGTTGTATTCTTCTTTGTTTATCAATAATAGACGACTATCATTATGGTTCCACTCTTATTGTGTTTATGATGGTGTTTGAGTTATATCCTTTCTGACTGATATATAGTTGCATCTATTGGATTTTATGCTTGTGTTTGTATCGTTCTTTGCATGTGCAGGTGTCCGTGCACGAGGATCATGAGGATTGTGACCAGCCGGGGCAAAGGAACGGGAGCATCAACTCTTCTACAAGTACTAGCACTGGAATCCAGGTAGGCCTTCATCATTGGTCTTCCATTTGCAATTATGAACCTGTTTGTTAGCGTTGTTTTATTGTTGCTAGACTCTATTTGGACTAGTAGGGATCGCCTCTGTCCATAGAGGGGATTTACCTCCACAACAGTAGGCGCTAAAAGTTTTCTCTCTCTTTATGTGGTTCCATTTTATGATTTCATGCAAAATTTCAGAGTTTTTGAGGGCCCTAGGGTTCCGAAATTTCGCCCTAGGACCAATGCAAGCCCAGAGGGTCAAAAAGTGTGTTGCACCTAAGCAATATTGTACTGCAGGTAGGGGTGAAACGCTCTAGTTTTCTCTTGTGGGGTGTGTTGGGCACAAATCCAAAGTTTTTTCATCAGTTTTTCCTCAAAATTTGTCAAGTTGTTTGCATGAAAAAGATCCTAATGAACCTCTTGCTGATGTTTCAGGGGTTTCTCAACATAAAATGGATTTAGTGTGGAGAGAAAGAGAACATGAGGAAGATTATTTGAATGTAGAAAATGATCCTGCTACCATCCAGGGATTAAGGAATTGTGAATTACTAAAATTATTTTAGCTTCCTGGTATGACGCAACAGATGGAATTGTTGAAATACCTTGTTCGTTCATGGGATGTTTAGGCACAAGCATTCAGGTTTGGGAAACATCTACTCGAGATAAGGGTATAAGATATATACTTTTTGATAGGACTATATTTGAGGGGTTCCCCCATATCTCTCCTAGGTGGGAGAAGCAGTGGGTTGACAGTGAAAGATTACATCGCCATCCATTGCAGACCTTGAGCCAAACCAACCAAGGATGGAAATATCAACATAAAATATATGACCTGGTTACCTTTGAGAACAATCCTATTCATTATTGCAAGATTGGAAGGTAGCTCAACATTACATGTAGCAAGTCGATCATACATGCAATATGGGTTAGATTTTATAGAGCTAACACTTTTAACATGGAGTGAGGGAGTTCTGGTCAATATGAAAGAACAACTATCTAAAGAAAAGGAAGGAAAAATAAATATAGTGCGATCTTAGTTTCCTTTTCACTAGAATGGGTTCCATTACTTCAACCTCAGTATATTATAATTGAGCCTATTGATATGAGGGTGCCACAAATGAGGAGTTTCATCTATGGCACTATACTATCTGCGACTATGGTAATAAAATATAGGAGTCCCTAGTCATATTGGTCAACTACTACGCAAGATGGCTCGTGCAGTGTCATTCTATCATGAGCAACTTTGATTTGTCTAAGATATTTTTATGTAGTTTTCATATAGGCGATGTAGCTATATGTGTCTCTGGCAAAATTTTTTGTAATACCAAAATTCATATATATATATATATATATATATACATATATATGTACATATATATGTACATATATCTATATATATATACATATATATATGTATCTATCTATATATATATATATATATAGATATATGTATGTATGTATGTATGTATGTATATGTATATATGTATATATATATATATATATATATACATATATACATATACATACATACATACATACATACATACATACATACATACATACATACATACATACATACATACATATATATATATATATATATATATATATATATATATATATATATATATTCAATGTTTTTGGTTTTCTACTGTACTTTAAATATGATGTGATGTGAATTGAAACTTAATTACATTCGTCGTGAATGTTTATCTAAAAAATAATTAGCTAGGGCATCTGCCAATGTGTTTATATTTCTAGAAATGTGTTCATATTTTAGGAAATCGAAATGTCTTTCTACAAGGCGAAATATGAAAACCATGTGTATGTTGGTGGGAATTCTAACTGAATAGACACTAGAAAGTTATAGTACTATGAGTTGTGAGTCAAGTCTAATGACTAAATGATTGATATTAGGTACAATAGCATCAAACAATAGCTCAATCAATGCATTATACTCATCAATATTGTTGGTGGAGCGACCAATACAAATCCCTTGCAGACTCACTAACTCGCCATACAGAGAAAATATAGCCCACGCTGCAGAAGATAGGTTCCAAGTACTACAACTGGCACCATCAACATAACCGATAAAATTTTCAAGAGATGATGACATCTGCAAACCAAACATAAAAGGTGATCAACATAAACCGTGTGAAAATCTGAAAATACACACTGCAAACACACTCAGTGCACCTATAGACATTATGTACATAGTGAAACTATACTTGAGATTAAGCATGGTATTGTTTGAGGTGCAACCCATTTCTAAGTTGCTTCAGGGGAATTCTATCAAAATTTATTAACTCGTACGCCCCTTTTGCAAGGACTCGCTTGACAATGTATGGACCTAGCCACATGGTTTGAAACTTTCCTGTACCTAACTTATCAGACTCTTAGTCGTATAGAAAAACAAGGTCTCCTTATGAGAACAAATGAGGCTTGACACTTTTTTCATAATGCGCCTTGATGTGTATTTTATGAGCTTTGTTAGCTATAGTAGCATTGCGCTAGGTTTCATCTAAATGAGTCAGATGTAAAAGATGTTCCTCCACTATGGAACCGACAGGAAGAAGTTCAATAGCTAGTTTCAATGATGGAATTTCATATTCAATTTGGAGGATAGCTTCCACGCCATATACCAACTGAAAGGGTGTGAATCCGGTAGTTATCGTGACTGAGGTTTGGTACGCCCCCAAAGTAGCATAAATGAGAAAATTCCAGTATGATTTCTGGACCCCTTCCAAGCATTGAAGCATCATCTTAATAACTTTGTTGATGGCCTCAACCTTTCCATTAGCCTGAGGATAGTAGGGAGTTTAAATTTCATGGGAAATTTCTAGCTTAGTTGTTAGTTCGGTCATCATGTGATTCCATAAATGTTTTCCGTGATCTGTAACTATTGCTTGTGGAACACCAAACAATGAGATGATGTGGTTGAAAAAGAAGTATGTCACTATTGCATTGGTGTTGTTAAATGTAGGCATTGCCTTGGCCCATTTAGTAAAGTAGTCAACTATGACAATAATATAACCATGCCCTCCGACAAAGTGACGGTTACATGTCATGAAGTCGATACCCCATTTCACAAAAGGAAAAACAATGATAACAAGATGTAATGGAGCAGGTGGAGCACAGGCCTTACGATAATATATTCGGCACACATAAATTCTAGACAGTGAGGATGCAGTCGTGAAAGATGGTGGGCCAAAAGTAACCAACACGTAAAATTTTCTAGACAGTAACATAACTAGAAAAATGTCTACCACATGCCCCTGAGTGGCATTCATTTAGGACTTTCTCGGCTTCCTCAAGCATGAGACACCTTCGTAAAATCGTATCGATACCATGACCGTAAAGGGTGTCGCCGATGATGATGTAATTCAGGCTTGGTAATGGATATGTCATTGCTTAGTGCGAGAGGTATTAGACCGAAAAGTCTAGTTTTGGAGACAAATAAAGAAATCTCCGTACCACGGGTCAGATGACGAGATCAGAAATAGAGATTCGTCGGGGATAGAATATTCAGATGTAGATTTTGAATCAGGGGAAGGAAGATCACACATTAGTTCCATGAAAAGTAGGGATTTCTTTGACTTGGATTTGATAAAGTCCAGGTCAATTTCTTGTAGAATGATAATCCATTTCGAGTTATTTCCCCCCAAAAATTGAAGTGAAAAAATGAATGCCATAGGGTTGCAATACGAAACTACCATATTTTTTGAAAGAAAGATGTAATGGATAAACCTTTAGATGGCTTGAACGATCACTGAAGCTAAATTTTTACGTAAGAATATCAAATCTAGGTATCATTAAGATTTCGACTCAGATAATAAATGGGATTTTCAGTCGCTAAATCATATTCTTGGACTAATACTATTGCTATAGTAGAAATGGAAACAACAAGATACAGGAAGTAGTCGTGTTCATAATTAGGCGGATATAGAAGAGATGCCTGAACCAATACATCTTTCAAGGCATCAAATGCTTTCTAAGCAGCATCATCCCAATGGAATGGAATCCCTTTTTTCAGTAAGCGAGTGAATCCTTTGGTTAATTCAACATAACTAGGGAAGAATCTCCGTAGAAATTTTGCTTTCCCTTGGAGTCTTTGTAACTGAACAAGAGAAGAAGGTGCATGCAAATCAACGATTGCTTGCACTTTCAAGGGATCAATATGAATTCCTTGTTTTGATATGACAAAACCCAAAAGTTGACTAGAGCTAACACAAAACACACATTTGCATGGGTTAAGTCGAATATTATAATGTCTACAACCTAGGAAAATAGCCCGAAGATGCATTGGGTGATCAACTTGATGTTTGGAGTGAGCACAGAGGTCATCTAAATATGGTTGGACGTTGTGTTTGATATCATGAAAAGAGAAATCCATGGCTAGCTGAAACGTGGCCTCAACATTATTCAAACTGAATGAGAGTTCCCTATAGGCGAAAGTGCCCCAGGGATAGATAAAATTAGTTTTAGGTTGGTCCACCAGGAGAATGTTGATTTTATTATAGCCCAAAAATCCATCCATAAAGGAATAAATTTTAAAACCATCATAGTCATCAACAATCTGTTCAATAAATGGGGTGGGATAATTGTCCTTTGGACATGCACGATTCACATCACGATAATTTACACACACTCGAATGGTTCCATGTTTCTTCAAGACATGGACTACATTCGACACCCAATCAGTTAAATGAATGGGGTATATGAAACCAGCTCGAAGAAGCTTTTCAACTTCAGCCTTAATGTCAACAACCTTCTTGGGATGGACCAAATAGAGGTTCTACTAGACTAGTTTGGCATCAGGATGCATCTTAATTTCATGTACAATTATATTTGGATCAATACCTAGCCTTTCCTCATAGGTCTAGACAAAGACATCTTGTAACTCACAAAAAAGGGCTAGATAACTCTCAATCACGGATGGAGAACAAGATGCTCCATTGTGTAGATTTTCGACAACATATGGATTAATGGAAAAATCAAGAGGTATTTTTGGTTTGATATTCGAAAGGTTATTCTCCAAATCGACCTCATGAATAGACACAAAATTCATAGAGGGTTTGGCAGAATTGGACGAGTATACATCATTGAGACTATCCTCAATAGAATAAGGTAAGGAGGAACGATGGTGATGTTCGTCACATGGTGCATCATCTGACATCATGATCTCCATGATGGTTTTATCCGTAGGGTATACACACGAGAAAGGATCGGAATACATACCATAATCCAATGATTTGTCTACCCAATTATTTGAATTAAAGGAAGAAATCGCACAAGCTGAATAAATGGCTTTGTAATCTAGCTCAATAGGGCTTAACGGAATTCGGCTGCCAAAACTTTGCATGTCAGTTCCATCTAGTAGTATCCATGGATCAACTAGGATAGTAGAAGACGATATCATGTTGATATAGGCTACAGAAGATGCGATGTTGGGAAGGAGAGGAGGAGGGAGTGAAAAGGTCCCCATAAGTGAAGAATCCTTCAGCAATCCAACTTTGACATGTTGATATGACTGTAGAGTTTCCCTACAAGAGGGACAGTTCTAGTGACATGTGAATTGAAGACGAAAAAGGTGAGTTGGTCTATGGCTATAATCCCGCCTTTGTGAGGAAAGGTGATCATGACAAAGTAAGTCGAAATGACAATAGCCATAGCATAAGCCCATGTTTGTGCCAATAGAAGATTGTAATTGAGAGGTCTACCAATAACTTCGAATTCTATGGACATGGTTTTTCTCCCTAATTCAACTTGTAGGGAGTTCAAAATACCACAAGTTTTGTAAGTTTTCCTGTCAAAGGCTTTCAGTGTGGTAGTCGACTAACTTAGTTGAGGAGACCTAATCGCCTTCCAACAATACATGGACATAATGCAAGTCGAGGCTCCTTCATCCATGACAGAACGATGAATATCCTTACCACGGAAGATGACTTGGATTACAAAAGCTAATTGAGCTGGAATCTGAGGGGTATAGTTTTCATGAGAGAAAACAATGAGGTTGGAATCTGATGGATCCACACATCCGATAATTGAAAGTAAATCCTTCTTTTGGGCAGGGAAGTTTGAGTCAAGTCTTCAACTACATTATAATTCTGAGTGTCTCTTGCCTGAGGTTTGAAATAAAACTTATGAATAATGCCCTTAGGAGGTTTAATAGTCAATTTGGTACCAATCGACGATGGAGTGGGATCTAACGAGGATGGTGTCGAACTGGCAGGTTGATTAGTATGATGAATGTTCAGTGGATTCACATTACCATAATCCTTGTTCCGTGTAGCTACCAAAACATTAGATCTTGGCCTTGAGGAGGAAAGCATCAAAACCATATTAGAGGAAGATGGGTCTCGTGCAACAATATGAGTCTCTTGATTAGGAAATTGGCCAGTCAACATTGCAGGAGAAGTGGAGGCTTTAAGAAATTGATTCACTTTGGCGCAGTGAGGACAGTCATGTGTAAATTATTCTGCATTGCAAATCAATCAAGGATATCGAGGCTTTTATTTCTCATCAGAAGACATATTTTTTTGTTTATCATGTGGTGAGTGATCTTTCTTTATCTTACCTTTTCCTTTCTTTTTGCTTCCAGGATGCTACTGAGAATTGCCTTTATCAGATGAAATGGAATTTATCTTAGAAGCACAAGCCACAAGAGGGTGGGATTGAGGGTTTTGAGTAGATGCGGGTGGAACAATACTAGATGGTTTACTCGTCGTCTGGGAGCTGGTAGAACCAATAATTCCATTAGCAACATGAGATTCTTTACCAGGAAGAGAAGGAATAATATTTGACGGTCTTAGAGCATTAGGTATATTATCATAGAGAGTGCCATATTAGGTATAAACCAGATCCAAATATTGCGAATGATCAATTACTTTCTCTTCAGTCATGACTCTAGACATTTGGTAAACCATTTCGCCAGCAACTAATTAGGAACATAAGTTTTGACCAACTAGCGACGATGCCTCCACTCATGAATGTGATCTGAAATGTGAGTGGAACTAGATTGTTTGAAGTTGGTTAACAATTGCATTCCAGTTTTGTGTCTAATGGGAAACTGGAAGTGTGCGAGGAAGGTTGTGGCTAAGGAGTTGAAATCATGGAATGAAGCTCTAGGTAACTCAATATACCATTTACTAGTGATACCTGTAAGAATTCTTTGGAAAAGACAAGGTCGAATAGAATCATCGTTAAGGAATTTTGATGATCATCATAGATGATAAGTCATGACATGTGTTGACAGGTCTTCTCCTGAATTCCCATTGAATTTAGGGATATCAGAAGGTAATTTAGTAGGAATAATCGGCCACCAAGGCAAATGAGCAATAGGATCATTGGTGAGCCGAGTCAAATCTAGAAACTCGAGAGTGGCCACCAAAAGGCAATTGTCAATTAAATTTTAGTGGGGGATGATCTGGATATGAAGGAATAACCTGGGACATGGGAATTTTCATTCCTGGATAAGGAGGTGTCTGGTAAAAGGAACCTAGGTACCAGAATAAGGAGGATTTTGATAACCTGAATACAAATGACCTTGTTGACCAACCACAGGATAACAATGAATTTCCTGGCCTTGAAAAGGAACCTGAGGCATATAAGGTCTATATTTTTTCCCAATGAAAAGTTTTCATTGTCCCATGATAAAGAGGGTTCGATTGAGGTTGTGCCATGATGTATACAGCCTACCAAAATTTGAGGAATACCTTGTGCAAGAAATTAAGGCTATAGAGGAACTTGCAAAGTATGAGTAAGTGGGGCATGGGAAGTACCAGATACTGAAGGAATAGGTTGAGATGCAATCACAACATGTACAAGTTGAGTCATATGAATTTGAGCTTGTTGAAGTATACATTGAGGGATAAGAACTTGAGATGAAGATGGCACAGGTTGGGAAACAAACAATGAACCAGGTTGAACAAGAAAAGTAGGTTGCTAGATAGTAGCAACCATCCTAGGATAAGAAGGATTATAATAAGGATGGTTTCCAATTTGAGGGATAGAAAAAACATGTTTCCTCCCTGCCAAAGGAGGAGGGGATGATGGAAACTGCCCCCCGTGTGGAGGGTACCCAACATAAGGATAGTTAGGATGTTGAAGAGGACCTTGCCCACTAACATAAGGGCTAACCTAATGTTCAATTGTCTGTGTAGGAGGAGGAGAAGGAGTAGGTTGAGCATCACTCATGAGAGAAACTCTAGATGGAATTCCCAAAGTGGAAGACATGGGGGATGTCCATAAAATGGAAGATGCACTTGAAAAGGCACCAAATAAGGATTGATAACCTGGTGGGATGGATGGGCCACCATACAAATGTGCCTCTGTTGATGTCAAAAAATATATGTGGAAGTGACATTTGATGTTTCAACCATAGTGGTAGACATAGGTTGGGAAGACATATCAGTTCCAGTCACGGTTAATAATCCCAATGTAGATTTCCACGTGAAATTCACGGGTGAATCAAAAGAACCAGGAAAAGGAGTTTTTACAGGAGGTGGGGGAGGAAGAAGAGGATGGTTTGGATAAAGGAAAATTCCCTCCGAATGAGTAAGAGTAGAAGGATGAAGCTCTTCTTGTGGGATCTCCTTGATACTCACAAATCTAAGTGGAAGTGGTTCTCCGTTAGGCGCAAGATATATACTAGGCGGATCTGTCTGGAGCAAAGGAAGATAAGATGGAATACTTGAAGTAACAAGTAAATATGAATGAGTCTCCTCAGGTTCGATGAACTTAGGAAATAAAGTTTCGGACTCAGGAAGGTCAGGTTCTATAACCTCATGCAACAAAGTCTTAGGTAACTTAGTATCGATTGTGTCAGTTTCATTGAAAAAATTAGATGTAACCTTGGGTTCGGTACTCAAAGGGACAAATGATTATGGTCGATAAGATTTAGGAGGAAGAATAGAAGTGGTTCTTGAAGTTCCCGATTCGGTAGTCTGCGTGTTACTATGCTTATCATGATGGCTAGGATTAGCCTCCGATGGAAGAGGAGGCTTATTTTGCATTCTACGCAAACGACAGAGTGGGGGATCTTGTTGTTCCACATTCGACAGTAAATTTGATTAACACAGAAAAAAATAAATCAAAAGGAGTGTAATATAGGTATAAAGGATTACCAAGCAACCATGAACTGTAATATACACCTTGGAAAACCGAGGACTTGATGTACGAAAGCCAATCTACCCAAATGTTGTGTTCGGTTTCTCACAATATATAAGGTGACAAACTCAGTTATCTATTGATGGATAAAAACCTAATGGGGACTCCCAAAATATATGCAATGGTATGTGGGAGTGTAGTCTATAGTAGTGATATCTAATGTGTAACCATTTGATGAGAGCATTCCCATATAATTTACATGCATGGAGCACCACCAATATACCCCAAGGTACATGGAGAACTCTCATATACACTCACATACATGAATGGGATTTCACCTCTGAGATACAATGTTGGAAAACAATGACAACTCCTACATTTAACGACATTGGAACATGTCCCTAGCCTAGACCTCTATGTATTTGTGTTAATGTTACAAATGCTCCTTAGATTGATTCAATATATTTTTAAGTTGATCTTGTATTAAGTTTCAGTTTAATGGCTCACTGCGAATTCACCTGAATTCCCTAAAATGAAAATCTTGCATGAGGAAATGGAATATTTCTCTTAAATGAAAATCTAGCTAAGGAAGGGAAGAGACAAATAATATGCAACATAGAAAATGCAACAAACAAGATGCACAATGCAATTCCCTTTTCATGAAATTGTTCCTAAATCAATATAGATGAAAAACCCTAAATACAAATGCAAAGTTTTTTTCCTCTCAAAACACTTAATTTTCGGAAATGAGGAAAACTAAGATGTAAAGTATAATCATTGATTCAAATACACTTTTCAGAATGAGGACTAGATAAACAATTCATCCAAGTGATCAATGATCAAATGAAACAAGTTTGCAAGCAACCTAATGATAAGAAAAAAGAAAAAATGAAACCAATTCTTACCAAAAGAAATTGATCTCAAATGAAAACCAAATGGAGGCTTCAGAGAGACCACAAGACACTCAAGACTCAAGGAAGGTCATTTGGAAGTAGGTTGATCAGAGAAACACAGAGAAAATAAGGAAAATTTTGTGCAAAAGTAGGGATCAATGCAGCTGCAGAAGAGGCACCAATGCTTTGCAACGCAGGCATAGAGAGGGTTCAAGTGGGGTGAAATTCTCTGTTAACAGACTAAAGGGTGGTGTTGGTCCTGGGAAAGAGGATTCTGACACAAAAATTACAAACCAGATTCAATGCAATCACTTCCTAGGTCTGTTATTGGCTGCCTAAAGTAGCAAATGTATATGAAGGTGATCCAGGTGGATGTTGGTGGCCACCCACCTATCCCACTTGGACCCCCACCACTGTCTCTTACAATTTTTCAGTTTCCGTAATTGTAGCACAATTTACTATTTTAAGAAGTTTTTCAAGTCCTAAACTTCTAGAGTCATTTTGAGGCCCTAAACGACGTTTTTTTGGGAAATCTTGCTCTTCCCAAAGTTGTAGTGCTCGGATAGATCTTTCTAACGAGCTGTTGTATGCGTCAAACGAAGATCAGGTGCCAAATTTATGACCCCAGGAAGTTAATGTACCAACTTACCCAAAACAGGGCCCACAATTTGGCGTTTCATCTTCTAGGGTTAGGTTTTGGGATGTTAAAGGTTTTCCATTGTTTCTCAATAGTAAATAGGCCTTCGAGCCTCGTTATAACACAGTTCAGAGGCATGTAGCTGCCACATCTCTTCTTAGAGATGAGCTACCATCGCCCTAGTTGGTTTATTTCCATTTCTATCTGTAATCATATTTCAGTATTTTACATTAATGAAATGAAGTATTATTTCCGTTGCATATCTGTATTTATGGTTATCTCTGTAATTTGTTGCGTTCCTGTTTAAATTCAAATTAGCGGTATTAGAGCAGTCTATTTTTTCTCTGTTTCTCTTTGCATGTCCCCAAAGAGGTCGAGATATACGGAGTTAGGGCTTGAATTGGTCGAACCTTTGCAAGACCAGCCTCGCAAATCTTGACGGCCTCCCATGGCGGATGAAAAGAAAGACGAGGGGGCAGGAGATCCTATCAAAATCTTGCTCAAAGAAGCCCTCGAGTGACAAAGGAACACAATGATGGAAAACTTTGCGCAGATCCTTTAGCGACTACCTAGAGGCGACACATTGGCTTCCAACAGCTACTTTGGAAACGCCACACCGTTTAAGGTACAAGTTAATTTTGAAATCCCCATCTTCGAGGGTCAAATAGATGTAGATGTCGTAGATAAATGGTTAAATATGCTAGATTAGTATTTTTATGTTCATGAATTTTCGAGTTGGGAAAATATTGTTTTCACTCTTCTCAAAGTAGCCCCCCACGTCAAGGACTGGTGGAAAACCTACTGCGAGCAGAAATATGAAAGTACAGGCTCACTATTTTCAGCCGCACCCACTTGGGATTCCTTCCGGGATGCCATCAAGGAGCAATACTACCCTGTCAAAAGCTATGAGGACAATACATAAAGTGGACCATGCTGTGGCAGGGATGAGACCGAGATGTGCCAGAGTTCACAAACATTTTTCATATCCTTCACACATAGTTGGGTATCAAGGATTCTGAGCTACATTTGGTACTCAGATACCGCGACTGCCTACACAGGTACGTTTAGGAAGAGATGGAGTTCCTGAACATCTCCTCACTTGACACGAAATACTGACACACTGTCAAAATTGAACAGAATCTCAAACAAAAGAAGCGAGACTTTGGATCTAAAAATTCGAAGACCAAAGGACAAAGCCAAGGCGGGGTGACCCAAGACAACCCATCAAAGCCGCAAGAAAAAAATAACACCACGAATTCGAAGAAGGACACAGGAAAGTGGTGTGAGTTCCATAAGATCCCCACTCACAACACAAGTGAGTGTCAGATCAAGCAGTCGTTGGTGGCCGAGTTGAAGGCTTCAGAATCAGATGCATGTTCTAAACCTGAGTCAGAATCCGACAAGGGGAATGGAAAAGGGAAGCAGAGCATTGATGGAGAGCCCAATGTCATTGTTGCCACCGCCAAGATCCATAAGAATGAGCTCGAAGATCTAGAGGATGGGGAGCATCTTTTCCACTCACAGATGTGGGTGAAGGGTTCTCCGCTACAATTCATTGTCAACAGTGGTAGCCAAAAGAACCACATTTCAGCAGAGGTCATGAAGTGGTTGGGCTTACCGACTACACCACACCCGTAGCTGTACAGTATTGGGTGGCTTCGCCAATGACGAGATCTTCGAGTTTGCCAGCAGTGCCACCTTCCCTACAGCATCAAACCCTTCACAGATGAGGTACTGTGTGATGTTACACCTCTGGATGTTTGTGATGTATTATTAGGCCAACCATACTTGTGGAGGCAACATGCTGTGTATGAGTCAAGGCCTCGCATTGTTTTTATTTCTTTGGGTAACTCATTATATAGGATATTGGAGGTAGCCCCACCTACCACCACCTCTTTGATCACTGCCAAGAAAGGCAGCAAGCTCATCTCCTAGACTAGGAAATTCATTTTCTGTTTGGTTCGCTCCCAAATTAAGGGGAAGATCGTCACCACATCCATGAGCCCCGCGAAGGGTTCCTCCATGCAGCAGCAACAACAAAGGGATACATTCATGACAAAACATAGGAACAACTTCTCCTCACCCACAGGGGTACCACACAAGCTTCAGGTGGATAACAAAGTATGGTTGCATCTGTGGAAAGAACACCTTACAAGAGCCCATAAGAAGCTCTGATCATGCTGACATGGTCCTTACACCATTACCAAGGCTGTGGGAAATAATGCTTTGGAGCACAACATTCCTCCATTCCTTCGCATGCACCAAGTTTTCAATGTGTAACACCCTCGACCATGCTTCCCACCATTATTGGACACATCCGAGATTACAGAACAGCTCACCAGGGACCAAGTTCAGCAGACGGAGGAACTCAACGCAATGGGGACCATTGCTTCCTCAGGGGGGGGGAATGATCTAGGTGGATTTTGGTGGCCACCCACCTATCCCACTTGGACCCCCACAATTGTCTCTTACAGTTTTTCAGTTTCCGTAATTGTAGCACAATTTACTATTTTTAGCAGTTTTTCGGGTCCTGAACTTCTGGAGCCGTTTTGAGGCCCTAAACGATGTTTTTTGGGAAATATGGGAGCAACATGGGTGCATGGACCAATGTTGCTCTTCCCAAAGTTATATTGCTCGGATAGATCTTTCTAACGAGCTATTGTACGCATCAAATGAAGATCGGATGCCAAAGTTACGACCCCGGGAAGTTGATGTACGAACTTACCCAAAACAGGGCCCATAATTTGGCGTTTCATCTTCTAGGGTTAGGTTTTGGGATGTTAAGGGTTTTCCATTGTTTCTCAACAATAAATAGGCCTTCTAGCCTCATTGTAACACAGTTCAGAGGCATGTAGCCACCACATCTCTTCTTAGAGATAAGCTACCATCGCCCTAGCTGGTTTATTTCCATTTCTGTCTGTAAGCATATTTCAGTATTTTACATTAATGAAATGAAGTATTATTCCACTGCATATATGTATTTATGGTTATCTCTGTAATTTTTTGCGTTCCTGTTTAAATCTAGATCAGTGGTATCAGAGCAGTCTGTTTTTTCTCTGTTTTTCTTTGCATGTCCCCAACAAGGTCAGGATATAAGGAGTTAGGGCTTGAACTGGTCGAAACTTTGCAAGAATAGCCTCACAAATCCAGACGTCCTCCCATGGCGGATGAAAATAAAGATGAGGGGGCAGGAGATCTTATCAAAATCTTTCTTGAAGAAGCCCTCGAGCGACAAAGGAATGCGATGATGGACAACTTTGCACAGATCCTTCAGCGGCTACCGAGAGGCGACACATCAGCTTCCAACAACTACTCTAGAAACGCCACACTGTTTAAGGTACAAGTTAATTTTGAAATCCCCATCTTCGAGGGTCAAATAGACCAAATGCTGTAGATAAATGGTTAAATCTGCTAGATGAGTATTTTTCTGTTCATGAATTTTAGAGTCGGGAAAATATTGTTTTCGCTCTTCTTAAAGTAGCTCCCCACATTAAGGACTGGTGGGAAACCTACTGTGAGTAGAAGGATGAAAGTATGGGCTCACTATTTTCAGCCACACCCACTTAGGATTCCTTTTGGGATGCCATCAAGGAGTAGTACTACCCTATCAAAAACTATAAGGACAAATACATAAAGTGGACCACGCCGCAGTAGGGACGGGACCAAGATGTGCCAGAGTTCACAAACATTTTTTATACCCTTCGCATACAGTTGGGTATCAAGGATTCTAAGCTACATTTGGTACTCAAATACCGCGGTTGCATACACAGGTACATACATGAAGAGATGGAGTTCCTGAACATCTCCTTGCTTGGCACGGCGTATCGATATGCTGTCAAAATTGAGCAGAACCTCAAATAGAAGAAGCGAGACTTTGGATCTGCAAATTCGATGACCAAAGGACAAAGCCAAGGTAGGGTGACCCAAGACAACCTGTCAAAGCCGCAAGAAAATAAAAACACCACGAAATCGAAGAAGGACACAGGAAAGTGGTGTGAGTTCCATAAGAGCCCCACTCACAGCACAAGTGAGTGTCGGACCAAGCAGTCGTTGGTGGCTGAGTTGAAGGCTTCAGAATCAGATGCATGTTCCAACCCTGAGTAAGAACCCGACAAGGGGATTGGAAAAGGGAAGCAGATCATTGATGTGGAGCCTAGCATCACTGTTGCCACCACCAAGATCCAAAAGAATGATCCCGAAGATCCAGAGGAGGGGGAGCATCTTTTCCACTCACAGATGTGGGTGAATGGTTCGCCGCTGCAATTCATTGTCGATAGTGGCAGCCAAAAGAACCTCATTTGAGCAGAGGCCGTGAAGCGGTTAGACCTACCGATTACACCACACCCGCAGCTGTATAGTATCAGGTGGCTTCACCAAGGATGAGATCTTCGAGCTCGCCAACAGTGCCACCTTCCCTACAACGTCAAACCCTTCACAGACGAGGTATTGTGTGATGTTACAACTCTGGATGTTTGTGATGTATTATTAGGCGAGCCATACTTGTGGAGGCAACATGCTGTGTATGAGTTAAGGCCTCGCACTGTTATTATTTCTTTAGGTAACTCATTATACAGGATACTGGAGGTAGTCCCACCTATGACCACCTTTTTGATCACTGCCAAGAAAGGCATCAAGCTCATCTCCTAGACTAGGAAATTCATTTTTTGTCTGGTTCACTCCCAAAGTAAGGGGAAGATGATCACCACATCCATGAACCCCACGAAGGGTTCCTCCTCGCAGCAGTAGCAACAAAGGGATACGGTCATGACAGAACACAGGAACAACTTATCCTCACCCACAGGGGTACCACATAAGCTTCAAGTGGATAACAAAGTCTGGTTGCATCTGCAGAAAGAACACCTTACAAGAGCCCTTTAGAAGCTCCAACCATGCTGCCATGGTCCTTACACCATTACCAAGGCGATGAGAAATAATGCTTTGGAGCACAACATTCCTCCATTCCTTCACCTGCATCAAGTGGTCAATGTGTATGGCCCTCGACCATGCTTCCCACCATTACTGGACACATCCGAGATTACATAACAACTCACCAGGGACCAAGTTCAACAAATAGAGGAACTCAACGCAATGGGGACCATTGCTTCCTAATGGGGGAGGAATGATCGAGGTGGATGTTGGTGGCCACCCACCGATCCCACTTGGATCCCCACAACTGTCTCTTATAGTTTTTCAGTTTCCGTAATTGTAGCACAACTTACTATTTTTAGCAGTTTTTCGGGTCCTGAACTTCCGGAGCCGTTTTGAGGCCCTAAACGACGTTTTTGGGAAATTTTTATCTTCCCAAAGTTGTAGTGCTTAGATAGATCTTTCTAATGAGCTATTGTACGTGTCAAATGAATATCGGGTGCCAAAGTTACGACCCCAGGAAGTTGATGTACCAACTTACCCAAAACGACGCCTACAATTTGGCATTTCATCTTCTAGGGTTAGGTTTTGGGATGTTAAGGGTTTTCCATTGTTTCTCAACAATAAATAGGCCTTCAAGCCTCATTGTAACATAGTTCAGAGGCATGTACCCGCTACATCTCTTCTCAGAGATAAGCGACCATCGCCCTAGTTGGTTTATTTCCAGTTCTGTCTGTAAGCATATTTCAGTATTTTACATTAATAAAATGAAGTATTATTTCCGCTGCATATCTGTATTTGTGGTTATCTCTGTAATTTGTTGCGTTCCTATTTAAATCCAGATCAGAAAGAGGTAAAGTAAAAACAATGAACAAAGAAACCACCAAACAAATACTTCATTCCCCAGTATGTTCACCAATTTGTTATGTGATATTTACGAATGTGGACAAAAGTATATCCCCTAGGTTTGGTGGCTAACCTAGAACAACAAAGAGAAAAATGACCCAATGTTTTCCTTAAAGTAAGTAGATGAAGGGATGAAACCTACCTGGAATCTGTCACACGTTTCGCTCCTTCTTTGGCTTGAATGCTCCAATCCTAGCTCCAACTGCCAAAATTAGAACCTGCACAACTAGACAACACAAGAGAAGAAGCTACGAGGTCTATGTAGCATTATCTATCTACTTTATTCAACAGATCAACATGGTATTGAAATATATGAAATAATGACATCACATATAGGAAAACAAAGAAATCTTTGTATTGATATAAATGGAGTGAGTTACAACCATAAATAGGTGTTGATATTCTAGAAGAGCTCCTCCATGTTGTTGACTTGTCCTTCATTTTGTCACAAAGTGTACCTCCAATCACCCCAAATGCATGAAACATTACTCTCACAACAACAACATAAGGGTAGAATCACTCTCCAAAAGCCAACTTCTTGCATATGGAAGGTTGTAAATATATAGAGGAGTGGGGTAAGTTGGGATTTCTTATCTTTTTACCAATCTTGGGATTGATATCCACTCTTGATAGGAGGATGAGATCTAAGGATAAGGGATGGAAACTCCAAGGTAGGATATGATAGGATCTGAATGTTTTATTTGAGTTAAATGGTTACAACAGATACTAGAAGCTTTTGGAAATGGAGGCTTCAGAATTCTCTCTCTTTTTCCTGACTTTCTAGAACCAACAGACGTGCAAATGGGATAAAGCTGTAGGTGATCAATGCAAGTCATAGTGGAGAAAATTGTAGGTGAATGTTTTCCAACAAGAGGCCATGGTGCGTTGGTCCTAAAACTCACTCAGATGGTGCATTTCAGGGCAGAAACTCTGGGGAATGAAAGAGATGCTTAGGGCTTTATGCACGATGATTATGTAAAGGGGAATATGATGTTGATTGATCCCATTAAGAGGCCTATTTTTTAGAGATGACAAAATGTCCTATAACACTCTGTGTCCCACATGCATACAGATCTCAAACTAATGAACACTGAATCATGATTCACTATGATACCGAATCAATCACTCAACCATACATAGATCATTGAAAATATTATTGAACTAATCACAGATCACCATACTATAACATCATTACCAATCAATATACCATTCCATATTTAAACCAATCAACACTATGAGAAACGGATCATCGAGATAGAGACATCATTGATCGACAAGAACAAACAAATAAAAACTCATAAAATGCCATCATCAGCCACACCAAAAACCCTAAAACATATACGCAACATCCATGAAGCATATCAACATATGTACGCGACTAGAATGAATAACACCCACATACAAATCTCAACATACTAAATAAACAAATATCAGTATATATACACGACCTAACAAAAATAGATCAACGTATGCATGTGACCATTCAAAGGAAAACCAATGTACATATATGAAATCACTGAATCATACTTTCGCTGCTTAACACAATGTCTATCAAACCCAAATCTCGGCATACATACAGCCACACATCCTTATATGCAAATTCTTACCATCATCATAGATGTATCATTGTTAGCTACAAACATAAATAGATCAAGCAATTTATATTTGTATCATATCTTAGCCATCTCCATGTTCCCTAGTGCACACCTGTTCCAGATCAGATTACACTTGTATAACCCATTACTTGCACATCTAACACCTTGATCTCCATATCCTTATATAGTTTTATCCTTAGCCAATACCTTAGGTAAATCCCTTGGTAATGTCGTTAGTATTCTTTGACAGGATCAAATAAACGTTGTCACAACCATTACTATGGGCTAATACCATGGTAATGACCCCTGGTATCCAAAATTCCATGGTTCAAATTCTGTATGCAAATTTTACTTACATGACCTACATATGTATGTGACCCTTCTTCATAGGAACCACATATAATTTCTTGAACTTTAACTTTTTCATCCAACTACCACTGAGTTGTCATTCGTCTGTCCATGTATGTTGTATTATCTGTACCAATTTGCATTAGTTCCACCATCATCAATGTTCACATCAAGTACTTCATTATTGTTGGGTGTGGAGCGTGATTATCTTCCTGATTTAGAGATCTTTGTTTTAGCGAGATGTATACTCTAGGAATACGATAGAAGTTATGTTTAATTTCGGGTTTGTTTCCCTAGAAGGAAACCCATCGATTTATATGAGGGAATTGTATAGCGGTTCTATATATGTGTATTATGAGCGAGAAAGAAAGAGGAAACTATGTGAGAGTGAATAGGAAATTACAATGGATCTATTGTAGGTTGTATCTCTTCATTTTGATGCATAATATAATAGGAAGGACTGCTTGTTTTTCCATGGGCGTAGCCCAAATTGGGTGAACCACGTATATCTGTGTCTCTCTTGTTTTATGTGTTTTCTATGTTTGTGTTTCTGCAATATTTTATGTGTTCCATTGCTCTGTAATATATAACTTTCTAACAAATGGTATCAAAGTCGAAGGTTTATTTGGCTGATAAACTCAGAGGAGAGAAGGGTTCCTAGTTCGAGTGGAAGCAATGGCGGAAGATGGTAGGTTTAGGGTCGAAAAATTTAACGGAAAATAATACCAACTATGGAATCTGCAGATGGAATATTATTTGTATAAAAAATATTTGTACCTACCATTGAGCGAGAAAACAAAGAAGCTGTCGAGTATTATAGATAAAAAATGGGAGATTCTTGACAGAAAGGAATGTGGAACAATACGGTTGTGCCTAGCGGTGCCGGTAGCCTTTAATATTTCAAAGAAAACAACAACAAAGGGTTTAATGTCGACATTGGCCAAACTATATGAAAAACCCTCGGCCTCAAATAAGGTATTTATTATGAATCACTTATTTAATATGAATATGTCAAAAGGTGGATCTGTTGCTGATCATTTAAATGAATTTAATATAGTTACCAATCACTTAAGTTTTGTAGAGGTAAATTTTGATGATGAAGTTAGGGCTCTATTTTTTCTATGCTCATTACCAAAAAGGTGGATTGACTTAATTATGGCCATTAGTAACTTTGTATTTGGATCTAGTACTTTAAAGTTTGATGATGTAGTTGTTGCTATCCTTAGTGAGGAAATGCAACAGAAAGGCTCCTGTGAGACATCATGTAATGCTTTGACTGCAGATACTAGGGGGGGAAAATGGAAAGAGGGAAGAGCCTATGATATCGTAGTAAGTCAAGGAAAGGCAGATACAAGTTTAGATTGGGGATAGTGTGTTGGAAATGTGGAAAGAAAGGACACTTGAAGAAAGACTGTAAGTCTTAGAAGGAAAAAGGAGACACACAACAAGAAAATAATTATGAAGTGAATGTGACAGGTTATGTGTTGCAATATGCTTTGACTCTTTCATTATAAAATATTATTTATGTCTAGGTCGTAGATTCAGGGGCCTCATTCCATGCCACACCTAATAGGAAACATTTTCATGATTATTTTAAAGGAGATTTTGGACAAGCTTGTTTGGGTGATGATAAACCCTGTAAAGTCATTGGAATGCATAAAGTTTTCATAAAACAGCAGAATGGAGACAAATGGCTATGTAAGGAGGTAAGGCATGTTTCATATCCAAAGAAAAATATAATTTCAACAGGGTAGTTGGGAGGTGAAGGTTTTGTAAATAATTTTATAGATAAAATCTGGAAGGTCACTAAATGAGCCTTGGTAATAACAAAAGGAGAAATGATTGGTACTTCATATTGATGCAATATTTCTAATTATATTAATGCTTTAACTTCCATAGAAGCATATACAACATTATGGCATCATAGGCTCGTGCACATGAGTGAGAAGGATATGCACACTCAAGAAATTTGTTGCCGAGTTTGAAGCATGTTGATTTGGATTTATGTGAGAAATGTGTTTATGGAAAACAAAAGAGAATCAAATTTCTCAGAGTTAGCAAAGAAAATAAGAGCGAAATTAGAGTTTGTGCATACAAATGTATGGGGACCTTCTTAGGTATTATCCCTTGGTGGATCTCATTATTATGTTACTTTTATTGATGATGCAACCAGAAAAACTTGGATTTATTGTATTCGAAAT
Source organism: Pinus tabuliformis (assembly GCA_031772625.1). Classification (NCBI taxonomy): domain Eukaryota; kingdom Viridiplantae; phylum Streptophyta; class Pinopsida; order Pinales; family Pinaceae; genus Pinus; species Pinus tabuliformis. The sequence goes on from CM062811.1 coordinate 1,075,980,959, forward strand.
AAATATGATGTATTTGATAATTTCAAGGAATGGAAATATTTGGGTGAGAATGAGATTGGAAAGAAGTTGAAGTATTTCAGATTAGACAATGGAGGAGAATATTTTAGCAAAGAGTTTGATAAGTACTATTCAGAGCTTGAAGAAGAGCTTGTATGGCCTAGAACATGCTCCAAGGCAGTGGTATCTAAAATTTGACAGGTTTATGTTTGAACAAAGTTATACTAGATGTCTCTCTTATCATTGCATTTATATCAAAACGAAGAATGATGGAAGCTATATTATATTGTTATTGTATGTGGATGACATGCTTGTTGCAGGTTCTAACATGCAGGAAATAAATGTGCTCAAAGAAAAATTGGCAAATTCATTTTCAATGAAGGATTTGGGTGCTACAAAACAAATCCTTGGTATGAGAATAACTAGAGATAGGAAAATTAGCAAATTAACATGGTCTCGAAGTGAGTACAAACAAAAGATGTTGAAAATATTTAATATGCAGAATGAAAAACTAGTTACTACACCTTTGGCTATCCATTTCAAACTAAGTAAGGAGATGTGTCCCAAGACTTAGGAAGAGATGGATTATATGTCTAAAGCTCCATATGCATCAGCAGTTGGAAGTTTAATGTATGCAATGGTTTGCACAAGGCCTGATATTTCACATGAAATGGGAGTTGTATGCAAGTACATGTACAATCCAAGAAAAGAACATTAGATGGTAGTGGAATGGATTCTCACGTATTTGAGAGGTACGACAAATCAAGCATTATGCTTTGGTGGTTCAAACATTTCTTTACAGGGATATGTTGATGCAGATATGGCAGGTGATAGATATAATAGGAGGAGCACCACAGGGTATGTGTTTACTATAGGTGGAATAACTGTCAGTTGGGTTTCAAAAATGCAGAGTGTTGTTGCACTTTCAACAATGAAAGTAGAGTATGTTGATGCTACAAAGGTCAGTAAAGAAATGATTTGGTTACAAATGTTTATGGATGAATTGGGTAAGAAGCAAGAGATGGTAAGGTCATACAGTGACAGCCAAAGTGCCATTCATCTTGCAAAGAACTCAACATTTCATTCCAATACTAAACATATACATCTCAAGTACCATTTCATACGGTCAATGTTGGAAGATGGATCGCTGAAGCTGGAAAAGATACAGACTACCCATAATCTTGCAAATATGTTAACAAAAGTTGTAACCAGGGAGGAAATGAGATTTTTCTTAGTTACAATTGGTCTTCAAGTATGATGACGAAGATGAGAAAAAACCAAGTCCAAAGTGGATTCAATATCCAGAAAGTGAAGCAGCGGTGGAGTTGTTATAATCAGTCAAGTGGGATATTATTGGGTGTGGAGCTTGATTATCTTCCCGATTCAGAGGCCTTTGTTTTAGCTAGATGTATACCCCATGAATATGATACACCCCTCCACGTGGGGGGGACTTCTGCCCCCCCCCCGTAGCAGTCTAGGGGCCAATAGGCCCCCGACAAGAGTTCAGGGGCAGCACCCCTGAAGCTTAAAATAGATGTAAAATTACCTTGTAAAATATTGTAATTTCGTAGTCAATATGGGTCGTTCATTAGGTGGATTATCTGATGGTAGAAGTTATGTTTAATTTAGGGTTTTTTTTCCCTAGAAGGAAACCCCTCAATTTATATGAGGGAATTTTGTTGCAGTAATGTATATGTGTATTCTGAGCAAGAAAAAGAGAGGAAATTGTGTGAGAGCGAAGAGGAAATTACAACAGATCTATTGTAGGTTGTATCTCTTCATTTTGCTAGATAATATAAAAGGAAGGACTGATTTTTTCTCCATGGATGTAGCCCAAATTGGGTGAACCACATTGATCCAAGTGGCTCCAGAGACACACACAAGACAAAGAGGACTCGAGAAAGCTAAAAAATCAAAGTGTCTGGATTATGCACGAACTAGGACCAGAGCGTAGATCTCATCGTCCTGATCATACTGGTGTGAACGGTTCATCAATCCGAGTCCAGATGAAGGAGATAGAAGTAGTCAAATTTGGGTTGAATTTGATGAATGGGCAAGTTTAACGAGGACACAATTTGCACTTTTCTGGCAGATGGAATCCGGCCAACTCCGGCTAGATTCTAGGCAAAATCGTGGCCTCGTTAAAAAGACTGCTACGGCTTAAAAACAGAATTTTTAAAAATGGCACATGGTTTTTTAAATATATATATATATATATATATATATATATATATATATATATATATATATATATATATATATATATATATATATATATATATATATATATATATAAGGGGGTGGGGACCACCAACCCCGCCACCTCCCCAACCTTCATAATCCACGCATATGTAATAATAATAATAAAATAAAGTGTGTGGTGGAGGGGCGGGCCATGACCCTCGACCCCTCCCACGGAACTATCCGCCACATAAAACAAAATTGTTATGTTATTTGGGTGGTGGGTCGACCCTTGGGGCATGGACCCAACCACCCTCTTCACCTCCATTAAACGAAGTGGCCGGTGGTAGAGAAGGGCATGGGCCACCAAAACAGTGGACCTGCTGCCCAAATAAAAAGCAATTTTGTTGATTGGTGTTGAAATAGGGAGGGGTGAGATTTGATCTCTCGACCTCTCCTCAACTAATTTCCCAATTTTGCCATTACACCAAACCACCTTATTGAGAAATCCGCCTGCAAAATTATATTTAAATGCTCATTTCACTAGTGCACCAGGAGATGGAGGAACCAGAAGCAGGCATGGATTTCAAGACAGAGGAGGCAAAATCTTGGCACGTAGTTCGAGGCAGCATTTTGCAAAAGGGGTGAAATTTCACTTTGTCAGATTTTGACAAATTTTATATGGTTTCAACACTTCTCGACACCACGAATGCAATGGTGCTATCTGTGGCTCCATCAGATTTTTGTATTTTTCAGCCATTTTTCAGTATTTAGGTGGAACCATGACTATTGCAGAAACAGGGAGTGAAACCATGATCCTTGAAATTTTCCCGAGGAGGTAATTTTTCTCCATGTTGGAACATAGTCAAGTTTACAGTCGTTTTTGATGGTTTTCCGCGGGGATTGAAATGGTGAGGTAGGATTTGCCTTTAGAGTTGCATATTTCTAGTCCACCCATGGAGCAGAATATTTGAGGAATCTAGGGGGAATCCAAAAGATTCCTTGAGCCCCATATTCACAATTTCTCAGAATTTAGAAATTGGACAGTCGATTTTGCACTATTCGACGCCACAAATCTGATGGTGTATTCAGATTTATCATTATCTTATTCTATTTGTTAGCCACTCTTCTAAGTGGAATGTAGGTGTCAACATTTATGTGCGAGCAGGAATTTCCATGCAATTGATGCCGTGAGATCGATGGTTCGAGCAACTTCAACAGTTTGACATCTGCTTCTTCAGATGGCCCTTGGTTGTGAGGTATATGCAGTGTATTCATGTACTTCTTTTGCTATGCATCATGCTGCATAGATCCCTGTTGATGCTTGATGTGGGATCTTGTTTCTTACTCATTTTCATGATTCGTGATTGATGTGATGTAGAATAATCTGTGTGATGTACGTATTGTCATGATTTGTCATGTTGTGTTTTGAGATCCCTTTGTTGTATGTTGATGGGATACTCATGTGTCGCCATGCATGTTTGCTTTGAGATCCCTTTTATGCCATGTTGGCGGGATGCTCATCATGCATGAGTTTTTGTGTCATACTGATAGGAGTCCTTTGACTGAGAGTTCCTATAGTGGAACATCTCGTGGCGCCACTCCTGCATGAGGGCATTTTCCTAGTATGATAATGACATCACTTCTCATGTACATCATTACTATTGACAACACTTAATGTAGTGGCCTACACCATCTTGACACCAGGGCCCAGAGACATAGTCCCTCTTGGACGAACTCCATTATCAATGGATTATGTTTTCATGTGCTGATGATTGTCTTATTCCTCTTTTTTAAAGCATGCATATGTATTCATTAATGTTCTTTTAAAAATGCAATTTAACACATCACGAAAGTAAAAGGTCTTGGAAGGGTCCTTTGTCACACTCGGACCTGGATCAAGTGGTATTAGAGTGGTCTTTGCGTTGATGTGAATTGAAAGCGTGACAAAATGGAACATGCAACAAGAGAGGATGAAAAAATGATGTACGAGACCATGCTAAATATTTACAAAAGAGTGGAAATAATGTATGAAACTCTGCAGAAAGAGACAGAGGAAAAGGAGCAATTGTAGCTTCAGTAGCAAGCCATAGAAGAGGCCTTGGAAGAACTGAAGCACAACAAACATAATCTTCAAATAGAGAACACTGAATTGAAGGTGCTTCTACATGAAGAGAAAAAGGAAAAACAAAGTTTGATACGACAGCTGTAAGCTAAGGATGAGGCCTTGGAAAAGCTGCAGCATGGCCCATGTGAGGTAAAAAGCAATTCTCTGAATTCATGTATGTGTCCTGATGATGATTTCTCTGTTTTTGAAAATTATACCACAGGAATTGGCTCCAAACTATTGAAGAGAATGGGTTATGAAGGAAAAGGCTTGGGAATTAATGGCCAAGGCATTTTCAACCCTATCAAAGTAGAAGAATTAACCCGTCAGGCAAGGCTTGGGTATGTCAGAAAGGAAGTTGGGGCATGCGCCATGACAACTAGTGAACCACCAACAAGAGATGATGAGAAACCCTCATCAGTTCTTTCTAGATCGATAGAGGAGGTAAAAGATGTTGATTTCCTTTCATTTTCATCGTCACGTAGTATGATTTCTGTTGGAAATTTGGAGATCCCAATTACAGGGAAAAACATGAGGCTCCTTACAAGGACGAGGCATGAGGAGGAAGAAAAAATTGGTGGTAATAACCAAGGCATAATGAAACCATTGGAGATTATGCAAAGAACTCAATTTGCAGGCTCGAGATATGCCAAAGGAGAATGCTCAAAGGTGTCAAATTCTTCCGAGACATCGTCGAGGAAAGACAATGATGGGTAAACATCCCCATCATCCCATGGCAATTTCCATTGCAGGGAAAGAGCTGAGGCAAACTCTCATCGCCATACTTACACTAGAGATAGCAAGGAAAGGTATAGCCACTCTCGACATTCGAATGTTCATTTCGATTATGATCATGTTGTTAATGATGAACGTAAAACATGGCATTAAAAGACATGTACCTTTTGTGGATTTCATAAAAGGATGAGGTGGGAAAGACCCCCTCAACAGCAGGTAAAGAAACATGTTAAGAAGATCTGGAGGAAGAAAACCTATTGCAGTCATTGCGATAGAAATGGCCATCAAAGAGCCACTTGTTGGAGGTTTCATTCAGAACATTGCCTTAAATACAAAGTGTCGATGCATGAACGAGGTGAAAGAATTGATCGACAAGCAAGACCATCACAGGGTGATGACCCGTTCACCTTGATAAGTGAAAAATGGTTCCTAGACATGTTAGCTTTTCATGGTCATATTTTTTTAAATCATTTGTTGCATTTTAAAATGTAAAAGTGATGTGTTTTCCATCACTTGTTCAGCAACAATGATGTCTGGTCTTATTTTGTGTTGCATGATAAATTGTGAAAGTGATGCTGTGTTTCCATGACTTGTCAAAACAATAGTGTTTGGCCTTATGATTGTAAATCATGTGTTGCAGTGATGATGTGTTTTCCATCACTTGTTGAAGCAATAATGGTATGTTGGCCTTGTTTTCAAAGTTGGGGTATTGCGGCCATCTTGTTGTAAACTTGACCACCGAGTATGTGATATAAACTCGTGGCAAGTGTGGGACGCTTGGGTCATTTGTTGATCATGAAAGTCAAGCATGTAATTTGCGAAACAATGTACTACAGGTTGTAGAGGTTGTAGGTGTTGGCTCATTGCTTAAGGCTCCGAAGAACAAAGGTGAAGGAGATCGAAGCAAGGCCTTTCAGGATGCTTGTGATGCAGACAAGGTATAGAAAAGTTGCATATTATCTTTCATGCTTTTGGAGGACCAAAAGCTCCTCAGTGGGGAGGATTGATCTAGGTGGCTCTAGAGACACACAAAAGACAAAGAGGACTTGGGAAAGCTAAAAATTCAAAGTGTTTAGATTATGCACGAAGCAGGACCAGAGCATAGATCTCGTCATCCTGATTGTGGTGGTGCAAACATTTCGTCAATCCGAGTCCGGATGAAGGAGATAGAAGCAGTCAAAGTTGGGTTTACTTTTGATGACTGGGCAGGTTTAACGAGGACACAATTTGCACTTTTCTGGCAGACGAAATCTAGCCAACTCCAGCCGGATTCGGGGCGAAATCGTCGCCTCGTTAAAAAGACTCCTACAGCTTAAAAACAGAATTTTAAAAAATGGCACATGGTTTCTTTTAACAAAAAATATATATATAAAAAGGGGGTGGGGGCCACCAACCCCGCCACCCCCGCAACCTTCATAATCCACGCATATGTAACAATAATAATAATAAAAAAGGTGTGTGGTGGAGGGGTGGGCCACAACCCCCGACCCCTCCCACGGAACTGTCCGCCACATAAAACAAAATTGTTATGTTATTTGGGTGGTGGGTCGGCCCTTAGGGCATGGACCCAACCACCCCCTTCACCTCCATAAAACGAAGCGGCTGGTGGGAGAGAAGGGCACAGGCCACCAAAAAGTGGACCCACTACCCCAATAAAAAACAATTTTGTTGATTGGTGTTGAAATAGGGAGGGGCGGGATTTGATCTCCCGACCTCTCCTCAACTAATTTCCCAATTTTGCCATTACACCAAACCACCTTATTGAGAAATCCGCCCGCGACATTATATTTAAACGCTCATTTCATCAGTGCACTAAGAGATGGAGGAACTAGGAGTGGGCATGGATTTCGAGACATAGGAGGCAGAATCTTGGCACACAGTTCGAGGCAACATTTTGCGGGAGGGGTGAAATTTCACTTTGTCAGATTTTGGCAAATTTTATATGGGTTCAGCACTTCTCGATGCCACGAATGCAATGGCGTTGTCCGTGTCTCCATCAGAGTTCTGAATTTTTCAGCCATTTTTCAGTATGCAGGTGGAACCATGACTGCTGCAAAAACAGGGAGTGGATCCATGATCCTTGAAATTTTCCCGAGGAGGTAATTATTCTCCATGTCAGTATATAGTCAAGTTTATAGTCATTTTTCATGGTTTTACGAAGGGATCGTAATGGTGAGGTCAAATTCACCTTTGGAGTTGCAAATTTCTAGTCCACCCATGGAGCAGAATCTTTGAGGAATCTAGGGGGAATCCAAAAGATTCTTTGAGCCCTAGATTCTCAATTTCTCAGAATTTAGAAATTGAAAAGTCAATTTTGCACTATTCGACGCCACAAATCTGATGGTGTGTTCATATTTCTCATATTATTCTTCAGCCACTTTTCTAAGTGGAATGCAGGTGTCAACATTTATGTGCGAGAAGCCATTTCCATGCGATTGATGCCGTGAGATCGATGGTCTGAGCAGCTTCAGCAATTTGACATCTGCTTCTTCAGATGGCCCTTGGTTGTGAGGTATATGCAGTGTATTCATGTACTTCTTTTGCTATGCATCATGCTGCACAGATCCCTATTGATGCTTGATGTGGGATCCTGTTTCTTACTCATTTTCATGATTCCTGCTTGATGTGATGCAGAATCATCTGTGTGATGTACTTATTGTCATGATTTGTCATGTTGTGTTTTGAGATCCCTTTGTTGTATGTTGATGGGATACTCATGTGTCACCATGCATGTTTGCTTTGAGATCCCTTTTATGCCATGTTGGTGGGATGCTCATCATGCATGAGTTTTTGTGTCATACTGATAGGAGTCTTTTGACTGAGAGTTCTTGTAGTGGAACATCCCATGGCACCACTCCTGCATGAGGGAATTTTCCTAGTATGATAATGACATCACCTCTTATGTACATCATTACTATTGAGAGCACTTAATGCAGCAGCCTACACCATCTTGACACTGAGGCCCAGAGACGTAGTCCCTCCTGGACAAACTCCATTATCAACGACTTATGTTTTCATGTGCTGATGATTTTATTATTCCTCTTCTTTACAACATGCATATGTATTCATTAATGTTCTTTTAAAAATGAAATTTAACACATCATGAAAGTAAAAGGTCTTGGAAGGGTCCTTTGTCACACCTGGACCTGGATCACATGTATATATGTGTCTCCTTTTATTTGTTTCCTGTGTTTGTGTTTTTGCAATATTTTATGTGTTCCATTTCTTTTTAATATATAATTTTCTAACAGTTATCAAACATGTTGCCATCAAGGGAAATGCACTAGCCATAATTCCAACAATCTCCCCCTTTGTACTTGATGGCAACCACTTCGGTGTTTGGACACCATTTGCAAACACCTGCAAATACCAAGTATTTTCTCCAAATACCTCTCTCCAAACACCAAGCTTTTCTCTAAGCACTCTTCACCAAACACCAAGTACTTCTTTATCAAGAAGGTTGTCATCAAGGACAACACATTATCCATAATGCCAAGCATCTCCCCCTTTATATTTAATGGAAACCACTTTGGACCGTGTTTGGACACATCTAAAAACACCTAGAAACACCTGCAAATATCAAGTATTTTCTCCAAATACCTCTCTCCAAACACTAATATTATCTCCAAGCACTCTTCTCCAAACACCAAGCTTCTCTCCCCCTTTGAAATCAATGGAAAGGGATGATCTAGGCTAAATGAAGTTCTTCCTTGTAGTGTTGATTTTAGTAGGTCTAATTGGCTTAAAAGATGCATATTGACCATGCTCCCCCTGAGCATATGTTGGACCTCCTGAAAGATATGAAATAAAAGTACAAGAATTTATGACTCAACCAAAAATGACCTTTCTTATCACCAATGACTCATGATTACACAAGATACCCAACATACTTGGTTTACATTTTTGACCTAGCATTTACATGAATGTCCCAAAATGGGATTACATACATGAAATTACTTGATCGCAATATCCCATACATGACTGAATTTTACAATGATTTACAACATGCATCTTTTCATTACCTTTACATCAAGATAGATACATGAAATTTATAACCATAACAAGGATCTCATCTATGAAGTATCCTTTGTAGAAAAATAATGATAATCATTAGCAACCATCATGCTCCAAATGGGGATCATATGATAATAGAACATAGACAACAACATGAACTGTAGAAGTTCCTTGTAGGTTCAAACTGCTAAATGTAATTTATTTATGTATTCAAGATACTGTGATCCATAATGAATTAAGCAATGTCTTTCGGTAGAAATCACATAAGATATTTTAATCTACTCTACTGACTGGCATAAATAATTAAACAATCGCAAAATCACGAAGCATATAAGAGAAAGAATTCAATCAACACATTACACAATTATTTCCTAGGGAAAGCCACAACTAAAAACCCTTGTTATCTATATATTGCATTAGTCAAAAAATATGAGAAGATTACAATGCTTTGCTCAAGCCCAAGTGTTGGCTTGAGGGGGCCTGACCCAGGTTCAGTGTTAATTAGCCAAACAAATCCCTACACTACTGGCCCTTTCAGCATCAGCCCGCGAAGCGCGGACCGAAGTCTCACTCGAAGCAGTATGGGGGGATGTTAGAACCAAGTTTCCGCACCCTGAGATGGTCGTGATGTCGTTTTATTCCTTCTATTCCTGCCTTCGTGCAAGTCACTTAGTTCTAGGGCTCTGTCTACCTAACCCCTTAGTCCTTCCTTCGATACCTCCGCGAAAGGGTACGACTACCCTTCACGCAGCTCTATCCTTCAGTTTAGATACTTTCACGCTGCTAAGGCAACGTATTGCACATATTTTCCAGTTATCTTAAGAATCTTACTTATCTTATTAGATACTCATAGTTAACACCGCGTAAACATATATTCTTATTGGCGTTCAATTATCCAACATAATTATACACATTCGCACATCACATAAGCATTATAAAGGAAATTCATACATAAAATGACAATATGCATCAATAGGAACAAAGACACAGAAATTGCAGAATACTTCTCTTTATTGATATCTTCCAAGTGATTACAGACTCTATCCACCCTGCGCACATAGCTGCAGGGGTCCGTGCACTCAGCTACATACTTCTATCCTAAGCCTCTGCGCACTCAGCTGCAGAACCTCTACCTACACTACAACTTGAAACTTAGACTTCTTACTTCAGAGCTATGACTCTTTTTTATTTCTTCATCATCCTTGAATCCTAACTACTTAGAGCTTAGCTATTTTTATACAATCCCATGGTTCACGAACCATGGGTAGATCTCTTACAGTCAAGTTTACTTAAAAAAACTAAGGGCAAACAACCCTTTATGACTCATGACACCTTCGCACTCTGCGACTACAAAATATTGAGTCTTTACAAGTTTCTTACAAAATTTGACCAAAACATGGGCTTTTAGCCCCAAAACTGTCCTTTGGGGGATCCTGCTCCCAACAGGCCCCCGACACAAACATCGTGACTCGCCCTTGAGTCACTCAGTAGGTGCATAGATATTTGCGTGAAGCCCTTCCAGCTCAATGCGTATGACCGCAACCTCAACCATGGACTATGTGGTCGCCTTCTTCACGTCTTCCACTGTGTGCTCGACCACTGATCCTGCGCTGTTGGCCTGAAGCTTTTTCTGTGTCACTTGCAGAGTCGCAAGCTTGCCTTCGATAGATCCTATCACTATGTAAGCCTCATCTAGCCAGGGCTTTAGTCTTACCTTTAGAACTGTTTCCTTGTGTAGCGCTGCATCCACTTGTTCCTTCAACTGCTTGGCCTCTTGCAGCTTGGCTAGTCTCTGTGTCAACGTGACAGTTCACGTTGTGCCCTTAACCTCATCATAGCGCTGTTGTAGCTCGTGCACTTCCGTCTCTAGCCACTTTACATTGGGGTCCTCCTGCAAGCTGGTGAGGACCTCAAATGACTTCTCAAACAATTGCGTGCAGTCTTCTACAACACTATCCACAGTCGCTACTACTTTTGTGACAGCGGTCGCCCGCTGCTCCTACACTTATGATAGAGTTGAAGGCTGGGCCCTCAACTGTAACTACGTGATTTGTAGGTTCAACTCCAACTGAACCCGCGCCATCTCAGTACGAGTGTTGCGCACCCCTATGGCTAGCTTGAGGATGTGTACGTCGATTGGCTCCTCCTCTGGAATGGCCAACTCTGGGACCATTCAGCATGCTTCCTCGATGACCTGCATAATGTGCTTTCTCTGATTGGTCACCTCGGTCTTAGCGGCGATTGCAACATTTCTCTATAGGGCCATCTGCTCGTTGTTGATCCTCTGTTCACTGATCACTTGGAGGGCATGGTGCTCACGGGCCCTCAGCTCTGTAATCATTCCATCCTACAAGAGGTGGAGTGCTTCACACGGGAGCGTTGCTAGATTCAACCCTACTCCCTTTAGGGTGCTGACAGTGGGCTTGTCAGCCTCATTCTCTATGGTCAGTCCTCCATTAGGCAACATTATTGCACTGGAGGCCTTTGCGCGCAGCATATCGGTAGCCTCTGAAGTGCCGATAGCCAGTAGACACCGTGCCAGCCTGCGATGTGTGGGCCTACAACTCCTGCAACCCTATCTGGATAGCCCCCAGGATGATCTTCTATTGTTGTTCAAATTGTTATAGGGCCTCTGCAGTGACATCCCTTACTGTGTCACTGATATCATGCAATTCACGCTTTGTTAATGTGATGGGGTCCGGTGAGGTCTTGCTCACCTTTGATTTCTTCCTGGACCCTCCCTTCTCTAGCTCCCTTGGGCACTTGATGTGGGTGGATGTCTCCTTAGGGTCCACACCGTGCTGTTCAGTCTCGTCTTCTGTCTCAGGTGAAGGCGACCTCGTGCCTTTGTCAGAGCCCCACTCTGTGCCACCTACCTACTTCCCTATCTGCTACGCGGCCTCATGCTCTGCCTGTTGGCATTTTGACACAGGTGTGGCGCTATGGTACAGGTGTTGTCCTTGATGGCAACTCTCTTTGATGACAGATCTCAGTTCAGACTATAGAATGAAGAGAAATCTCATATACGCAGGTTAATTAAGTCCAAGTTGTGTATACACGCTGGTGCTCTATATACTAAGTCGCGTATACCTAGGTGAGCTATATACGAAGTCGCGTATACACGCAGTTTCATGAACAGAAAAGGGCGTGCATGTCGAGAAGCTTACTTTTGGTCCGTGGTAGTTAGTCCTCGGTACTTGAGCCTATGTTTTGGACCAAGGTATCTCGACAGACGTGTTGATCCCTAGTTTTGAGGTTGATGGTTTTGGACTTCTATGGTTTTGGCCCTTGGTATTGAGCAAGGCCTAAGGCTATATAAGGAGAAGAAGATCATTAGGCAAAAACAATTTTTGAAAAGGCTTGAATATCTGAAAAAGAAAGAGATCTGGTATGCAGGTTCTGGGTTGCTTGATCTAAGCTAAGGAGAGATCACATCAGTTGATGGAAGACTAGATCTAAGGACAGATCCGGATCTAATGGTTGAAATGCACTATTATGATATGGTTGATTATGTGTATTTTTAGATCTGCATACTGACGTAATGTTATGTTCTGGGTCTAATTGATGTCTGGTACTACTGCAAGTTGATAGAATTTATTTTTAGATATGTACGCAGGTTGTCTTCGGTAAAAGCGCGTGTATATGCGGGTTGCTCTCATTGAAGTAGTGTATAACTTTTGAAGCTTGATTTTTGGGTTTGCAGTTGGGTCTGACTGTTATTGCAGAGTTCTGTAGTCTGCTCTATGTTCTAGTGACTGGTGTTGACAGGGTTTCAGTGGTTCAGTGATTCAAAGATTGATGATGCTAGTATTGGTTGTTTTATGCTTCAACGATTTGTGAATGAATAATGGTCTTCAGATTGTAATGTTGTGCTTCAGGAGTATCCAGTCTGAAAATTGATGAAAAGTGGTACCTGAAGGAAAGAAGATTGTAGGCCAGCACCTACGTACTAGTATCTTAGCTAGTACAAGAGCAAAGGGGGTTGGAGCTCCCTTCCAAGGAAGTTTGGAGAACGAGAGAAGGTTCAAGCCTTCTACAGGTTGTAGCCTGCGTACTGGTATAAGGCTGCACCAGTACAAAAGATTGTAAACTGAAATTCTTATTAAAGAAAGATAGAGACGACTTGCAGCAAGTGGTTTTCACCCACATTGGGTTTCCACCTTATATCATGGTGTTCATGTGTGTGGCTTTTTGTGTGATGATCTGTTCTGTTATACTGCATCTGTTTACTCTTAATACGGTGAATAATGTCCTGATGCACTTAACTGAAGATAAACTAACTGAATTATAAGATTTCTTGTTATATGCTGTTTTCTTTAGACACAGTAGCGTGCACACGCTGGTTCACCTAACTGAAGTAGCGTATATGTTTCTGAGCATTGAAAAAGTTTTATTGATCTGATAATACTGATTCACCCCCCCTCTCAGTATTATTTCCAACAATTGGTATCAGAGCAGGTCCTTCAGAGAAGCTTGATCGCTTGAAGGTAGATCGTTCATCATGAGCAACTACGAGAAAGAAGCATCAATCAGGCCACCGGTTTTTGGTGGGACAAACTTCAATTATTGGAAGGTAAGAGTTACTGCCTATCTTCAATCTCTTGGTACAGAAGTTTGGGAAATCGTAGAGACAGGGTACACTTTTCCTTCAGCTACTCCTACAGATGCAGCCGAGAAAAAGAAATATGAAACAAATGCGAAAGCAGTCAATACTCTATTGGGGTGTATATCTCAATCGGAATTCATGAAGGTAATGCACTATAAATCTGCAAAAGAAATATGGGACAAAATTGTCACGAGCTATGAAGGAGACGAACAGGTAAAGCGTGCTAAACTTCAAACTCTCAGGATTAAGTATGAGACTCTCAGAATGTATAATGATGAAAGTGTGGCTAACTATTTCCTTAGGGTAGATGAGATTGTCAATTGCATGAAAAACTTGGGTGAAGAAATAAAAGAGGCTATTGTGGTTGAAAAGGTTCTAATATCTTTGTCCCCCAAGTTTGAATCTAAAGTGTCTGCCATAGAAGAAAAGGAAAATCTGCAAATTCTTACTATGTCTCAGCTTCACGGAATTCTAACCGCTTATGAAATGAGAAAGGGAGGTCCATCAGACAGAAGAGAAGCTGCCTTCAAGGCTTCAGGCAAAGAAGATTATTATGAAGCAAGTCACGTGCCAGAAGATGAAGAAGAGGAATCAAATTTTGTCAGAAATATTCAAAGGGGTTCTGGAAGGTTCAGAGGTAAGTTACCTTTTAAATGCTTTACTTGTGGAAGAGTAGGTCATTATGCTGCCAGATGTCCTCACAAAGATAAGAATGACAAGGGAAAGGAACCTGTTAAATGGAACAAGAAACAAAATGAAAAGAAGAAAAGCTATTACACTCATGAAGATAGTGATGGTCTTTCAAATAGTGACGAAGATGAACAAGGTAATAGATATAAACTTTTAATGGCTTTTGAAGATGATGACTACATGGATGCTATAGATGTAGAAGTCTTTTGTGAAGAAATGAAAGATCTCAAGGTTTGCTTAGAAGAGAAGAGTGCTATTATTGATTCTCTACAATGTCAACTAGCAGAAAAGGAAAAACATCTTGAAAAATTGGAATGTGAAATTGTTTGTCTTAGAAAGGAGATTGAGAAAACAAAGGTGATTAATCTTAAATTTGTTAAAGGATCTGAAACCTTGGATGAGATTATCAATGTGCAGCGATCTCCTCTGATCAAGACAGGTCTTGGATATAATGGAGAAACATCTCAAGCCTCTACCTCTAAAAGTTATCTTGAAGCAGCAAGGAGAAGCGAGCAAAGGCCAAATAAAAGTCATCAGGTGAATCAAGGACAGTTTACCTCAAGAACAAATAAAGACCACCAAGAAAGTCGGGGACAAACTGCCTTAAGGACAAACAGAAGCTACAATCAGCCACAGGTAAAATCTTCCCAATTTGCTCCAAGAATGAATAGAAGCTACAATCGGTTGGATGATAGATCTGATTATCACAGAAGTTTCTTTAATGGCCAATGCTTTTCTTGCCATAACTTCGGTCACAAAGCAGCTCAATGTGTTGCCTACAAGACAATCATGACTAGAGAAGCTCAAAAGCAAGGGAGAATGACTGGAACCATGAAAATGACTTATAACAATTTTTCGGTTCTTGAAAACGAAGTTGAATGCTCTATTTGTAATAACTTTGGTCATGAAGACTCTGAATGCAGGAGCAGGTTCCGGAAGACAATTCAGAAGGTGCAAACCTCAAATGTCAGAACATGGAGAATAAAGGAACCACAACCAGAAAGATGTGGGATACCCTTTTATGCAGAAGGTCAAGAAAGTCTATGGTACATTGAAAGCGGATGTTCGAAGCATATGATAGGGGACAAAGAAAAGCTTGAGTCATATACCGCATTAGAAAAGGGGAAGAAAGTTTCTTTTGGAAACGATATCTCTGCAGCCATAAAAGGAAAAGGTGTTGCTCCATTGAAAGAGAAGGTCAAAGCTGGAAATGTTTTGTATGTTGATGGATTAAAGCATAATCTTCTGAGTGTCAGTCAAATGTGCGATCAAGGAATAGAGGTAATATTTAGATCAAATGGATGCTGTGTTCGTGATCTTGATACAGGTAAAACAGTTATCAAAGGAAGAAGGACTCCAAATAATCTATACATATTTGAAGAAAGACCACAACAATGCTATTTGAGCAAGGATGATGAACACTGGCTATGGCATAGGAGGTTGGGGCATCTAAGCTTTTCACAAATAAGGAAAGCATGCAAATATCAGGCAGTTCGCGGTCTTCCAGATATCAAAATTCCAGACAACACTATATGCAAATCTTGTCAGTTTGGAAAGCAAACCAGAACTAACTTTCCAGAGAAGGAAGGATCAGCCAGCATACCTCTTGAGTTAGTCCATACAGATGTATGTGGTCCATTTAGGAAAAGGACACCTCGAGGAGAAGAATATTTGATATTATTCATTGACGATTTCTCCAGGTTTGTCTGGTTAGGGCTTATGAAGCACAAAGATGAAGCATTCGAAAAATTCAAATCCTTCAAAGCCTTGGCAGAAAATGAATCAGGACACAAAATTAAGTGCCTCAGATCTGACAGAGGTGGGGAGTTTACCTCAAATGAATTCTTCGATTTATGTGAAGAACATGGGATAAGAAGAGAATTCTCTACAGCTAGAACTCCTCAGCAAAATGGAGTTGTGGAAAGAATGAACAGAACAATCCAACAAATGGCACGTGCTATGCTTGATGAGTCAGGTACTCCTGCAACTTTCTGGGGTGAAGCTGCACATGCTGCGGTTATTATTCTCAACAAAACAAATGTCCGAGTAAATAGCACTCAAACTCCTCATGAGCTCTGGTGTGGTAAGATTCCTTCGGTGAACCACTTCAAAATCTTTGGGAGCAAATGTTATATTAAGAATACTGATGAGCAACTTGGCAAACTTGAACCAAGAGCAAATGAAGGCATTCTTCTTGGTTATTCTCCACATAGCAAAGCATACAAGTGCTACAATAAAAGACTTGGCAGAATTGTTGACAACATTGATGTAGTGGTTGATGAGAAGGGATATATTCCTAGGCAAGTTCATCATGAAGACATTGAAGAAGATGAAGGATATTCTCAAAGGCAGAATGATGAAGAAGAAGAACCTCAAGAAGAAGAAGAACCTCAAGAAGAACCAGAGGAGCAGACAAGAATAGAAGAGAAGACTCCATCCAGATATGTTCAAAAGAATCATCCAGAATCTCAGATTGTGGGGCAGAAAGAAGCAGGAATACAAACAAGAAGAAGAATTGCAGAAGCTTCAAGCTATTTGGCATTACTCTCTTCCACTGAACCACAAAATGTGAAAGAGGCATGCAAAGATGAATGTTGGGTCAAAGCAATGGATGAAGAACTTGAGCAGATCGAAAAGAACAATACTTGGGAATTGGTTCCTAGACCAAAAGATAAAAATGTCATAGGGACTAAATGGGTCTTCAAAAATAAATTGAATGAAAATGGAGAAGTAATTAGAAACAAGGCCAGACTTGTTTGTAAAGGGTATGCACAACAAGAAGGAATAGATTTTGAAGAGACCTTTGCTCCTGTTGCAAGACATGAGGCCATCCGAATGTTCCTTGCTCTCTCAACCTTTCAAAACTTCAAGGTATTCCAAATGGACGTAAAATCAGCCTTTCTGAATGGAGACTTAGAAGAAGAAGTATATATTGAGCAGCCAGATGGTTTCATTCTTGGGAATGATCCAAACCTTGTATGCAGATTGAAAAAGGTTCTCTATGGCCTCAAACAAGCTCCAAGGGCTTGGTACTATCGATTGGACAAATATCTTCACCAACAAGGTTTTTCAAAAGGATCAGCAGATAGCAATCTCTATATGAAAGTTGAAAATAACAAATTGCTAATACTTGTTGTGTATGTAGATGATATTATCTTTGGCAGCAATGAAGAGGCTATGAGTCAGAACTTTTCCTTGGTTATGCAAAAAGAATTTGAAATGTCATTGCTTGGAGAATTGACATACTTTCTTGGATTGCAAATCCAACAAAATGAAGGAGGTATTTTCTTGTCTCAAACCAAGTACCTCAAGCAGATCTTGAAGAAGTATGGCATGGAAGATTCAAAACCAGTATGTACACCCATGGTTACAGGATGCAGCCTCAGTGCAAATGATGAATCAGCAGCAGTTCATCAACCAACTTATAGATCCATGATTGGGAGTTTGCTTTATTTGACAGGTACCCGACCAGATATTATGCATGCAGTAGGAATTGTTGGAAGATTTCAAGCCAACCCAAAGGAAACTCATCTTCAGGTAGTCAAAAGAATCTTCAAGTATCTTCAAGGGACCCAAAACTATGGCTTATGGTATCCTAGAGATACAGATCTCACTCTTCATGCTTACACAGATGCAGATTGGGCCGGAAGTGTGGATGATAGGAAAAGCACAAGTGGTGGGGCTTTCTTCATGGGTTCCAGATTAGTATCTTGGTTCAGCAAGAAACAAATTTCGATTGCCTTATCTACAGCTAAAGCAGAATATGTGGCTGCGGCATCTTGTTGCACTCAACTTCTTTGGATGATGCAGACCTTGCAAGATTTCAAAATCACTTGCACTCCACCAGTTTCTATCTTATGTGATAATACAAGTGCAATCAGCATTTCAAAGAATCCAGTCATGCACTCAAAGACCAATCACATACCAATCAAGTATCACTTCCTTCGGGAACAAGTGCTTGAGCAGAAGGTCAAGTTGGAGTATGTTCCTTCTAAGGAACAAGTTGCTGATATTCTCACAAAACCACTGCCCAGGGAAACCTTTGAGTATCTCAGACAAAAGCTGGGAGTAATTGATGCTTCATCCTACTGTTGAAGCTTGTCTGTTCTACAGAAAAGTTGGTATATGTGAGTTGCGTAAGGGATGTCAGCGTACATACGCAGATTTATGCGGGGAAAGTCGCGTGTATGGTGTACGCGTGTTGCAGACATTATATCTGCGTACATACGCTGTTTTATGCAGGAGAAGTCGCGTATATGGAGTTCTGAACAGTAAGGGCAGACTCTGGTTGGAGAAGGTCTGAGATGGGTATGTCAGAATTCTTCAGGCACAGTTTCAGGGGGTACAGCAGGCACAGGTTCAGGGGGAGCAGCTTAAAGTCTCATAAAGCATTGTTGGCATTTAGACACTTTTGGGTCTAGTTCTCAACTGTTGTTGGTTTCAGGAGAAGGAGCACAGAAGGAAATCTTGGTTGCTGATCTAAAAGATGTTTATCAGATGCTGCTGGTGGCTTTCATAAGTCTTGGTCTAGATTTGTTGTTTCTATGTCATGTATCTCTTTTATCTCGTCAAGGTCATGTAACGGCCTATGTTGGTTTCCCCACTATGCCTGGGATGAATGATGTAATATAATTGGTTGTTATATGTAAATTTCTGATGTATCCTCTCTTGGTTGAGAGTATGGATGTATGTATTGAGTCCTTTGGTGAAAGGAAGGTCCCTAAGTCTTGGTTCTTTTGAAACACATCTTTTGCAGATATTGCCTACAGTCAGGAGGAGCATGATTCAGCACAGCCAAGTAGAGATATCAGCATGTACCCAGGGGGAGCACAGCCCTTTGCCCTTGATGACAAAGGGGGAGAATGTTTCTAAGGATCTTGGGGTTGCCATCAAGTCCAAAGGGGGAGATTGTTGGCATTTTGACACAGGTGTGGCGCTATGGTACAGGTGTTGTCCTTGATGGCAACTCTCTTTGATGACAGATCTCAGTTCAGACTACAGAATGAAGAGAAATCTCATATACGCAGGTTAATTAAGTCCAAGTTGCGTATACACGCTGGTGCTCTATATATTAAGTCGCGTATACGCAGGTGAGCTATATACGAAGTCGCGTATACACGCAGTTTCATGAACAGAAAAGGGCGTGCATGTCGAGAAGCTTACTTTTGGTCCGTGGTAGTTAGTCCTCGGTACTTGAGCCTATGTTTTGGACCAAGGTATCTCAACAGACGTGTTGATCCCTAGTTTTGAGGTTGATGGTTTTGGACTTCTATGGTTTTGGCCCTTGGTATTGAGCAAGGCCTAAGGCTATATAAGGAGAAGAAGATCATTAGGCAAAAATAATTTTTGAAAAGGCTTGAATATCTGAAAAAGAAAGAGATCTGGTATGCAGGTTCTGGGTTGCTTGATCTAAGCTAAGGAGAGATCACATCGGTTGATGGAAGACTAGATCTAAGGACGGATCGGGATCTAATGGTTGAAATGCACTATTATGATATGGTTGATTATGCGTATTTTTAGATCTGCATACTGACGCAATGTTATGTTCTGGGTCTAACTGATGTTTGGTACTGCTGCAAGTTGATAGAATTTATTTTTAGATCCGTACGCAGGTTGTCTTCGGTAAAAGCGCGTGTATACGCGGGTTTCTCTCATTGAAGTAGCGTATATCTTTTGAAGCTTGATTTTTGGGTTTGCAGTTGGGTCTGACTGTTATTGCAGAGTTCTGTAGTCTACTCTGTGTTCTGGTGACTGGTGTTGACAGGGTTTCAGTGGTTCAGTGATTCAAAGATTGATGATGCTAGTATTGGTTGTTTTATGCTTCAATGATTTGTGAATGAATCATGGTCTTCATATTGTAATGTTGTGCTTCAGGAGTATCCAGTCTGAAAATTGATGAAAAGTGGTACCTGAAGGAAAGAAGATTGTAGGCCAGCACCTACGTACTAGTATCTTAGCTAGTACAAGAGCAAAGGGGGTTGGAGCTCCCTTCCAAGGAAGTTTGGAGAACGAGAGAAGGTTCAAGCCTTCTGCAGGTTGTAGCCTGCGTACTGGTATAAGGCTGCACCAGTACAAAAGATTGTAAACTGAAATTCTTATTAAAGAAAGATAGAGACGACTTGCAGCAGGTGGTTTTCACACACATTGGGTTTCCACCTTATATCATGGTGTTCATGTGTCTGGCTTTTTGTGTGATGATCTGTTCTGTTATACTGCATCTGTTTACTCTTAATATGGTGAATAATGTCCTGATGCACTTAACTGAAGATAAACTAACTGAATTATAAGATTTCTTGTTATACGTTGTTTTCTTTAGACACAGTAGCGTGTACATGCTGGTTCACCTAACTGAAGTAGCGTATATGTTTCTGAGCATTGAAAAAGTTTTATTGATATGATAATACTGATTCACCCCCCCTCTCTGTATTATTTCCAACACTACCTAGGCCTTATTAGTAGCCTCCTTTTTCCTCTTTTAGGCTAGCTGTGCCATCTTAAGTTTGGTCTCCTCCTTCTTCTTCTACGTGGCGGACTTGCTCCCACCCATCACCAAGTCTGTAGTAGTGTGCCACTCTACTGGCTATTGATTAAGCACTGCATCAATGGCATCATCTGTTTCCAGATAAGGCAAGTCGTACCATTTCTATGCAGGGTCCTTCCGCGCCCTAATGGATACTATATGGAAGTCGGCTTTGAATTCGGCATAGCCCTGTAGCTTGGCGTACACCATAGGTGACAATCATGGCTTGTGATTGATGGCCATTTGGATGTTCATCTCCATCAAGATCCAAAAGATCTTGATTTTCCTGCATTGCTGCACATCCTTGGTCGTCCACAACGAAGTGTACTTTGCTTCTTCTGAAAGGTCTGGCACGACCGAAGGGAATTGGCTGTCCTTTGGCAGCTCACATGCTACCAGCACAATGGATAGCAAGAGCCACGCGTAGTATAATGTCTTGATGAGATCTTGCACTTCACAGAAGTTCACCAAGAACTCTCCACAAAGGTAGTCTGACTAGTTGAATTGGACTCCTTTAGCACACTGTGCTGCTAGCGCAATGACAGGCACTGACACCTCATCGACGCAACACTTCCTCATCACCTCCCATTCAAGCATATGCGTGGCTACCTTCATATAAGGGTCGTAGATGATGGATATAGCGTATCCACACGAATTCTTCACCAACTTAAATTTTTCCTTCATAGACTCTGTGAGAGCCTGTTCGCCACCTTTTCCTCCAAATATCATGGCCGATTTCTTGCTTGTATATGACAATCGTGTTATCCTGTGAATTAGCCTGTCTGTCATAGGTATTGGCTCCTCCAGCCACAGACACTTATCATGCACCAAGCACAACAACTGCTTGATGACCAAAACTGTCACCAGGGTGCGGTTGTAGTGTGGCACACAAAGCAGGTTGAGCAACCTTGCCTTATCTACTCTCCACAGCCACCTGCTCGGCTCCAATGTGGTCATTCCAGAGTTCGTATAAGTGATACGGTGCATCAACTGCTCGGTTGCCAGGTGTGAGAACTTCTCGTGATTGGCCAAGTCTCAGTCTTCAAGTTTCAAGAGTGGCGCTCATGCCAAGCGTGGTCCATCGAAAATAATTTCGTCCGCCAACAAAGGGGTTTGCAAGGGAGTCTTACTCTCATCGATGTCCTTTGACACCTTGGTCTTGGGCTTGCACGGAGGGACATACTCTGGAAACTGAGTAATAGGGTCTGCACCGTGGGTTTCAACCTCCTCTACTTTGACTCCCACATCCTCATCATCCATTGGGATGTCTTCAATGTCTTCCTCCTCCGGCTCCAAATTTATAGCTTTTTCCTTCTCCTATGCGGTGGGTTCCTCCTTGGTGATGCGCGCACTGGTATAGCACGCTGCTTTCCCTTCTTGTCCTTCATGATTTCCTTGGGGTCGGCTTAGGTCTCAGCGTCCTCGGTGATTTAGGGACATCTGGGATTACTTCGACCACTACTGAAGTGGCTTCCTCTGCGTCCATCTCAACTTTTGGCACCTACTCCTCTACTATTTCTTTGGTATTTATAGTTTTTGTAATCATGACGTCTCAGGTAAGTTTGCAAATGCTGGAGTCTCTTTTAAAGCTTCGAAGAATTCTCGGTTAATGAGTGCCTAAAAGCTGAACAACTCAATTCTCAAAATGCCAAGTGTTCTTCGCTGGACAACCACTTGTAATTTGTAGGGAATTTTGAATTCAAATCCAACCATTCCCCCCAAATTTGGTCCATTAATGTCGGATTAGCGGTATATTTTCAAGGATTTGAGCCATAAATTTCATCTTAAATGTTGGTCGCCCGCTTGATTTGGCTGCATTTCAACCATCAAATCATGAACAGTGACCTTAACGGTCACTTTCCGACCGACCTGCTCGATTTCTCCCTAGGTAGCGCAACTCCCTTCACGCTGCTGCGAACCTTGTGACACTTCCTTTCTTCGCAAATTCCTCCAATTGCGCAGCTCCCCAACCCAGGCAGTGTAGTTTATAGTCTTGTGACTCCTTTCAGCTGCCTGGAGCGCTAAGACTATGCTACCTTCATCTAGTCACATGGCTGGACCACCGGTGTATGGTTTCAATCAACTACCATTCACCTTACCTAGGAAGGGATCTCCATTCAATTTGACCAGCTGTACCGCTCCTCCGTCAGTGATTTCCTTAATTACATAGGGCCCTAACCAGTGCATCTTGAACTTCCCTGGAAATTTATCAAACATGCTATCATATAACAAAACTAGGTCATTTACCTTAAAGGTGCGCAAATTAATGAGTCGATCATGCCATGCTTTTTCGCGATGCTTTTGGACCTTTTGGTGAAATCCAGCCAAAAATGTCTCTTCCTCAAGCTCATCCAACTGTGCGAGCCTTTCCTCCAAGACTCCACGATCCGTCATACCTGTGAGTGCTGCTATGTGCAGACTGGGTACAATATATTCCATAGGCATTACCACTTCAACACCATAGACAAGCCTAAAGGGGGTTTTCCAGTCAACTTCTTGCATGTCATTCAATAAGCCCATAGTATTGCAGGTATGCGTAGGTCCCAATCACTTCACTGAGCATTGTAAACCTTGGTCAGTGAATTCTCCAACACTTTATTGAATGCTTCCATTGTCCTATTAGCCCGCGGGTGATAAGGCATGCTATTCTGGTGATATACCTGAAATTCCTCCGTTATCACGTTGATCGTTTCATTCAGAAAGTGCGTATCGTGATCACTCATCAAGATCTTTGGACAGCCAAATCACGTCAATACATGCTCAAAGAGGAACTTTGCAGCAATCGCACCTGTGCAATCCTTCACAGTCTATGCTTCTTCCCATCGAGTTAAATACTCCGTCGCGGTGATAATGTACCTTGCTCCCGTCTTACCTTGGGGTTGAATGGGTCCCACAACATCTATCACCCATTTATCAAAGGGTTGCAATGTCATCTGTGGATTTAGAGGCATATCATCCCTCCGCGATGGTCTTCCAATTCTTTGACACACATCACATGCCTTGTAATACGCTTTTGAGTCCTGATGGAGGGTTGGCCATCACAACCCTGTGCATAGAATCTTCTACTCGGTCGTTCTCCCTACATAATGTCCTCCCGCGATGCCCCCATGAGCATCCACGGGGTTGCTGCTTCTTTCAAACTCAGGTACATATCGTCACAATATCTCATCAGAACCCATTTTGTATAGATGCCCAGCAATGATAGAGAAATCTACCGCGCGCACCACTAATTCCTTCTTCTGCTGGATAGTGTATCCTCTCGGGGCAGTTCCTGTCATTAGGAAGTGTATTATATCCTAAAAATGACCATCCACAATGTGCACTGCAAATAATTGCGCGTCAGGCAATCCCTCCTCCAAATTAGTGGGCTCTTCACTTGTTTCAAAGCACGACAGATGGTCTGGTCCCACGTTCAGTCGTCCAGGATTCATAATAACCTCAAAATCATATTCCTGGAATAGTAACAACCATCTGCAGATTCGCCCCCCCAATGTAGGCTTATTGGCCAGGTACTTCAGCGTGGAATGATCTGTATACATCTTAAAATGACCTACCAGCAAGTAGTGCCTAAACTTTTGGAGCACGTATACCATAACTAACCCTTCGCGCTCGGTAGTGGAATAGTTATTCTCTACCTTGGATAACCTTCTGCTTGCAAACACGATAGGATGGTCCAAGTCTTCTCGACTAGCCTATGTCAGTATTGCTCCTAGCGCTATACATGACGCATCAACATGTACATGAAACTCCTTCTTCCAATTCGGGAAGACTAGGATCAGCGCAGTGACCATCTTTTCTTTCAATACATCCAAGCTCTTCTTATAGTCCTCATTCCAGCAGAATGTGAAATCCTTCTTCAACAACTTTTTCATAGGCACAGTGATCTGGGCATAGCCTTTGATAAAATTTTTGTAATATCCCGTATGTCCCAGGGTAGCGCGCATCTGTTTCACACTCCTTGACGCTTCCAATTTTAGTATCACCGTGATCTTTGTGGGATCTACCTTCAGTCCCTGTTTGCAAACCACGTGACCCAGAAGGGTCCCAAAAGGAACACAAAACAAACACTTCTTTAAATTGAGCGCGATCTGGTATCTTCAACAGGTATCCAGCATTAGGCGCAAGCTTACGACATGGTGCTTTACCAGCCCAAACATAGTCCAATCATCAAAGTATACTTCTAGGAACTTATGAATAAACTCTTTGAATGTAGCAATGACTACGCGCGAGAAAATTGCATGCACATTCTTCAACCCAAATGACATTACAGTGTACTAGAAACAACCCCACTCAGTCGCAAAGGTTGTCTTGCTCCTATTCCGGTGCGATTTTGATTTAGTGGTACCTCGAGAACCCATCAGTGAAGGAATATGCTTCCTGGCCACCCACATTGTGCAACACTTCATCATTGAACAAAGACAGGAAAGGATCATGTACACAAGCGTCATTCAGATTTCTGAGATCCACGCATATCCTTATTTCATCCTTCTGCTTGTTCTCTTGTACCACCATAGGGCTTACCTAGTCAGATTCTTCCACAGACTCAATGATGCCTATCGCCAACATCTTATCTAGCTCTAAGAAAACCTCTTCCTTATACTTCGGATTGAGACGGTAAGGTCTTTGCTTAATTGGATTTGCGTCGGGCTTCAATGTGATCTTCATAACACCTAGGTCCCCGATTATCCCTTTTAGATTCGTAAACTTGGTAGGGAATAGATCCTGGTATTCACGGAGCAATTCAACAACCTTATCCACCGTTGCATCATCCCAGTAATCTCCCATCTTCGTGAATTTGGGCTCTGCCTCCGTACCAGTGTTTACCTGTTTCGTTTTCAACGGCGCAGTTATATCAGGATTCTTAACCTGCAGACCTTCAACCACGCGGTGACCCTCTTTTTCCAGGATGTTAATCTTTCACGGATCCTCATCTTCTTCTTCAGTGGTTACATTATAGCATTCTAGCACGTGACTTAGCTGAGTAGCCCACTCAGGTTGAATCAGGTCTAAAGGATCCTGCAGTGTCCTAAAGATTGCTGCTTTCACCTCTTGTAGTGCCTCACCAATACTGTTAAGCCCGTCTTCAAAACTGAATGTCATTATGAATCCTTCGCGCAGAATATCCCATTCGCCTGTACCATGGTGAAGCTCTATTTCTACATACCATTTCATCAAGATGACATCCGGGGTGTGACAAAACAAGTGCATCCATTCAGGTTGGGGCTTCTTTCCATAAGCCTGAGCCCATTTGGCCAAATGCTTGCGTGGATCATCCTGCCCATCATACTTGTCTGTTATTCACACCTTTGGCTTCCCAAAGTCTGTCCTCATCATTCTCCTACATTCGTTCCAGTCATCAAAGCTTCCATTGTGCGTACCCCACCATCTTGTGGGTGTAGCGCGCAGTGCCCAGTCTAATGCCTAGAAGTGCTGCTTTTCTGGTACCTTCCTCTCAAATGCATCTAGAAAAATATCTACATCATTCAGGCCATCATAAGTAGGCATATTTCTTACCTCTCACGACACACAACACAACGACTAGGTCATCATGTTACAACTCAGTGTAGCTACTTCATGTAATCAATTCTTCTACCGTTCTAACTCTTCATCAGAGTTCGAGGTGCAGGAACTCTCACGATCCCATGTAATTCGTCCATCCACGATGGGATTCACCCGATCTTGGTCTCGCACTATTATCTTATAAATATATTCCAGATCATCATCACTCTCATAATCGCGGACTGGTTCAGTATAGCGTGATCCTTCAACAGGATCTAGGGGTACTATTACATGTAGCGATTTCTTCTCAAATATCATCTTTCGCTTCTTTAGGTTGATTACCCCGTTCATATCAGTAGCCCAGTCAATTCCTAGGAGCGCAAGATAGGGGTTGTTGTCATCCACAATTTCTATTACTTCAAAGTCAGCTAGTGCGCTCGCACCTTCAATATCCATAGTCACCCCTTACATCTACCCCATGGGGATGATCTTCTATTGATTTTCCATCCTTAGCTGAATCAGATACCATTGCAACACTGGTATCCCCATTCGTTCCCAAGTCTCGTTCGGTAGGACGTTCGCATCTGACCCCAAGTCCAAAGAACCTGATCCATTTCATACTCTCCTATCTACACGATCAGTCTCATCTCTTGTCCCATCCTTGTTTTATGCTTACCAAGCTTTTGTATTACGTGCAGCTCAACAGGAGTGTTTCTGGCGCATCTATTTATGAGCTCCTGTAGCCCCTTCACAACCTTTTTATCTCATAGTAGCTTCATGCAGGTCTCCAAGAAGGTTGTAAGCATAGAAGGATCCATCTCTTGATCAGGCTTATCCTTGCTTCCTGAGGTGGAGGCCTCAGCGAAGCTCTTCTTTGCCTCCATGAATGTTTCACGTGCGCGCTCCAAATCGAACTCAACCTCCTTCGTCAGAACCTTGCGAACCCATGTACTATCTTCAGGCTATTTCCCTTTGTCATCTCCTATTGTGATTCCACTCCAGAGCACTATATTCATGTTTGGATCCTCTTCACGTGGCTCAGACCTCATCATCTACAGGTTCTGAGTCAGTGGAGGTGGTAGCGCCCCTTTGTCACGTATCCTTGCTATCAGCGTAGGGCAGTCTTCCATTTCATGATCAAATAGCGTGCAATAGCACAATCGCAGGCATAGTGTCTTGGTCCTCCGCAATTTTAGCAGATCAACTGTTCCTGGCCTCTACCAGGTCCTCCTCCCCCTTAGCCTCCTCCGCGTCCCTGAAATCCTATCCATGCCATCCCTATGCTCTGGTCACGGGGCCGCATTTCTGCCTGAACCCTATAGGCGGGAGTTCTATCCATCATCAATTCATAACTCTGACAATTACGCTCATCATGCCATACCGACCTACAAAAGCTATATAACAGTTGTTACAGCGCCTGTACAAACTTCTGTAGCAAGTGACAGCTATCTATGGCATGTTTTCCTGCTACTTGACAGATAGCGCACCACGATGCAGGCCCTGCGCTCAGTCCTGCTTGAGCTTCCGGCCTCAAAGGCATCGGTCCTCCTCCTGAAATATAGTTCGCAAATACCGAACAGTGGTCCTTGTCATGCCCTTGACTCTTGCATTTTAGACACCATACCTCTTCGCGCACCTCTGGTTAGATTTTTCTGTCCTGCTTCAAATTTTTCATCTCAAGGCAAAGATTTTTCAACTGCGCATGGATCTACCGAACCCCCAGATTTTTATCTTGCATCGATGTTTCATTCAGCCTCATGGAAATCTCCAAGGCCTCTGCCTAAGTTGTTATCTTCTGCTGCGACAACGCAACCCTTAAGTGTGGCAAGAGCGAAGCCACAAACCACTCACGATGCTGCCCGTCCATCAAGTCCATATTAGCTTAGCAGATTTTACGCTTCAATCTCTGGTCTAATTCCCAAGGTGTCTCTCTAGGTTGCATCGCGATTTCCTTGAATCCCACAATAGACTGTGCTTCAGACTTAGGCCTACTGAATTCTTTATTCAGTGCTGTTTGGATGTCTGCCACTCTAGCATTTGGGTTGTCATTAGAGTACTTGATGTACCAGGTTAGCACGTGATCTTGAAGAGCACTAACCAATGTCACCTTCTTCATGTTATCATCTATAACGCCCTGAGCTTCCCATATGGCTTTAACCACAAACTAGAATTGGTCTGGGTCCTCATTTCCCAAGCCTTTGAATGAAGGTAGCTTCATTGAATTTGCGATACTGAATTGCGGTGGAGGTGGGGATGGTACGGGTGAAGTCGCAGGTGATGGTGGTGAAGTTGGAGGTCGTATTCACGGGAATCCTTGTTGTATTAACTGAATATCATTTTGTGGAGAAACCTGCGCTATCCCTTCTTCATCACCTCGCAGAGGTGAAATCAATGGACTATATTCAGGACCCTTTTTTCCTTCGTTCTTGTAAGTTTTACCGCTTCGCGTAGCTCCAAACATCAAGGTAGATGCATAACCCGTTTTTCGCACAATAACATTTTAATCCATGTATTCAAATATTTCATGTACTTACCTCGCGGTCCTTTGAAAAAGCACCGCTCTGCCTCGCTATAGCTAACTGAGGTGTCGACCGTGAATTCAGTCACAAATCCTCCTATGACACGATCGAGCCAATGATTGACAACACGGGTGATCTTGTCCTCAGATGCTTCCAATTTCTATACTAGCTCCGAGGTCTACAAAATAGGACTGTCAAGTTTCCACCTTCTGTGGCTGTCTGCTAGCTTCGCGATCCACTCGTATAGCTCAACCGGAAAGGAGCAGAAAAATATTTCATGTATCTTTGTATATAGGCATCTGTTCAATCACTGTCCCTTTGTCAATAGTGGGTTTCTATTCTCCTGCACCACGAATTCGTGGATCTTCCTATCCAACCAGTCTCCGATCTCTTTCTTAGTTGGATTCCAGTGATATGATATCACACATCTCTTATGAAAATTCTGGTCCTGGCAATGGAACCTTTTGTTGGCTTGAGGGGACCTAACCCAGGTTCAACGTTAATTAGCCAAACAAATCCCTACACTACTGGCCCTTTCGAAATCAGCTCGCGGAGCGCGGACTGAAGTCTCACCTAAAGCAGTATGGGGGGGATGCTGGAACCAAGTTTCCACAGCCTGAGATGGTCGTGATGTCATTTAATTCATTCTATTCCTGCCTTCACGCAGGTCACTTCGTTCTAGGGCTCTGTCTACCTAACCGCTTAGCCCTTCCTCCGATACCTCCGCGAAAGGGTACAACTGCCCTTCAAGCAGCCCTATCCTTCGGTTTAGATACTTTTGCGATGCTAAGGCAGGGTATTGCACAGATTGTCTAGTTATCTTAAGAATCTTACTTATCTTATTAGATACTCATAGTTAACACCACGTAAATAGATATTCTTATTGGTGTTCAGTTATCCAACATAATTATACAAATTCGTGCATCACATAAGCATTATAAAGGAAATTCATACATAAAATGACAAGATGCATCAGAAATTGCAGAATACTTCTCTTTATTGATATCTTCCAAGTGATTACAGAATATATCCACCCTGCGCACATAGCTGCAGGGGTCCACGTACTCAACTGTGGACTTCTACCCTAGGCCTCTGCAAACTCAGCTGCAGAGCCTCTACCTATGTTACAACCCAAAACTTAGAATTCTTACTTCAGAGCTATGACTCTTTTTTACTTCTTCGTCATCCTTGACTCTTAACTACTTAGAGCTTAGCTCTTTTTATACAATCCCATGGTCTGCGAACCATGGTAGATCTCTTACAACCGACTTTACTTTATTTTGAAGCCCCGAAAATTGGGTCGACAACAAGGGGGATACCCACCCG
Source organism: Pinus tabuliformis (assembly GCA_031772625.1). NCBI lineage: Eukaryota > Viridiplantae > Streptophyta > Pinopsida > Pinales > Pinaceae > Pinus > Pinus tabuliformis. Next base: position 1,076,011,153 of record CM062811.1, read on the forward strand.
GTCCGGACCTTGGTTGGCAGCTCCTTATCCATTTGGTATAGCGGGTCCGACTGGGGATAATGGGACTAGTTTCCCAATCTAAGTGTGTGTGTGTGTGTAGAGTTGGATGATGCTAATCTAAGAGCACTTAAAGCTAATTTAATTCAAACTTCTAAACTAACTCTATGCTATTGTAATCTAATGAGAAACAACACATCTAATCTACGCTAACCCGGGGTGTATTTCTTCTATTATGCGATCTAAAGAGATTTCAAACAATAACTGGTAATAAAGATCATTCAGCTATCATAATAATAGAAATCAATTAAGATAAACCACTTTGCATAAAAAGTTAAGCAAAACAGTTGTGAACAACATATCGCATAATAAGTTATTCATATATCAAATACAAATAAATGACTCCACCGTACAAAAGTGCCAAATGGTAACTCACACATTCATGTAGTAACATATAAACAACTAAAAACTGTATATCACTTTAAGAATATAAACAGAAACGGTCAAGAGATAAAAGTACCATTTATGACTGGTTCCACTCATAAGCTTCAAACAACAATGATTTATCTCTCCTTGCTCTAACATCTACTAAGAGTGCAGAAGTGCAACATCAGTAGCAGATATCAAATACAAACATTAATAAATCTTGATCCATCCATTCATCAAAACCCCCTCCGAGGGTGCAAAAGTGCATGTTTTGAGGACAAGTTTTTGACAAATTTCTGGACCCTTTTCCAAATGCCTGAGAAGGGTTTAAATACTGCTAACTAATTAACTTAATTACATAAATTTAGGATACGGTTTTAAATGACCGCCCTTCTGCTAAAGAAAAACTATTTCTAAAAATTGAATTTAATTCCTAACCATTTATGTATTTGCTCCTTAGTGCTGCAAGCATGCAACATTCGTCTGGGAAGAGTCGGCTGGTCATCTTCTGCTTTCGGTTGCTACGAAAATAGAAATAGAAAGCGCTGGCATCACTTTCTGGTAAACTAGAAGATATTTTAGAGAATCTTCCTCTGGCTGGGTGGATTTATTGCGTGTGTATTTGGTAATAACCCAGATTTCTTTCAAATTGTTTCTGCTTTTGCTATTTCGGTTCCCGGTCTTGCGAATGACTGAATAAGTTAGGGACTTTGCTCTCTGAACAATTTCTCTTAGCGATGCGTGCATCAAAAACTACCTCCATTCTTTGTTTCGGGCTTTTCTGGTACGTTTTCCTTCTTTAGCGCCTTTTTCTTTTTGCTTTATCGGGCATAAGCTTGAGGATCTTTTGTAAACATGCTGCTTTTGTGCGCCTTTGACTCTGGCCGTTGGATGGTCTATTGACATCAACATCTGTTGAGTGATATTCTAGAACCTATAGTCCTGTTGCATGCGGCATCCGTTTGTGAAGGCATCCCTTCTCTGTTCTCCGAGCATTGCCGCTTTCCTCTTTTCCATAGATGTTTCCTGCACATTGTTTCATGTTATTTTCTGTCTTACAGTTTACGTAAAGGAAGAGAGTAATGACAATAAAGATTGACATGACAGCTTTAAGCTCTAATGAATGCATAATCATGACACTCATAACGAATTGACTCTTCGAAAAACACAAAACTGTCCTTCTTGAATACTTTGGCGTACAATCATTAATTTCTTTTAAGGCGCGCACCCAATTTTGGTCTACAGACAGCTTTCTTTGAAAATTGCGCCGAGGAAATTTTGCGATGGGTGATTTCTACGACTCGCATCGCAGCATCGCGGATCGCGTCGTCAAGATGTGTCATCATAGAAATTCATGATTGCATTTATCGCAAACCGCACTCATCGCAGATCACATTCATCGCAGATCGCAGATTGCTCGTAGTCATTCAATCATTGTGTGCTGCTTAGGCAATGTTGCGATATGCGACGTCGCATATCGGCCGTCGGAGATTTTTTTAAGATTTTTCTTTTAAGAGCACTTCATAATGTATGCGATGCGATGAATTTCGCGTCGCTTTTTCATAGTTTATTATGCTCATAAGAAAACGTTTCATTCTCTTCTCGCGATGCAGTGCAGTTTTAGGGAGTGAAATACAAAAATTTTCATAAAATGTTTTTTGGATTTTTTATTAAGGGTCCCCATTTGCTTGGTGTTATTGCTAATACCAAACAAAGAGGGGGGTTGTTGGTGGCCACAACAATGGCGATTCACTGGGAAGAACCAGTTATCTCTGCTTTTCTATTGAATTTTAACTTCCAAAGCAGAAAAATTTTCATAAGTCTAAATTTTGTTATGGACAGATAGAGTACATTATGCCTTATCCTATCAATGATATTTTGTTTCAACCTTTTCTATTCCAATTGTTTGCTTCCTCAGGCTTTGTCCTTGTATCTGCATCAGCCATTACTTGGTCTTTTAAAGATAAAATAAGGTCTTCTCTGAGTGTTGGCTTTTTAAAATATGCTCATTTATCGTAGGTAGAGCCTCTGCTGCCAGCAGGCGTCCATAGCCTCGACAGGGTTACCTGTTACCCAGCAATGATCCTTTATCCTGCTTAAGGCTATTTACAACTTTTCAGAGAAAAACCCTTTTTGACACTTTTTCCTTTTTTATTCTCTAAAGAACAATGTCTTGGTTTGGTGGCCAAATTATGACACAGTCATTCACTTGATTTACACTTTTGCTGAACAAGCTGGCTCGTGATGAGACCCCTTGTATTTTGATTGCAACAATCTTGAGTCGTTGCCCTGTTTTGGTGGACAGTATTGGCAAAGTCAGCAAGTTATAATATCTGTGATCATGATAAGCCGGCTCGTGATGAGACCTCTTATTCTTTGAGATATAGTGTTTTCTCGGATTGTTCCTCTGAATGCTGTAATTTTCTTTAGTAGGGAGGAAATCATTGTTTTTCCTTAAGAAAGCTCTGGACGACAATAATAGAGTTTGAAAACAGCAGTTTTACAGAGAATATTTATTTTATTATTGATACCTTTCATTGTGCTGATATAAAACAATTTTTTGCCAAAGGTTGCTTTCATCAAATCTTTTGAAGTTGAAACTAGTATCATATCTAGGCTAAAGTTAACTCTATCTGTCAATAATAAAAATCAGATTTTTCGAAAATTTTTTCTACTTGTACAAGCGAAATCAAAATCTGATAGAGAATTGGTGTCTTTTTCGTGAGCCCCTATAGTAACCATCTACAACTGGTTTTATTATGAAAAAAGAAAAAAGAAAAACTAAAACTATCCTACAAAATAGAAGAATAATCTTCTATGGAAAATATATTTTAAGGATCTGCCCATTAACAGGCAAAGAATCCCTTCTACCTACTAAATCCTGCAACACAAACGTTGATGGGCCCATGACTTCTACAATTTGAAAAGGACCAAGCCACATTTTCTGAAATTTTGTATGTTTGCCCTTTTCTTCATGAGCCTTATCCCATTTCAAAACTAAATCTCCCATTTGAAATTTTTTTATGGTCATTATGCTCAAGTCAAAAGAGGATTTCATTAGCGCTTGGTGATGAGCATGGGTTTTCTTAGCTTGTTCTCGTCGTTCTTCTAATTTGATTATTTCCATTTGTCTTAATTGTAAGGAGGAAGTAGATACTTTATCGATGTATTGTACTAAAGACAAAGAGGGGATGACTAAGTGAGTTGGAAGAACCACTTCTTTCCCATAAACTAAATTAAAGGGAGAAGTGCCGATTGAAGCTTTCTTCATTATTCTATCTTCCCATAAAGCATTTACCAAAGCTTTGTGCCAATTCTTTTGGTTCTGGTCAACTGTTCTTTTAATAATCCTAATTAGGTTTTTATTTGTTGATTCAGCCAATCCATTACCTTGTGGATAGTAGTTGGCCGAATATTTCAATTTGAATCCTCTTTTAAGTGAAAACTCAGTCATTGCATTCCCAGAAAAGTATGAGGCATTATCAAACATTAAAGCTGTTGGCAATCCAAACCTAGTGATTATAAATTGATTTATGAATTCAATGATGTTTTCAGAATTAGCTGTCTTGAGAGGAACTGCTTCTACCCATTTGGTAAAATAATCTGTTGCCGTGAGGATGTATCTATGTTGCTTAGAAGAGTGAGGAACGATCTCACCTATTATGTCCAAGCCCCACTGACTGAATGGTTGCTCGACGTTTACCGGCTGTAGTGGCATGGACGGTTTCTTTTGTCTCCCTGCAGTAGTTTGGCAGACTTGACATTTCCTCACGTAACTGTGTGAGTCTTTGAACATCGTGGGCCAATAATATCCTGCACGTAAGATTTTATGTGCAGTAGCATCTCCAGCATAGTGTCCGCCTGCTCGTCCATCGTGGAGTTCCTGCAAAACCTTTTTGGCTTCAGTTTTCTCAAGACACCTAAGAAGCACAGAATCGTAATTCCTTTTAAACAGAACATCGTTTATGAGCTGATATTGTTTAGCTTTCAATCTCAGAGCTCTTTTCTTGGTGTGATCCAGGTGTGATGGAGCACACCCGTTCTTAAGATAATAAATGGTGTCAGCATATAATGATTCTGCATCGTTTAGGCTTACCTCGTACGTTTGTACCTCTTCAGATGAATTTTCAGGAATTTGCGATGCTCCAGCCAACATTTTGCAGAAGCCTTGACCTCTCACAATGCTTGCTGGTTTGATCTCAAGGTCGTATTCTTGTAAAGCAGTGATCCAATTTTCTCTTTTTTCACCCACATCCTTCTGTATTAGAAGATTTCTTACCACTGGAAACGGTAGTATGACCTTAGTATGGGTTTTAAGTAAGAAAGGTCTGAAATATTTGACCGCTTTGATAACAGCATATGCCTGTTTCTCCACGTCTGAATAGTTGAGTTCAGCACCTTGTAAATTCGAGCTAAAAAATTTGATTGGAGCTTCCGCTTTCTCTTGATTTACTTGGGTTAAAATCGCGGCATATGACTTCTCTGAGGCAAATGTGTATAAGATAAAAGATTCTGAAAAATTTGGGGTTGCTAAAGATGGAGCGTTAATGATAGCTTGTTTGATTAGGTTGAATGCTTCATGCTCAGCTTGACCCCATTTAAAATTTGAATTCTTTTTAATCATGGTTTGCAAGGGAGAAACAATTCGTGAAAAATCTGGGACAAATCTCTTCACAAAATTGATTTGACCAAGGAAATATTGCATGGCTTTTTTGTTATGAGGTAGGGATATTTCAGAAATTTCTTTGATTCTGTCAGGCTCAATGTGAATACCAGATTTTGACACTATGAATCCTAGAAGTTTCCCTTCACTTAATGCGAAAAAAGATTTCTTTGGGTTAAGTGAAATTCCATACCTTAAACATTGTTGAATGATTTGTTTCAAGTCTTTGAGATGGTCGCTTCGCTTCTTGGAGTACACTGTTATATCATCCAGATAAATTACTACAAATTTATTGACTAAACCCTTGAATGCGATGTCCATGGCTCTCTGAAATGTAGCGCCGGCATTGATCTAACCAAATGGCATCTTCTGATATGCATATGTGCCCCATTTAGTTCGAAATGTGGTTTTGAACTGATCATCGGGATGTACCAACACTTGATTGTATCCTGAAAATCCATCCAAAAAAGACATTAGTTCTGAGCCTGCTACTGCCTGTAATATCTGTTCCATAGGTGGGAGGGAAAAATTGTCTTTTTGACAGGCTTTGTTGAGATTTCGAAAATCGATGCAGATTCTAATATCTCCGTTTTTCTTTCTAACGGGTACCATATTGGAGACCCATTTGGAATGTCTGACGGGGAAAATTATTCTGGCTTTTAATAACTTATTTAGCTCAGTTTTTATCTGATTTTCTAAATTGGGGTGGATTTTTCTGAGTTTCTGTTGGACAGGTTTCTCGCTGTCGATCATAGGGATAGTATGTTGAATGATAGAAGTGTCGTATGTCTTCAGCTCATCGTAATTCCAGGCAAAAACATTTTTGTATTGTCTCAAAAGACGAATATATGCTAGTTTTTCTTCAGGGGCTAGGCCGTGGCCTAGATTAACGTTTTGTGGTTTATCATCGATTCCTAGGTTTACTAATTCGTAGTTCAGAGTCGAACTGTAGAGCTTAGAATTGGTAGACCTTTTAAACCGACTTTTCAAATCGTATAAGTCTTCCAACTTAACCACCGATTTAGGTATAGCATTATCAGTGCTATCTTGTTGTATTTGTCGATCGTGATGGTCTTCGTCAATTATTTGATTGGAGTAGGATCCTTCAGAAGTGAGGAAATTTACAATATCAGGATCGTCATTAAATACTCTCCAGTTTGTAATGTTGTCAGGGATGGACGGTCTAAAGATTAATTCTATTGAGAATCTATCTGGACTAAAATCTTCGGAGGGAATAAGTCTAGAGGCTACGTTAGCTAAAAGGTTTGCGCTCGCGTTTTGGAGTCTTGGGATTCACGAAATATTGAATGCTATGAAATTCTCAGTCAAATCTTGTACTAAAGATTGATAGTGTTTCAAATGACCTGACAGGCAATGTATGGTGTTACGTACCTGTTTGACGACAATCTCAGAGTCTCCGAAGACTTGAAGGTACTCGACGTTCAACCCGATTGCTTTGTATAGGCCTTGCACCAAAGCCTCATATTCCGCTGTATTGTTTTTGCAATCGAATTCAAGTCTGCACGTAAGCATGGTCTTATTTCCTTCTGGACTAATCAGAACGCATCCTTCTCCTGCTCCTTCGTTAGATTTAGAGCCATCAAAATATAATTTCCAAAACAAAGATGTATTTACAGGTTTATCTAAAAAATTAACACACTTTGAATTATCAGTTTGGGAAAAATTTTCAACTTGGGACAAAACTGAATTTTCTAAGTAAGGTGATGTATGAGCATTGAAATTGCTGAGGAAAGAATCTACCGAGTAGTTGCCTATGATACTGCTGTTGTATGCTATTGCTTCATTTTGTCCCTCCAATTCCGTTACTATGTACTTCTGGTGTAACTCTCGTTCAACCTTTATTTGATTCGGTTTACCATTGTAGGGTAACCACATGTGCGACCAGTCGGTTGAGAAGTATCCGTAGAGTTTTTTGGACCAATCCCTGCTAAGAATCAAGCCATAGAATTCTGGGATATCAGCTACTAGAATGTCAATAACCCGACATACCTTTGGGTTAGACGACAATCTTATGGTCACTTGATTAAGTTCACCAATCACTTTGACTTGAGATCGATCAAGCTGAACTATGCGCACTGCGGATTTTTGTGGTTGAACATTCAACTTGGCACATATTGATCTGGGTAAAATATTCGTTGAAGCACCAGAATGTACCAAACAATTGTGTACATTTTTATTGAAAATCTCATAAGTGAGAAGAAAAGGGGGAGTATGAGACCTTGATCTTCCTCCAATCAAGGCGATGTCATTTGGATCCATCTTATTGATCGTGTTGGTTGGAGGTCTTCCCATGTTGTGGGAAGCTACAGCTGTAGGAAAAGATGTAGTAGGTACGGCATGTAATTCTTTCATCATTATCTTTTGTTGATGTTTCAATTTGCTCAATTCATAAAGGGTGATATTAGCCCTAGTCTTTTTCATGTCATCAATAATATTGTATTCCATTTCATCCGACACTATCAGTGTTTTTGATGGAGTTGCTTGATCTGATTGGACTGGGCTAGATTGAGTCGCTTTAGCGGTCGTTTTCTTTGTTGCGACCTTATCTTTTGTTGCAGGGCTTGCGCCCTTCTGCTTAGGGGTAGTTTGGGGAGGATAAAGTTGATTTTTGCTTTGTGTGCTAACCGGAAATGCTTCTTGATCTTCTTCTTGTGGGAGGATGAAATCCCACATTCCTTGTAGTTCCACAACTTCTTCGTCATTAGTCTGCCCTTCAGTGGTACTCTCTTCTTCTTCCTCTTCTTCGGATTCGACGTTTGAGATAGCGTTGGGTGGTTTCACATCCATTGAAGGACCTCTTTTAAAAGCTCTGTAGGGCTTTTTTGAAGAAGTTTCTGCTACTTGTTTTTTTATGTCAATCATCTCATTGGGCATGGCCTTTAATACTTTTTGCAATCCTTTCAAATCGAAAGGGTCTTTCATTTGTTTCTTCTTGGAGTCTTCCTTGAAGGTGACTTTTTAAGATTTGCGTTCCTCTATCGCAAATCTCTTTTCCAGGGCTACTACGCGTTTCTCTACTACTATCGCCTCTGTTAAGTTTTCAACTAAGGTTGTTTTATTTGCCCTATCCACGAAGATTGCTAAGTTCGATGGTAAGGCCGTAATATACCATTCACATCGTACTTCTTCGCTGGGTTGGGAAGCAGTGGGAATTTTGTTGAGGATTTTATTGAACCGTAAATTGAAATCTTTGATGGGTTCTCTAGCCTCGGCTTTAAGATTGGATAAGTCATTGATTGACATTGCCGTTGATCTGTCATCACCAAACTTGGTAAGGAATTGACTTTGAAAAATGTCCCAACTTGTGATAGACCCGGAAGGTAATGAAAAGTACCATGACCCGGCTGTTCCTTTCATTGTATAGGGAAAAAGCTGGACAACAGCATCCTCGTTGGTAACTCCGTTGAGATTGACAGAAAGCATGAAATTATTAATGTGCTCTTCAGCTAGCATGCCTGCTTCTGGGTTGAATTTGGGTAGCCATTTCTCAGGATGGGCCAGTATTTGGCTCAGGGGTGGAGGCATTAAAACTGCCTCAGGATTGTTCCATGGAGACTGGGCCATCGTTGAGCTGCTAGTAAATGAAAGTGCAGAGGATGATCCCTGAGGCTGGGAAGATGAAGATATTATGATCTTGGATGATTGAAGAAGAGGGGTTGTGGAAGATGGATGAGTGGTTTGGAATGAAGACGTGGGTGGCTGACTCCGCGGCGAGGGAGTTGAAATGGACGATGTAGATGAAAGAGTCTCACTGTCAGACTCTTGTGGGGTTTTCCTTGCTCTTTTCCTGGTGGGGAGAGGGAATTCAGTTGGCTGGATGCCAAATTTTTCACTCTTTAATCTGGTAGGGGATGAGCAGGATTGTACTGCGAAGTCACGCTGCTTTGAGATTTATCAGACCTCTGTGTAAAAATAGAAAATCCTTGGAGTTTGCGAATCAGAGTTTGAACTTCAGGGGGTTCAATGTTAGATTGGTCTGAAATATTAGGGTTTGTAGCAGCGGTTAATACTCGAGCGACTTCTGACTCTGGATTTAAACGTACTGGGGAAGTCGGGGGAGTTGTTGAGGGCGATTTACTCTCAGAATGGTATTTAGATTTTGATTTAGGTACCATTGATAGTTCGTGCCCTCCTTCTAGCGCCAAATATGTTGAAGCCCCGAAAATCGGGTCGAAAACAAGGGGGATACCCACCCGGTCCGGACCTTGGTTGGCAGCTCCTTATCCGTTTGGTATAGCGGGTCCGACAGGGGATAATGGGACCAGTTTCCCAATCTAATGGTGTGTGTGTGTGTAGAGTTGGATGATGCTGATCTAAGAGCACTTAAAGCTAATTTAATTCAAACTTCTAAACTAACTCTATGCTATTGTAATCTAATGAGAAACAACACACCTAATCTACGCTAACCCGGGGTGTATTTCTTCTATTATGCGATCTAAAGAGATTTCGAACAATAACTGGTAATAAAGATCATTCAGCTATCATAAGAATAGAAATCAATTAAGATAAACCACTTTGCATAAAAAGTTAAGCAAAACAGTTGTGAACAGCATATCACATAATAAGTTATTCATATATCAAACACAAATAAATGACTCCACCGTACAAAAGTGCCAAATGGTAACTCACACATTCATGCAGTAACATATAAACAACTAAAAATTGTATATCACTTTAAGAATATAAACAGAAACGGTCAAGAGATAAAAGTACCATTTATGACTGGTTCCACTCATAAGCTTCAAGCAACAATGATTTATCTCTCCTTGCTCTAACATCTACTAAGATTACAGAAGTGCAACATCAGTAGCAGATATCAAATACAAACATTAATAAATCTTGATCCATCCATTAATCAAAACCCCCTCCGAGGGTGCAAAATTGCATGTTCTGAGGACAAGTTTTTGACAAATTTCTGGACCCTTCTCCAAATGCCTGAGAAGGGTTTAAATACTGCTAACTAATTAACTTAATTACATAAATTTAGGATACGGTTTTAAATGACCGCCCTTCTGCTAAAGCAAAACTATTTCTAAAAATTGAATTTAATTCCTAACCATTTTCTGTATTTGCTCCTTAGTGCTGCAAGCATGCAACATTCGCCTGGGAAGAGTCGGCTGGTCGTCTTCTGCTTTCGTTTGCTACGAAAATAGAAATAGCAAGTGTTGGGATCACTTTCTGGTAAACTAGAAGATATTTTAGAGAATCTTCCTCTGGCTGGGTGGATTTATTGCGTGTGTATTTGGTAATAACCCAGATTTCTTTCAAACTGTTTCTGCTTTTGCTATTTCGGTTCCCGGTCTTGCGAATGACTGAACAAGTTAGGGACTTTGCTCTCTGAACAATTTTTCTTAGCGATGCGTGCATCGAAAACTGCCTCCGTTCTTTGTTCCGGGCTTTTCTGGTGCGTTTTCCTTCTTTAGCGCCTTTTTCTTTTTGCTTTACCGGGCATAAGCTTCAAGATCTTTTGTAAACATGCTGCTTTTGTGTGCCTTTGACTCTGGCCGTTGGATGGTCTATTGACATCAGCATCTGTTGAGTGATATTCTGGAACCTGTAGTCCTGTTGCATGCGGCATCCGTTTGTGAAGGCATCCCTTCTTTGTTCTCCGAGCATTGCCGCTTTCCTATTTTCCTTAGATGTTTCCTGCACATTGTTTCATGTTATTTTCTGTCTTACAGTTTACGTAAAGGAAGAGAGTAATGACAATAAAGATTGACATGAAAGCTTTAAGATCTAATGAATGCATAATCATGACACTCATAACGAACTGACTCTTCAAAAAACACAAAACTGTCCTTCTTGAATACTTTGGCGTACAATCATTAATTTCTTTTAAGGCGCGCGCCCAATTTTGGTCTACAGACAACTTTCTTTGAATATTGCGCCGAGGAAATTTTGCGATGGGTGATTTCTGTGACTCGCATCGCAGCATCGTGGATCGCGTCGTCAAGATGTGTCATCGCAGAAATTCATGATCACATTTATCGTAAACCGCACTCATCGCAGATCGCATTCATCGCAGATCGCAGATCGCGCTTAGTCATTCAATCATTGTGTGCTGCTTAGGCGATGTTGCGATATGCGACGTCGCATATCGGCCATCAGAGATTTTTTTGAGACTTTTCTTTTAAGAGCGCTTCATAATGTATCCGATGCAATGAATTTCGCGTCGCTTTTTCGCAGTTTATTATGCTCATAAGAAAACGTTTCATTCTCTTCTCGCGATGCGATGTAGTTTTAGGGAGTTAAATACAAAAATTTTCATAAAATGTTTTTTGGATTTTTTATTAAGGGTCCCCATTTGCTTGGTGTTATTGCTAATACCAAACAAAGAGGGGGGTTTTTGCTGGCCACAACACTTTACAAAACTAAGGGCGGGCAACCCTTTATGACTCATTACACCTTCGCACTCCGCGACCACAAAATGCACGGTCTTTACAAGTTTCTTACAAAATTTGACCAAAACATGGGCTTTTAGCCCCAAAACTGTCCTTTGGGGGATCTCCCTCCCAACACCAAGCAACCTCTGCACTATCTCTATCTGTCTCACAACTTCCTAGACAAGCCTAGGCCAATACTTAACCAATTTTCTTCTTGCCCAAGATCCTATTTCCTTGTGCTATTTCCTTGGGAATTAGCCCCACTATTAATTAGAGAAATTCCTCATTATGAATTGTGTAATCATCATAGGCCTTCCTCTGACTTCATGCACCACTTGTACAATTTGGTTTATTATACAATTGATAGTACACTATCCTTGAACTCTAATATCAACTAGGTAACTCTTATATCTGACATGTATGAGTTATTTATGATTGAATCATTAGTTAACTGGTTGACCAAATGAAGCAACACCCCACTTTCTGACCTCCTACTAGTTCCTCTATCAGTTGGAACTAGTTTAACTAACTTTAACTCAGTTAAACTAAATTAATTAGTTATAACTCAAAATAAACTCAACTAGAGCTCCTATAATGTAAGAGACACTCTACATGACTTAAGTTAGATCCTCAAATTGAATTAACTGAGCCAACTACGTCAAATTAACTTATTTAACTTGTAGAAGTTGTCTTGTGATGTGGAATTACAATTTTATTCCTAATTTAATTCAAGGAAAAAATTAAATTAGGATTTTCTTGTTGCATTTTCAACATTCCCTCTCAACAAGAAAGGGATTATCGGCTACCCCGATCTTGCCTCTATGGAACTTGAATTTTCCTATTGACATTGCCTTAATCAAGATGTCTGCATCCTGTTATTCTGTAGGAATGTACTCCAACAACATGATTCTCCTATGTACACAATCGCGTAGATGGTGATACCAAATGTCGATATGCTTGGACTGATCATTAACAATGGATTCTCAGAGAGTTTGATACAACTATGATTGTCACATTAAATCACTATAAGATCCATTTGTTGACCAAATAATCCAACAAGGATATTCTTTATCCAGATAACCTCACAAGTTGCTTGACTAGTAGCCCTGTGCTCTGCTTCTACAGAACTGAGTCCAACAGATCTTTGCTTCATGCTATACCAAGGAACTATTGTTGACCCAATACTGAACATGCCTCCTGGTGTGCTTTTCCTATCGGATGGACTCCCTACCCAATATGCATCTGTTAAGACTTGACGCTTCACTCCCTCTATCTGTTTGTACAAAATACCAAATAGAGTGGTGCCTCTGAGGTATATCAACACATGTTTAGTTTCCTTCCAATATAGTTTGGTTGGCTTAAACATTGCTTGACTAAGCTGGTTAACTGAAAAACATATCTTTGGTCATGTGTTCACCAAATACATAATTGAACCCACAAGCTTCCTGTAAATAGTAGCCTCCAGTACCTCACCTGAAGTAGAATCTTCCTTCTTCCAGTTCCTTGCTAGAGGAGTCTCCATGGGTTTACTGCTCTCCATGTGGAACTTCTTCAGTATTGCATTGGCATACTGTCTCTGAGAGACAAATAGTTCCTCATCTCCTTGCCATACTTCCATACCAAGGAAATAATGCATGAGCCCCAGGTCCTTCATCTTGAATTCTTTTGCAAGATTTTACCATCTTCTCATCACTTGTTATAATTAAATCATCGACATATAATACTATAATCAATAATTTACCTTCAACTACAATATGGTAAAGGTTTACATCTGCTTCCCTTTTGGTGAAGCCCAACCTAGTGAAATAACTATCAATCCTGGTGTACCAAGCATGAGGTGCTCGTTTCAATCCATACAATGCTCGCTTGAGTCTGCACACATGTGACTCTCTGTTGAAGGTCTCAAATTCTTTAGGCTTCTCAATGTAAACCTCTTCCTGAATCACTCCTTTTAGGAATGTTGTTTTCACATCCATTTGATGGATCTTCCATCCCATTTGAACTGAAAGTGCTAGAATATATCTGATTGAAAAGTTCCTTGATATTGAAGAAAATATCTCCCCGTAATAAATTTCCTCCACCTGAGAGAACCTATGGCCACAGATATGGCCTTGTGTTTGTCCACACTCCCATATGTTTCTTGCTTTACCTTCTAAAGCCATCTAGAACTCACCACTGACTTGTATGTTAGCCTTGGGACCACTTCCCAAACACTATTTCTGATAATGGAGTCATACTCCTCTACCATGGAATCAACCCATATTGGTTGTTGCACTACTTCCTCAAATGAGTATGTCTAAATTTCTACACTCTCTCTCACCATAGCCATGTAGCCAATGTATCGATCTGGTGACCTCCTCTTCCTGCGGTGTGATGTGGATGCTCCCACATTCTCTCTAGCATCATGCATCAATTTTTAAGCCTCTATGGTGTGCTTCCTTCCATCTCTAGAAGTTTCTGAATGAGTGGAATCCTCCACTCTCTACTCCTCTCATGTGGTTGCTCCACGTCATCCTGAGTTTCTTCCTTTAGAGCTAAAAGATCCTCATCTGCATGCAACTAAAACTCCCTCTCAAGCGAACATCTCATGATCTTATCTTCTTCAAACTTCACATCTCTACAAACCACCATCATCCTGTGAGATGGCAAGTACACTTGATAGTTGTGAGGTGTATTAGTGTACCTCGCAAATGTGCCCAACTCAACTATTAGTTCTAGATTTTTCCTTGCATCCTTGGTAACATGACAATAAATTGATGAACCAAATATCGTGAAGTGTGCCACATATGTTTTCTTACATGAAAAATCTTTTGCTGGTGTACTCATCCTGAGAATTCGATGAGGACTTATGTTCTGCACATATACAACTGTCTTGCATGCTTCAGCCCACAAGTGTAGAGGTAGGCCCTGATCATGTAACATTATCTGTGCAGCTCCCACAATACTTATGTTATTCCTTTCAACCACCCCATTCTGTTGTGGGTTATGGGGTGCTATTAACTCCCATAGAATTCCTTTTGATGCATAAAAGTTATTGAATTAATTCGACACATATTCTCCGTTGTTATCACTCCTGAGAGCATTCACTTTCCTACTAGTGTCTTTCTCAACAAGTGCTTTAAATTCACAAAATTTAGAGAGCGTATGATCTTTCTTTTGCATGAAGAAAATCTAGCACTTACGTGAGAAGTCACCTACAAATATTGCATAATACCTATGCTTGGTCGTGGAGGCTATTGAGAACGGTCCACACACATTTGAGTGAACTCTTTCAAGGATCGCTTGTGCTCAATTTCCTTATCATGAAAGGTGGATTTGGTGTACATCCCCAACGTACACCCTTTTCATGTATCTCTCTACTCTAGTTCACCCTTGGGAAGTCCTATATAAATGTGTTGCATGATCTTAAAAGTTTCATGGTGCAAGTGGCCCAATATTCTATGACACAATTAACTTATGTCTCAGCTCTACACCTTCTCTACTTTTGTGCTCAAAGCAGCACAATCTTCTACATCTAATTTGTAGAGGTTCTTCACTCGAAACCTGATCCACTTCACTTTTCCTGAGGCTATGTGATGAATGAAAGCCTTTCCTCTACTAAATATCACATCATAGCCACGGTCCTCCAAAATAGCAACTGAAACCAAATTCTTCTTCAGACCTAGAACATACATGACATCTTTTAATATGAGAGAGAACTAGACTCCCTCTAAAAAGTAACAATATCGATGTTAGTCATGCTATACCTTCTATCATCTCCCATTTTGATGTGCATCTGGAGGTCCTTCTACTCCAAGTCACTCAAGAATTATTTTTTGCCGGTTATATGGAATGAGGCTCCACTATCCAGACACCACACACTACCTATCATTTTTGTCACCATGCAAGAAATGAGCGTGAAATCCAATTCGAATTGTGAAGTAATAGCTTTACATTCCGCTCCTTTTGAGGCCTTCTTTCCGAACTTATTTTGTAGACACTTTGTGGCATAGTGTCCCAACACGTGACAATGAAAACATTTAATATTCGACAAGTCCTTCTTGCTGCCTTGACTAGAATTTGATTTGGAATGGGATGAATTCCCTTTCCCTTTATTTTCCTTTCCATCCAAGGCACAATTCGCCTCATCATAAATCTTGGAGTAGGATCCATCTCTTGTGTTCTGTTGAATTTCTTGTTGCACCAAGTCAGACCACAAACGCTCCCACTTTAATAGCTTCTCTCTCCCATTTTCCAAATCATAGTAGTTGTGCCAACTCTTGGGAAGGTCTAGAAGTTCTAGGTTGACCAAATAATCTTCAACAACTGTAACACCAACAATTCCAAGCTCATCCCAACATTGGGTGAACTTGGTCAAGTAATTTGGTATTGTGTCACCCTTCTCCATCTTGATTTTCCTGAGCTTGTCCTTCAGTGTTAGCTTCCTGTGGTCACTATTGTTCTAAAACAGGTCTGTCAAGGCCTTCCACATTACATATGGAGTCTCCTTCCTGTTATCACTCAGGTTGTTCCCCAGGAAAATTCTAAGGAGGGAATACAACCGAGGTAACCATAGACCAATCTTTTAGACCCAGATTCTAGCCAATCTATATCCAGAGAGGGCTCTCTCTTTATAATTTAGCTTTGTTTTAAGGTGTATTAGGCTAGTTATGAAGTAAAAGGGTTTGTTTGATTTTTGGATGGTGATATTCAATAGAACAGGGGTGTAAATCTGAGAAGTTCAGTCCATTGGGCTAATGGAGTCTATGAGGATGAACTGCTGGATATGGTTTCTTTGACAGAGGGTGGTACCACAGAGCAAGGTAATCAATCATGGAACAATTTATAAGTTGGAATATGATGGGATGAAGTCAGTTGGTGAAGCGTAATTAAGAATCCTTCATCAAGTAGACAGAGGGAAAGTGAATGATTATTGCAGGAGCAGTTAAGAATTCCTTAGCTAATATTCAAGATGTAAGAACTAGGGGAAACAGGAGCAGTTAATAATTCCTGTTTATGCTAATTCTGAAGAAAACATTAATAATAACAGAGATTGAACATAGAGTGCAAACCACAAATTCTGATTTATTCTTTTTCTCTATTATTAATATCATGAAACATATATGATATAGTAAACACAGAAAATGAAAACACAAGTAAGAGGGACTTATTGATCCATAAGATGATTCAAGAATTCTGTAACAAGTCCTTTGCTATCAATTCCACATCCAGAGAGTCCAGCAACAATGGATTCAAGTAGCTTTTGTATTCAGAAGGTTTTTAGAGTTACAACATAGTCTAATAAATGTATCACCAACCCCAAATACTTCGCTTGGGGAGGTATTTATACAAAAGTGTTCACAAAATATCTCAAAGAGATAATATCTAGTAATAACTCATTCTACCTACTTTTACAGGAGAAGTAAATGATCTTGAAAATAGGGAGAAATAAATGAAGAAGCAGATGTTGTTGTGTTGGCTGTTCAGTTGGTGAGATGTGTTGACTGTAAGCTCGGTGAGTCGGCTGGTGGCTGTTTCCACTGATATTCCGCGTTGTTGCCTTGGCTTTCTTGGGCGTATTTAATTTTGATTTGATAGACTATTGCCCCGCCTTTATCTCATTCATTCCCGTTCCCCGCAACATGGTACGAAGTTTTCAATATACCCAAGATACCAAAGATACGTTTATAGGATTTCCAGCATGCTTTGCCACCACTGCTCTTCTGGTAACTGATGTCTTCACAGCTTTCTCAAAGTCTCATCAGCATCTGTGTACCTGAAAAAATTAGGCTGGACTGTGAACAGATGTTTCACTTCATGCTCAATGTAAAATAAATTTTCCAGGCTGTCATAAAGGCTTTGACCAGATGGGAGTGCCCTTTCTGCTGAAGTACTAGATGATGCATTAGCTTGATTAGTAGCATATTTGTTCAACTTGTGGGTGTATTCTGCATGTCTCAACAGGTGTTCATTACTCCTCAACAGACTTGGAAAACCCCTTTCATGCAAAACTGCAAATCTTTCTATGAAGGAATCTATCTCGACTTGCATGTCCTGACACCTTCTTTCTAAATTTTGCATCAAAGTTCTCATGGTCAGAACTCTTTTGATTGTTAGAATGGTGCCTGTCCTGTCTCTGATGTCTAGTGCATCTTCTATTGCTATTGATGTTGCTCCTGTGATGATTTGTGCCGTTGATGCCGAGACAGTGGGAGGCAGTGCTATTATAACTGTAAGAGGGGCAGTTGTGACTGCTGGAGCTACTTCAGGTGCCTGGGAGGTCGACTCTCCTTGCTTTTCTCTTATTGCTTTCTCCAATGCCTGCTCTGTCTCACTTAGTCTCTCATTCATTTTCATAAGCAGGTCCATCATGTCCTCTTCGGATTTCTGCTATACAATATCTCCTGTCTGTGGATGCATAGTAGAAGGTAGTTTCAGCTATTTTCTGAGGGCAGCAATGTCCTCTTCCTTCTTTTTTATTAATGCCTTTATTCCTTTGGCATCTTTGGGATCATGTCCCAGCTCAATGATAATCTATTCCAAGGATTTGATCCTGTTATCCTTGGCTAAAGAGGAAGCCTTTTCCAAATCCAATTGGGCAAAGGTGTTATTCAATGAATTTTGCAATTTGTGCACCAACAATGCTTTATCTGCTAGTGTGGAGTAGACCATCTCTCCGGTTTTCTTATGCAAATCAATCTGGTCCATTGGATGAATGTCTTTAGCTAAAACTTCCAGGTTGGTCCTGATACAATCAGTAGCTGACTGTGGCAGCTGTAATTTGGGCTTAAAGTGACTTACTATCAGTTTTCCTTCTTGAATGTCACATGCTGACATTAACCTTTGTTGATTTGTGGGGGCCACCTTCAGCAAGTGATTATAAAGTTGAATTCTTAGTGGGTCATTCTTTGCCTTTATTTCAGTAAATGTTCTCTTAATGTCAGAACCTTGCTTGCTTTGTGGCCTGGTGGATGAAACTTCCACACTATGTTGCCTTTCAATCTCCTGCCTGTGTGAACTGGTCGATGTTTCTATGACCGGGGGAGTATCTTGGCTGACTATTCTTTCTCCTCTTAAACTATCTGTGGTCTCCTCAATAAACTCCTCTTCTGATAGGGGGTTTAATCTTTGCCTTTTCGCCCCTGGTTTCTCTGCAAAACCGCTGATCGGTGTGTCTTCTTGTCTGTCCCTTTTCTTGCCCTTTTCCTCATTTAGAGGAGTTTGTAGTGCAGGGATTTCTGGTGCTTTTGTTTGTGCTGGAGGGACTTGCCCTTGGCCTTGTTCCTTTGATGTTGCTGGCTGGTTTGTCATTATGTCCTGCTCTGTGTCTATTACCTCCTTGCCCTTTGCTGATCTTGTGTTGGCTTTTTGTGTGGGTTGCTGAGAAGTCCCAGCAAAAGATGTGTCACCTCCTGTGTGCTGAGGCAGCTTGAAGGATACCTATCCAAAAGAGTTAAGGTCAAGCATTTTTTCAAGATATTTCATGGTTATTTCCATTTTATCTTCCTCAGTAATTTCTTCAAATAATTTGCCTTCTACCCAGTCATCTTGATTAGAAAATTGTTCAATTTGAGGGATCTTATGATGAACATAACCTGACAGCCTGTTTTTGACTTTTCTTTCACTTATGAAATGATTGGGGTCATATGGTGCCCAATAGAAACTTTGTTTCAACTTAAGTTGGTGCCCTAAAATCTGCTCAGCCTCCTCCCATGCTTCCCTCTTATGGATAATAAAGGGGCCTAGTTGGTTTTTAATTTTCAACTGAGCCTTTTTCTTTGCATTGCAAAAGTGTGTCAAATCTGCACTGATCATCTGCCTGAAATAATCTAAAGCAAATAACCTCATAGGTACATACTTGGGCAATTTGAAAGGGCATAGCTCACATCCATAAAATCTGAGTTCAGTGTGATTCTGGTAGAAGTACCAGTCACCTATTTTGCATTGCTTAGAAAGCTGTAAAATCTTCTTTATCTCAACAGAGAGCCTAGGAGGAGGAACTCCTATCAATAGAGTGGTGGCTGGATGTATAAACAGGTCAATAAATTCACAATATGTATAAGGGGACCGAGAGATAAGGTGGAAGACTGAGGTCCAAAAGATCACAGACCTTCGCTCTCCTTTAGAATCCAATTTCTTGATGGGAAGTGGAAAGCTGTCTGGTTGATAATATAATAGCGGATAGTATATATAGGATGTATATTTGAAGACTCCTTCTCTGTCTAGACTCATGAATTGGTCATGCATCTTGTTGGCAATGAAAGTGGCATAATCATATTTGACAACAGGGGGTTGTCCTGGAGTAAACATCGACAATAGTACTAAGGTGGTCTCATCAACAAACTCACTAGTTTTAAATCCTAGGATGTAGGATATCATATCAATAATGAGTCTTCCTGGTTTAGTGAACCAGCTATGTAAGTAAGGAGGTGGGGCTTCAGGTTGGCAATCAAGTTTCATGAGTGTTTGAGCAATGCGGGTTAACTTTGAATTGGGCAATTTAGGGCCTTGCTCAAGCAAAAATCCCATGGAAAGAGGAGTCAAAGGCTGAGTGGGTTTGAAGTGTAACATCTCATTTATAGATTCAGCAGTGATGTAAAAGAGGACAGTTTGGTATGAGGTCATAACTACTTTGGTAACAGGGTCATAATTGGCACAGCAATGGTTGATAATATCTGGGAACACATTGACTAAGGGAAAGTAATACCTGGGAAGGTTAGATTCCCATATCCCATAGATATCAGAGTTATCCAGGTGACTGTTCCTAATTTGGGAAAATGCCTGGAGATGGTTCATGTCACCAACTAACTCCTTGATTTGAAAATCTCTGTCAGCTAAGGGTAACCAATCCTAGTCTTTATGAGGCACAATGAGGGGAGCGATGTTCAGAGCGACGGGAGCCTCCATGCTTGGTTCTTGTGTTTTTTCAAATAGGAGGTTTGGCTTTTGCGGGAAAAACGGGAAAAAGAGCAGTTTTGGATGGGTTGGTATGGCAATTATGGACTGTTTTGGCTTGAATTTGGCCCTTACAGGTATAATTTTACAGAGGAAAACTAAAAACACAAGTTCAGGGGTGGAATATTGTAAATACATGTGTTTTTGTAAGCGCCCGAGAGTAATTTGCAGGTTGGACAATGAATTGCAGAGCGGGATGCCGGATTATGCTGGCTGGGTGGCAGACTAGAGCTTCTGTAGTTTTCTGGATGTAATTTTCATGCATAGTCTCAGGAAGCAAACGAATGAAAATGAACGAAAATGATGGTTTTTACGGGTTTTTTAACAAAATTTTGGCTTTGGTGGGCTTTTGGGTGCTTTTGGTCAGATGATGTCAGCACGACATGATGTTTTGTCGCGGTGCGGGGTACAGAGGCTAATGTGGCGATGACGCCGAGGTGACGTAAGCGGATGGGGTCAGCAGGAGGGTGGTAAGCGGTATTGGCCCGCGCCGTGTATCAGCCAAGGTGGTATAAGGTGGATGGGCCGCGAGCATGCCGGGAGGGCGCCGCTTGTCCTTGGTACAGTGGGAATATCACCGGATCCCCGGGCGGTAAAGATCGGAGGGGGAAGGCCGCGCGATATAATCATGGGCCGTTCGATCGGCAGGCCCGGATCTAACGACTGGCAGTCAATGGAGTTGGCAAAGGGCCACAGCGCGGGAACACACCATTAAATCTAATGTTTTTTCAATGATTTCGGGTTAATTCATCGGTCGGGTTTGTGGGTTGGTTGTTTAATTAACCAGAGGTCAAATAAATTCCAATGCGTTGTACGCGGAGGGTTGTTAATAGCCCCGGATGAACCATCAATTCCCAATTTTTTAAGCAGCGATTATGGTTTATAATTAAACTGGGGCAGGGAATATTAGATTTTTGGGGTTATTCCATATGTTCACATAATACGAGGAAGGGGAAAAACATAGGGATTTTCATAATACTTGTTAGTAGTTAATATGAATTCATGAAGGATAAGCGCCAAGTTATAAAGTTCAATAACTTAGGCTTAGGAGAAAACAGAGGTTTTACACAAGAAATGTGGCTTCTTTCCTTAGAGTAAGAATGTTATTTTCCTCAAGTTTTTTATCAAAATGGGATGATTTTTAAGAGTATTGAGCAGATCTCAATATCCTTAAGGGGAGGTTAGTAAATGATTTTGAGAGAAGTGTGAAGGGAAGTTAGACATGCATCATCTATTTTGTAGCCAAACAATTGTCATTGTACTTATGATATCAATAAGATGAATCACCTTTGAAAGACAAAATTACTTATAAGCCTGCTTCTGCAACATCAAAACTGCCTACCCAGCCTATTATACCTAACATTTTTTCTTCCTTTTTTCTTTGGGTGCATTTAAACTAGCAAACTCTTACTCTCTTCTTTTCTTTTAACTGCCATCCTATTTAAGTCTGCCCTTATTTCTTCCAAGGGCTCAGATTTAATAGTTGAGCTACTTTGTTTCTCTACCTAACTATTTATCTGCCAAGCTTGAACTGTTTGGACATATTTTGTTCTCTATCTCTAAAACAATAAATTCAAACATGAAATGGCCAAGATTAAGATGTTTCACCATCCATCACCTGTGGCAAGAGTAAAACTAACAGCACACAATGAGCTTCTTTGCAAAAATAGAATAGTAGTGGCATTTTGGACTAGCACACTTTCCTGGTCTTTTTCTTTTGGGTTCATTCCTTTTGTTTTTTCTCTTTACCATTTCATTCTTTTGCCCTTTGATCTTGTTGAGGGCCCCGAAATCAGGTCGACAACAAGGGGGATACCCACCCGGTCTGGAACCTGGTTGGTGGCTCCTTGCCCGTTTGGAGTAGCGGGTTTGACTGGGGATAACGGGACCAGTTTCCCGATGAAAGGGGTGTGCGTGTGTGTAAGTTTTGATTTATGCTGTTTCTAGAGAACTTTTGAGAACTAATTTTAATCTAACTCATTATTTGACTATAAGCTGCTAAAATCAGAATACATATATAACCTACGCTAACCCGGGATATATCATTTCCATCATGCGATCTAAAAAGATTTCATATAATAACTGATAATGAAGATTATTCAGCTATTATAAGAATATAAACCATTTGAGATAAACCATTCTGCATAAGAAGTTAAACAGGACGGTTGTGGACTGCATATCACATGATAAATCATTTATATGTCAAACATAAACAGATGATTCCACCGTACAAAAGTGCCAAATGGTAACCATAAATCTATACATTAACATGCAAATAATATCAGCTGTATATCACTTTAAGCAAATCAGCAGAAATTCGTCAAGAGATAAAAGTACCATTTATGATTCATTTCTACTCACAACTTCAAGCAATAATGATCTACTTCTACTTACTTAAAACGCCTACTAAGAGTACAGAAATGCAACATCAGTAGCAGACATTAAAATGCAAATATAAATAAATCCGATCCTTCCATTCATCAAACCCTCCTCTGAGGTGCAGAAGTGCATGTTCCGAGGACAAGTTCTTGACAAATTTCTGGACCCTTCTCCAATGCAATGAGAAGGGTTGAAATACTACTACCTAATCTTAATAATAGTATGTTTACAAAATTGAGGATACGGTTCTCAAATGACCGCCCTTTTTCTAATTTAGTCAAAAAGGAAAAAACAACATTCTAAATGGAATTACTTCTGAATCTGGTCTCTGAAATTGCAGCTGTCAAGCATAGGCTTGAGAAGAGTAGGCTGGCTGATTTCTGTGCTTAGCTGGGCTGCGAAAACAGCATCCATAAGAGCTGGCGCTATCTTCTCGGCTGCGTTCATGATGCATCTTACTGTCATGCATTGGCTGTGCGGCTTAACTAAGAAAGTCCAGTAACTTTCCCAATTTAGTCTAGCCAATGCCTGGATTGTTTTCCCATTTGCCTGTGTTCTCTGTCTCCATTCTGCCTCCAGTTGCGACGTGCTCGGTAGGTACCCCGGGGTGCTTTCTGAAATCAAATTAGCCCTATGTAAATTTTCATTTACACTGTCAATAAGGATGCTCGCTTGTGTCGCTGCTGTCTCTGCTGCTTGCTCCGCCTGTGTAATTTGTTCGTCCCATTTGTTAAAGAGCAGCTCCTTATGATTTTCATTAATCTTGGGTGCTCCTGCTCTTTTCCCTTCCTCGTCATTTTGCCAAGTTAGATATTCTGTTACTCTTTTATTGGTCTGGTCATAGTGGTTCTGCAATTCCACCACCTGGCTGGTGATTTTGTTGCTTAGTTCACAAAAATGCCTCCACTGCGATATTCTACGTACCATATCTTCCTGTTGTTGTGACAGTTGGTCATTCAAGCTGATGGACTCTGAAATGAACTCTGACAGATTTGGTTCATCTTTATGCATTTCTTGCACCGTCTGCAGCTGCTTTTCTTTTTCTTCGAGATTTCTTTAATAGCTCACCTGCATCTGGCGAAAGTCTTCTTGTAGTTTTTCGAGCTGTCTGGAGGCTTCAGTGTTCGCATTGGCTTGCTGCAACTGTTGTTGTAGCAGTTGTATTTGGTTTTCATGTTCTTTCAGAAGTTGCTGGACTTCAGAGGCCTTGTCGATGGTTGCAGAAGCATATGCTTCTGCAATTTGAGACAGTTTCGTAAGATTCTCGGTTGGATTACTATTCGGGTCTTTCCACAAGACATCTAGATGTTCAGCATCTTGAGATAGTACATTCTCAAGTTTTCTCTTCTTTCTTTGTCTCCTTACAACTGCTTTGTGCTGGGGGCTGTAGAATACGTCCAATGGAGGAATTTCTTCTACGCTGAGTAGAAGTTTTGAGGATGGAGCGATAGGGAGATGCTCCGTTTCTGCGGCACTACTGACTATGGTTGAGACGACCTCTTGCACCACCTGTGCATTGCTCACAGGTATCTTTGGGGTTTGACCTTCAAGGTTAATCAATTCATTGAAGGTGTCCCATTCTTTATCCAACTCTACTGTGACAAGAGGTGTTTCGACGACAAGAGGGGGAACCTCTCTTGGTGGCGAAGCGATAACTTGCTGCTGAGCCATCGTACTTGACTGAGCTGTGTCTTTGATTGCTTCTTCGTTTTTTTCTTTGTTATGCACAGACTCTTCAGGATGTTCGGATATTTCTTTTGCAGCGTTGGACTTAGATCTGGAAGCGCTGGAGTTTCCGCTGAGGCTGATGCTCGGAGTCGGTTCTCTAGTAGCTACTCGCAGTCCTTCCAGTGGAATACTAGCCAGTCTTCTTTCTCTGAACAACGTGAATTTCCGAAAGTCTTCTGGAGACAATCTTGACTGAGCTTCTTGCAAAACTTCTTTGAGCGAGTCCTTGTTCAGGAAGAGATCATCAAACAGATCTTTCTTCCCAAAGAATACCCTTATCTTGACATTGGTTGTAAATTCCTGGGCCACTTTATGCGGGTCGAATGGTCTCGATGAGAACTTAAATAGTTGGAGACACGTCACATTCTCCACCTCATCAAAAGCGTGTCCCACATCGAACAAAGAGAAGACCCCACAAGTGACGGGGAATGGAGGCCAAATGGCCTTCTTTTTGTCCTTTAGTTCCTTGGTTAGGCCGCCTTCAGAACAAGTTTGATAAGCTATTTCCCGGGCCAACAATTTATCAGGAACATACAAAGGTAGGACATGTGGAGGTACATTGCTTCCAAAAACTCGAATATAGGTAAACCATTCTTCCCCAAACCATCTTGCGATGGGGAGGATATCAACCTGGGCCTCGGGAGAGCACCTTGGGGGGTCCTTATTATATATCATTCTATGGATGGGCAATATGAGCCCATGGCAGATCTGGTAAAAATGAGGGGCAAACTGGGAATCCCATAAGACTTTATGATAGACATGAATGGGCAATGGGTCTTGGGTAGTCCATTTCCAACCCATAGTAGGGAATTTCGAAACAAGACAGACAGAGTCCATTATATAGGCAGACAGATAGAAAGGAGGATAGGTCCTTTGGGAGAAGGATCTCTTAGAATGGTAGTGGAGAACCGCCGTGTATAGAGTGTCAGAAAGGATTTTGGCCCAATCCACTATTTCAGAACTAGTCGCGGAATCAATTAACGGTAGCCATTCAGATGAAAACTTATTGATATCAGGCCTACCGAATAGCCTACAGAGCATGGCGGCAACAAAACAATATGGAGAGGTAAGGGAACCAGTGCTATACATACCATTCTTATCTTTTTTCAATGGCTCATCTCTTCTTGACCATTCCTTAGTGGTGTCTGATAGGTCCGGATTCTCCACTGCGAACTTCCTAACAAACTCTGCATTATAGGTCGCTTGTGGTTCGGGAGGATGATACATGAGCTTCAGGTCTGAGGCAGCAAACGATCCCACGAGCCCATATCCCCGGACTTTGAACTGTCTGTGATGTAACTCCGCATCATCTAAAATCCACTTGATCATGTCCGTATACGGTAGAATCTTCGGCCTTGCCGCTATTCTATGGAGGAAAGAACACGCCAGGTCTTCCAGGGATGCCTCTGAAGGATGTGATGCACCCGCGACGACAGCAGTTGCCTTGACTATTCTAGGGTTCTCTTCTTCTAACAGCCTATACATTCCTTCTCATGTTGAGATACCTGCATCTTTATTGCATGCAGTATCTGTGTATAGGGGCGCCATCTCCTTGGTCTTCTCTCTTGTTTCTGAGCTTTGAGCTTTGTTCTTCTTCCCCATTTCGCTTAGCGTTTCTATCTGATTTTGCCTTCACACTTTGCTCCTGCAGGTTATGAGTAAAATGGAAAGATTGATCAGAAAGGTGATGGGAGAGTTTTAAATGCAAGAGATAAATCAGATACGCCACCTTACGTGAAGCAAATCCGCATTAAGGCACGCATCTTGATTCCACTTAATAACTGACAATTGATTTATTACTATCATTAAAAGCGCATAATTCCAAGTCAGGTCATAGTAAGTGGCTTTTCTTTGGGTGGCGCGCCCAAGGGATTCGTACTAAGGTGCTTTTATGATCTGCCAATGTATCCCATGCATGTCGCGCGATCGCAAACAGTAGTGATCGCAATATCACAGATTGCCATATCGCAGATCGCAATAACTCAATGCTTGTTAATCTTCGCCTACCTCATTTCTGCGATATGCGATCGCGCGATCGCAATATCCCAAATCGGCGGGTTTGTAAGCTTTTCTTTATGGGTACAAACATGTTGCGATGCGATGTTGTTATTAACACTGAGGC
Source organism: Pinus tabuliformis (assembly GCA_031772625.1). Classification (NCBI taxonomy): domain Eukaryota; kingdom Viridiplantae; phylum Streptophyta; class Pinopsida; order Pinales; family Pinaceae; genus Pinus; species Pinus tabuliformis. The sequence continues at coordinate 1,076,037,806 of CM062811.1, forward strand.
GGTGCACATATTTGGTTCTTAGAAGGGAAATGAAGGTGTTTCTCATTCTTTTTGTGATGCAACCTTAAAGATTTGCTTTCATGAACACAGGTTTAGGCTTAAGTCATTCAAGAAACCTTTTCTGAGTGTACGTTAGTATTTTAGAATAAAAACTTTTTTTCTCCAAAAATTAACTAAGGGTCCCCATTTATTCTAGCATCGTGGCTGATACTAGATTGAAAATAAAAAAGGGGGGGGGGGTTGTTGCTGGCCACAACAATTGGCGATTCACTTGGGAGAACCAGTTATCTCTGTTCTTTTTCTATTGACTTCTTCAGACTCCTAAAAAAAAATTTTCTCAGAAATTTTGAACTTTATTATAAAAAGATAAAAACAAATGATACTTCAAAGCATTAATGACGTTTTGTTTCAGCCCCATTCTATTTCAATTATTTGCATTCCCAGATTGTTTTCGAATTCAGGTCAGTCATTACTTGGTCTTGTAAAAATAAAAATAAAGTGATCTCTATGTATCAACCCTTTTTTAAGAATGCTCCTTTGTCGCAGGTAGAGCCACTGCTGCCAGCAGGCGTCCATAGCCTCGACAGGGTTACCTATTATCCAGGAATGATCCTTTATCCTGCTTAAGGTTATTTGCAACTCTTTCAGAAAAATCCCCTTCTTGATGCTTTTTCCTTTTTTATTCTCTAAAGAACAATGTCTTGGTTTGGTGGCCAAATTATGACATAGTCATTCACTTGATTTACACTTTTGTTGAACAAGCTGGCTCGTGATGAGACCCCTTGTCTCTTGATTGCAACAATCTTGAGTCATTGCCCTGTTTTGGTAGACAGTTTTGGCAAAGTCAGCAAGTTATAATATCTGTGATCATGATAAGTCGGCTCGTGATGAGACCTCTTATTCTTTGAGATATAGCATCTTTTTAGGTCGTTCTTCTGAATGTCGCGTTTTTCTTCAGCAGGGAGGAAATCAAATTCTCTTTCCTTAAGAAAGTTCTGGACGACAATGATAGGGCTGCTTTTGATAGTGGCTGTTTCCACAGAGAATCTTTATTTTAATATTGATACCTCTCATTGCGCTGACCTAAAACGATTTCCATACTGAGATAGCTTTTTTAGTTTTTTGGAGCTGAAACTATCATCATTTCTGGGTTAAAGTTCTATTGATAATAAAGATCAAATTCTCAAAAGACTTGCTGTTAATAGGAGCCGAAGTTTCAAAATCTTCAACAGAGACGAGGCTTCTTTAGTAAATGTCAAATATTGTTTAGTCAGAACAAACTTTATTTGAGAGAGGCAAACATTCTCTAGGGTTATGTAGAGAATATAACTAACTTTGCCTATCAATTATTGAAAGCAAAACTACTAACCTAGCTAAACTACTCCTACTCCTATTCTAATTATATACAGGAAATAACTAGGTAAAATGATATTTCCAATGGAACCAACGATTCATTATTATCCCTAGCCATATGGATTTCCCAAGCATTGGTAAAAAGAATCGAATTTCTCTTGGATTGAATTTGTTGGCTAGGGAATAAGAACTTACAAACTCAATTGGAATTCTGCCTGATTTTATTTTCTCATGAGAGGTCTTTTCTAACTGAGTACCTATTGGATCATAAAAATCGGGATGGATTTCTTTTGTGATTTGGTGATCTTTCAATAGGAGGGATAACAAGTCAAATTGTGAAATGGGTTTTTCGGTTTCGATGGCTTGTAACCCATTGCTTGTTGTCGTTGAGTTTTTAGCGATTTCGTTTGAAATGAAAGTTCTTATATGTAAATCGCTGAAATCTAATCTATCAAAAATTTGAAAATTTAAAAAGAGATTCGATTTTGTACAACATGAACGTGAGTGAGAAAGAAAAGATTGGGTATCTACATAAATTGTGGTATCGCACAACTGGGAGTTATTTGTGACTTTTTGCTTTTCACAAGAACTGGCCAAGTTTTGTGAATCAGGAACTGAGTTATGATTGCGAACAGGGATGAAGCTTTCCTCTTGATATGAATCATAGATTGGAGTATCGTCTTGGATAGTAAAATTATTCAAATGAGCTTCTGCTTTGAGGTGAGGGTCAGCTGGTATAATTCCTGATCTAAGATGTTCTTTATCATCTGACCCTAGTTGAGTTACTTGTGATAACTCATCATCATCATGATCGGCAAAGCAACTATCACAAAAGACCTTACAGTGTCCCCTAGGTTCCTCTTTTTCATTATATGTTTTCAGACGAGGGAGGTGAGGCAGCTCTTGTTTAATATGGGTCAAAGGCTGTGTTAAAGTGGTCTCTTTATTTTGAAGACCCAATGATGGTTCGTTCGAATAACCCTCTGTTTCCGTTGAAATATGCTTAATATTATGAGGGGAATTATCGTCATCACTAAAAACATTGGGGTAAAGAGAAAAATGTAAATCTGGAACAACGCATCTAATAGAATCAACTAAATCTCGTTCATCAGATTCATTATAAGCATCGGGTTTTAGATCATACCTTTTTGTGCCGATACTTTTCGAGAGAGAAACAGTAGGTGGATCTAACCTTGGCATCATCATTTGTTGGTTTGAAATGATATTGTCTGACTCGATGTCGAAGTCATCTTCTGGTGCTAAGGTATCTTCCCTTTCGGTACTTTCGCCTTTGTTTTCTGGTATCAGAGCATGCAATACTCCTAGGCTGAATTCTGTTTGGTCAGGTACAGGAGGTAGGAAATACTCATCATAATCTGAAGATTCTTCATCTGTGAGCTCATTCTCGAGGTCATATTGTAGACACTTAAGATGAAATCGCATATTGAAATCCCTTACGGGTTCGTCTTCTTTCCGCAGATAGTCGATTTCATCATATACCTGGTCGTATTCATAGCAATCAAATTCCAAGATGAAAATCCTAACGAATTGGTCCCAGCTGTGAACTGATGCAACTGGGAGGCTTCTGCACCATCTTCTAGCTTCCGCTGTAAATGTAAGAGTAAAAATCCTGCACAAAACGCCTTCGTCAATTTTTTGAATATCAGAACTCAAAACTCTTTGAATGAATTGCAGGGCGTGATGAAATGCAGAAGAATTATTCTTACCATTGAATTTTACCTGAGACAATAGCCTTACCACATCTGGTGGAGTATTGGAAGAGGCAGGAACATGAATGCAACTCCAAATAGGAATTCTGTGAGTAGCCATCCCGTTTCAATATTTATAATTAAAAACATTCCAATTAGACAATGTGCTCAGGCCCTCCTTCTAGCGCCAAATATGTTGAGGGCCCCGAAATCGGGTCGACAACAAGGGGGATACCCACCCGGTCCGGAACTTGGTTGGCGGCTCCTTGCCCGTTTGGAGTAGCGGGTCCGACTGGGGATAACGGGACCAGTTTCCCGATGAAAGGGGTGTGCGTGTGTGTAAGTTTTGATTTATGCTGTTTCTAGAGAACTTTTGAGAACTAATTTTAATCTAACTCATTATTTGACTATAAGCTGCTAAAATCAGAATGAGAATAACATATATAACCTACGCTAACCCGGGATATATCCTTTCCATCATGCGATCTAAAAATATTTCATATAATAACTGATAATGAAGATTATTCAGCTACTATAAGAATATAAACCATTTGAGATAAACCATTCTGCATAAGAAGTTAAAGAGGACGGTTGTGGATTGCATATCACATGATAAATCATTTATATGTCAAACATAAACAGATGATTCCACCGTACAAAAGTGCCAAATGGTAACCATAAATCTATACATTAACATGCAAATAATATCAGCTGTATATCACTTTAGGCAAATCAGCAGAAATTCGTCAAGAGATAAAAGTACCATTTATGATTCATTTCTGCTCACAACTTCAAGCGATAATGATCTACTTCTACTTACTTAAAACGCCTATTAAGAGTACAGAAATGCAACATCAGTAGCAGACATTAAAATGCAAATATAAATAAATCCAATCCTTCCATTCATCAAACCCTCCTCTGAGGTGCAGAAGTGCATGTTCCGAGGACAAGTTCTTGACAAATTTCTGGACCCTTCTCCAATGCAATGAGAAGGGTTGAAATACTACTACCTAATCTTAATAATAGTATGTTTACAAAATTGAGGATACGGTTCTCAAATGACCGCCCTTTTTCTAATTTAGTCAAAAAGGAAAAAACAACATTCTAAATGGAATTACTTCTAAATCTGGTCTCTGAAATTGCAGTTGTCAAGCATAGGCTTGAGAAGAGTGGGCTGGCTGATTTCTGTGCTTAGCTGGGCTGCGAAAACGGCATCCATAAGAGCTGGCGCTGTCTTCTCGGCTGCATTCATGATGCATCTTACTGTCATGCATTGGCTGTGCAGCTTAACTAAGAAAGTCCAGTAACTTTCCCAATTTAGTCTAGCCAATGCCTGGATTGTTTTCCCATTTGCCTGTGTTCTCTGTCTCCATTCTGCCTCCAGTTGCGACGTGCTCGGTAGGTACCCCGGGGTGCTTTCTGAAATCAAATTAGCCCTATGTAAATTTTCATTTACACTGTCAATAAGGATGCTCACTTGTGTCTCTGCTGCTTGCTCCGCCTGTGTAATTTGTTCGTCCCATTTGTTAAAGAGCAGCTCCTTATGATTTTCATTAATCTTGGGTGCTCCTGCTCTTTTCCCTTCCTCGTCATTTTGCCAAGTTAGATATTCTGTTACTCTTTTATTGGTCTGGTCATAGTTGTTCCGCAATTCCACCACCTGGCTGGTGATTTTGTCGCTTAGTTCACAAAAATGCCTCCACTGCGATATTCTACGTACCATATCTTCCTGTTGCTGTGACAGTTGGTCGTTCAAGCTGATGGACTCTGAAATGAACTCTGACAGCTTTGGTTCATCTTTATGCATTTCTTGCACCGTCTGCAGCTGCTTTTCTTTTTCTTCGAGATTTCTTTGATAGCTCACCTGCATCTGGCGAAAGTCTTCTTGTAGTTTTTCGAGCTGTCTGGAGGCTTCAGTGTTTGCATTGGCTTGCTGCAACTGTTGTTGTAGCAGTTGTATTTGGTTTTCATGTTCTTTCAGAAGTTGCTGGACTTCAGAGGCCTTGTCGATGGTTGCAAAAGCATATGCTCCTGCAATCTGAGACAGTTTCGTAAGATTCTCAGTTGGATTACTATTCGGGTCTTTCCACAAGACATCTAGATGTTCAGCATCTTGAGATAGTACATTCTCAAGTTTTCTCTTCTTTCTTTGTCTCCTTACAACTGCTTTGTGCTGGGGGCTGTAGAATACATCCAGTGGAGGAATTTCTTCTACGCTGAGTAGAAGTTCTGAGGATGGAGCGATAGGGAGATGCTCCATTTCTGCGACACTACTGACTATGGTTGAGACGACCTGTTGCACCACCTGTGCATCGCTCACAGGTATCTTTGGGGTTTGACCTTCAAGGTTAATCAATTCATTGAAGGTGTCCCATTCTTTATCCAACTCTACTGTGACAAGAGGTGTTTCGACGACAGGAGGGGGAACCTCTCTTGGTGGCGAAGCGATAACTTGCTGCTGAGCCATCGTGCTTGACTGAGCTGTGTCTTTGATTGTTTCTTCGTTCTGTTCTTTGTTATGCACAGACTCTTCAGGATGTTTGGATATTTCTTTTGCAGCGTTGGACTTAGACCTGGAAGCGCTGGAGTTTCCGCTGAGGCTGATGCTCGGAGTCGGTTCTCTAGTATCTACTCGCAGTCCCTCCAGTGGAATACTAGCCAGTCTTCTTTCTCTGAACAACGTGAATTTCTGAAAGTCGTCTGGAGACAATCTTGACTGAGCTTCTTGCAAAACTTCTTTGAGCGAGTCCTTGTTCAGGAAGAGATCATCAAACAGATCTTTCTTCCCAAAGAATACCCTTATCTTGACATTGGTTGTAAATTCCTGGGCTGCTTTATGCGGGTCGAATGGTCTCGATGAGAACTTAAATAGTTGGAGACACGTCACATTCTCCACCTCATCAAAAGCGTGTCCCACATCGAACAAAGAGAAGACCCCACAAGTGACGGGGAATGGAGGCCAAATGGCCTTCTTTTTGTCCTTTAGTTCCTTGGTTAGGCCGCCTTCAGAACAAGTTTGATAAGCTATTTCCCGGGCCAACAATTTATCAGGAACATACAAAGGTAGGACATGTGGAGGTACATTGCTTCCAAAAACTCGAATATAGGTAAACCATTCTTCCCCAAACCATCTTGCGATGGGGAGGATATCAACCTGGGCCTCGGGAGAGCACCTTGGGGTGTCCTTATTATATATCATTCTATGGATGGGCAATATGAGCCCATGGCAGATGTGGTAAAAATGAGGGGCAAACTGGGAATCCCATAAGACTTTATGATAGACATGAATGGGCAATGGGTCTTGGGTAGTCCATTTCCAACCCATAGTAGGGAATTTCGAAACAAGACAGACAGAGTCCATTATATAGGCAGACAGATAGAAAGGAGGATAGGTCCTTTGGGAGAAGGATCTCTTAGAACGGTAGTGGAGAACCGCCGTGTATAGAGTGTCAGAAAGGATTTTGGCCCAATCCACTATTTCAGAACTAGTCGCGGAATCAATTAACGGTAGCCATTCAGATGAAAACTTATTGATATCAGGCCTACCGAATAGCCTACAGAGCATGGCGGCAGCAAAACAATATGGAGAGGTAAGGGAACCAGTGCTATACATACCATTCTTATCTTTTTTCAACGGATCATCTCTTCTTGACCATTCCTTAGTGGTGTCCGATAGGTCCGAATTCTCCACTGCGAACTTCCTAACAAACTCTGCATTATAGGTCGCTTGTGGTTCGGGAAGATGATACATGAGCTTCAGGTCTGAGGCAGCAAACGATCCCACGAGCCCATATCCCCGGACTTTGAACTGTCTGTGATGTAACTCCGCATCATCTAAAATCCACTTGATCATGTCTGTATACGGTAGAATCTTCGGCCTTGCCGCTATTCTATGGAGGAAAGAACACGCCAGGTCTTCCAGGGATGCCTCTGAAGGATGTGATGCACCCGCGACGGCAGCAGTTGCCTTGACTATTCTAGGGTTCTCTTCTTCTAACAGCCTATACATGCCTTCCCATGTTGAGATACCTGCATCTTTATTGCATGCAGTATCTGTGTATAGGGGCGCCATCTCCTTGGTCTTCTCTCTTGTTTCTGAGCTTTGAGCTTTGTTCTTCTTCCCCATTTCGCTTAGCGTTTCTATCTGATTTTGCCTTCACACTTTGCTCCTGCAGGTTATGAGTAAAATGGAAAGATTGATCAGAAAGGTGATGGGAGAGTTTTAAATGCAAGAGATAAATCAGATACGCCACCTTACGTGAAGCAAATCCGCATTAAGGCACGCGTCTTGATTCCACTTAATAACTGACAACTGATTTATTACTATCATTAAAAGCGCATAATTCCAAGTCAGGTCATAGTAAGTGGCTTTTCTTTGGGTGGCGCGCCCGAGGGATTCGTACTAAGGTGCTTTTATGATCTGCCAACGTATCCCTTGCATGTCGCGCGATCGCAAACAGTATTGATCGCAATATCGCAGATCGCCATATCGCAGATCGCAATAACTCAATGCTTGTTAATCTTCGCCTACCTCATTTATGCGACATGCGATCGCGCGATCGCAATATCGCAAATCGGCGGGTTTGTAAGCTTTTCTTTATGGGTACAAACATGTTGCGATGCGATGTTGTTATTAACACTGAGGCGGTGCGCATATTGGTCTTTAGAAGGGAAATGAAGGTGTTTCTCATTCTTTTTGTGATGCAACCTTAAAGATTTGCTTTCATGAACACAGGTTTAGGCTTAAGTCATTCAAGAAACCTTTTCTGAGTGTACGTTAGTATTTTAGAATAAAAACTTTGTTTCTCCAAAAATTAACTAAGGGTCCCCATTTATTCTAGCATCGTGGCTGATACTAGATTGAAAATAAAAAAGGGGGGGGTTGTTGCTGGCCACAACAGATCTTTCTTTTAGGGCATACCCTCTTTTCAATTTTTAATTTTTTGATTTTTTTAAAATATGGAACCTTTGTAGCATGGAAAGGATGAACATATTTGGGATTTTACCAGTCAATCATGAAATATGACACCTATTGGTATAGGAGCATAACACTGGCTCCACTCGGGGATGGCTTTTCCTGGTGAAAAGTCAAGAACAGCAGGTCAGATGGCCTTATGTACAATTCTTGCTGCTTTCTGAAATTTTCCTTTTGCTGTAAGTAAACAAACTGCACAAAGGGCTATGCAAAACCTATACATCTCTCATGAGTTGATCCAAACATTTGCACTTCTGTTCTGGATACTTTGTCTAAATGATTATTTTCATATTTTCAGCTCCCAAGTTTTCTTCTTCAGCTTTTTTTTAAAGCAAACAAGGTGACCCAACAAGGTGGTAAAGTTCCTTGACTGTTCCTCAAAATTCTCTACACATTCCTTCCCATTCTTATTGCTATAATAAACTGCAGAAACTAAACACTCCTATGTACAAGTTAGAGTCCTGACATATCAACAAACTGCATCAAAGTAATGCTTCAGCATCCGACCGTTCACTGGTCCATCTTCTGCCTCCGTACCATCCATATTTTTTAAAAAGTAGGTATTGTTCCCCTGTGAGACCTGAATAATAAAAGGTCCCTTCCATAGGAAGTCAAACTTCCCATGTTTTCCTTTATCTTCCCTTCTAGAATCCCATTTCAGAACTTTGTCCCCTATGAAAAAGTCTTCTGCCTTGGTCCTCTTGTCAAATATCTTCTTAAGTTTTTCTTGTAACACTTGAGATCTGTGAAATATCTCTTCTCTATTTTGCTGCAAATGTATAGTTTGATTTATTCTTCTCTGGATGTCAATGGGTTGTACTTGGACTTCTTGCAACAATTTCATTACAGGTATTCCCAAGGAGGAAGGAAATACATCCTCCATACCATAAACAAGCTCATAGGGACTAGTTCCAATGGATCTCTTGGTAGTCAATCTGTCTGCCCATAATGCATTTATGAGCTTCTTATGCCAATTTTTCTTATTCTCTTCCAGTACTTTCTTGATGATATTCATTAGGCTTTTATTGGATGACTCAGCTAGACCATTACCTTGGGGGTAATAGGCTATGGAATGGCCTAGGGTAATGTGGTATTTGTGACAGAAATTGATCATTCTCTTGGATTTAAAAGCAGCAACATTGTCTGTTATAATCTTTTCAGGACAGCCAAATCTAGAAAGGATGTTGGTTTCTAAAAATTGCATGATCACTAAATCATTGGCTTGTCTACAAGGGATGGCCTCTATCCACTTGGTGAAATAATTTGTGGCAGTCAAAATCCATTTGTGCTGGCCAGAAGATGGAGTATGGATTTACCCAATGAAGTCTAAACCCCATTGTTGAAATGGTCTTTCAGTGGAAATTGGTTTAAGGGGTAGAGACAAAAGTTTCCTCTTGCCTTCAAAGATTTGACATTTATGGCAAGCAGTAACAAACTTTTTGACATCAGTAAATAAGGTGGGCCAATAAAATCTAGCCCTTAGGATTTTATCAGCAGTTGATTTCCAGTACAAATGTCCACCACAATCCCCTGCATGAAATTCTCTCAACACTCTGTCAGTCTCATCTCTTGTTAAGCAATTATTAAAATACCCTCATGATTTTTCCAAAATAAAGCACTATCTAAAATACAGAATTTTGAAGCTTTCATTTTCAAAAATCTTTTCTTAGTTCTGGATAACCCTGGAGGAGCCTGCAGGTTTAATAATACATGAATTATATCAGCATACCAAGGTGATTCTAGGAAGGTCTGGCTGATCTGTGGAGTCGCCATCTCCTGTTCGCTATCCAGTTCATTGATGTCAAGGGCTTAAAAATTGGTTTCAGTCATAAGTTTAGCTAATCCTTGTCCTTTTACCAGCTTTGTAGGTTTTATTTCAATGTCATATTCCAAAATATTAGCTATCAATTTCCCTCTTTTGCCTTCAATTCCCTCCTGAGTTAGGATGTCTTTGACAACAGTACTTGGTACATAAGCTATCACATGGGAGTATAAGATATAGACTCTGAAGTCTTTGATAGCTTTCACAAGTGCATAAGCCTATTTTTCCATGATTGGGTATTTCAATGGTGCATCTCTAAGGGCTTTACTAAAGAATGCTATGGGTTTCTCACATCCTTGATCATCTTTCTGTAATAAAACAGCAGCAATGGTGTGTTCTAAAGCAGATGAAAAGATTATGAAATCTCTGTCAAATCTTGGGCTTGTAGGGACTGGTGTTTTGGTCAAAGCCATTTTGATTTCTTCAAATGCTTGTTTGGCTTCTATTGTCCATTTAACTTTAGAATCCATCTTTAACATGTTGTTCAGAAGTCTGATTAATTCAGCCAGATTGGGTATGAACCTTCTTAAAAAGTTGATTTTCCCTACGAATGCTTGGAGTTCTTTGATATTTCTAGGGTGAGGAACTTTCAGAATGGCTTGTATTCTATCTGGATCGATTATAATGCCCTCCTTGGAAATGATGTGACCTAACAATTTACCCTCTTCTAGGCCAAATAATGACTTCTTTGGATTTAGTGATATACCATATTTTCTGCAAATTAAAAATACTTGTCTGAGATGATCTAGGTGATGCTGATTTGATTTGGAAAACACAGTGAGATCATTTAGGTATATGACCAGGAAATCATGAATTTCCTTTGCGAAATCTATATCCATTGCTCGTTGAAATGTTGCTCTTGCATTCTTAAGTCAAAAGGCATTTTGACATATTTGAAAGTTCCCCACGGTGTGGTAAATGCAGTTTTTTCTTGATCATCAGGATGGACCAGAATCTGATTGAAACCTGAGAATCCATCCAAAAGGGAGATCCTAGAGGCACCTACTACCCTTTGCAAAATGTGGTCCATCTTAGGTAAGGGGTAGTGGTCTTTCAATGAGACCTTATTCAGATTCCTTAAATCAACGCACAACCTGATTTCACCTGTTTTCTTCCTAGTGGGCACTAGGTTAGAGAACCATTCTGAAAATGTGATAGATGCAATTATTCCAGCTTCATACATTCTTTTGACTTCCTTTTTAATTAGAGGGAGGAGTACAGGATTGACCCTTCTGAGTTTTTGCTTGAAAGGGTTTTGATTTTCTTTGAGGGGTATTGTATGTTGAATGACAGAAGTGTTATAGGATTTGAGATCTTCATAGCTCCATGCAAAAACGTCCTGAACTTCTTTGAACAGTTAAATGTATTTAAGCTTTTGGTTAGGAGGCAAAGTTTTGGACAATTTTATCATTTTAGGATTCTGTTCAGTCCCTATGTTACAGTCTTCAATTTCTGCGTTTAATGGCTGCATTTTAGGTTTCCTTGGGATATCATTGGAATCAAAAATGTCTTCTAGAGGAGTCAATCCTCTGGGTAAAAAATTGTTCTTTAAGTCAATAACTTCCGATTCTCCTCCTATAGCTTCATCAAAGTCTATTTCTTTTAGCTCTTGCAACTCTTCGTTGGTAAATTTTGTTGGATGTAATATTCGAGTTGCTGTTTCAGCTGAAATTTTTGTTTGCAATTTTTCTGTTTGATCAAACTCATGGACAGTGTCAAGGTCTATATTCGTATTGGAAAACTCTTGCTAGGTATTGTTGACAGTGTCAATTTTTTTATATTGTTAGGTATTGTTGGCCTATGTCTTATCTCAGCTGTGAATTAATGATTAGGTTCAAACAGCGATTTATAAGTGCTAGCAAAAGTTGCCAAGCTGTGAGCATGCAAATTATGCTTTCTTGGGATCTTAGCAAGCTGTGTTTGAAGGAATGTGTTGATGATATCAATTGTTGTTCCTCTATAAACTCTCAGTCTGGGATCAATTGTGAGGAAGTTTCCTTTTATCTATTGAAATACTAAATCTGAGTCTCCCAGTACTTATATCTTGTTTGCCCCTAAACTTTTGAGCAATTTGAGTCCTAGCAGCAGGGCTTCATATTCAGCCATGTTATTGGTGCATTTAAAGTTCAACCTATAGGCATGACCTTCAGCATGGTCATTTTGTAGATTGTGCACCCAAATTCCTGCCCCTACTCCTAACTTGTTTACCGAACCATCAAATTCTAAATACCAAAGTGTTTCATGTTCATAGTCGATATTAGGGGTCTGAATAATTTGCTTTATGGGCAGATACATTTCTTTGTTTTCAGCTAGTTTCTCTTGGTTGTCTGATATATCATTGCTTTCAGAAATTTCTTGAATGTGAACGTTAGAGGTTTTGATTGAAGTTTCTTTTTGTTCAAGTGTTAGAGTTTTGACATTAGCTGGAGGATAAATTTCAGCATTGTACAGAATGAAGGAGTCCATGTCAGAATGTACTGAGTAGATGGGGAAATTCTGGGGTTTCTCTTGACTGCTTACCACGTATTTCATTAAAGTTTCACGGTATAGCTTTTTTGGTTGACCAAAAACAGAAATAGTGGCATAGGACATATCAACCTGTAATGATCCTTGAAGCTTAGCACCCCAAGACCTAGACAATAGCATGCCATATTTGGGTGGAATATCTGCCACCACTACGTCCATTAAAATTGTTTTGGCAGGATATTGGACTAATGACACACATAAATCTTTGATTAACCCTAGGCATCTGACCTGGCTTGAGTCAAAAGAGAATAAATCTCTGTATGGTCTGGTAATATCAAGTTCCAACTTCTCCATAACAGATTTAGGCATTAGGTTGTGAAAAGCACCATAATCAAACATGGCATTATGGAGTATCTTGTCATGTATGCTTAAACTTACATAGAAGGGAGGAACACCTCCATCTACTAATTTTCCATTTACCTCAGGTCCAAAAATTAATTCAGGTTGATCATCAAACATATTCACTGAATCTTGGGTTACAGAAATTTGAAGTGATCTGCTCATTTGAGCTCTATAGACATCATGCTTAGCCAGTTCTAACAATGGAATTGCTATCTTTAATTTTCCTATTTCTGTCTCAAGGTTGAAGGGTTTCTCATTTTGAATTTTGGTGTTTGGGACTGTGGGATTCTCTTTTTCTGTTGTACTTTCCATACTTTTCTCTTTCCTAGCAGTTGTGCTATGAGCAGAAGTGGCTTGAAATTCAACTTGTGGAGGTTCTTCTACATTTTCTTTGAAAAGAATGGGAGTTGAAGGTTGTTTGTTAAGTGTTTGATTGGTGGATATGTCTTCAATTATTGGGTTATTGGAGTTAGGATCTTTTTCAGGAGGAACTTGTACAAGAGGTTTATTAATTTTACTTTTGGTAGGTAGCCTAGCATCCTTTGGCTTACTGGTTTCAGGGACATCTATTCTCCTGCTTCTTAGATTGTATTGTTTATGGACTTCATAGATTGTTGTGTCATATCCTTCCCTGAAATCAAATGACTCACCTGACTGCGTTTGGGATTTTTCAAGAGTGTGGGCTTTTTGGTCTTCTTGGGTTAAGAAAATTTGTTGTTCACTATTGAGACCCATTAAGTTAATTTGAGTGTCTTCTGTGGGCTCACTAGAAGTTGAAGCTTCAACATAGTTTTATTGGAATGGAGGTTTAATACTTTGGTCAGGACCAGCCTTTCCAGTGTTAGGATTCTGATTTATTCTAAAATTTGGATTTCTTGCAGTGTTGCTTGGTTGACCATCCCAAGATGATTTCCTCTCAATGGTTTCTACTCTGTCCCCAAGTCTGTCCATTCCTTTAATGATAACATCTAATTTTTGCTCAAAGGCATAAGGTTCTTCTTTGAAAGTTGTTCTCCTTTCAGTTCTGGCCCGATTTCTCTTAGAAATCAGGTTGGCCTCAACACTAATAGCTATGCTTTTCATCTCTTCTAAACTTCGAGGAGCCCTCTCCCTTAGCTGATATGCCATTTCAGAGTCAAATCCATCACGAAATTTGATCAAGGCCAAGTCTGGTGGAGGTCTAAGATTCTGAGGAATAGCATTGTATACATTGTTAAATTTGGAGCAGTAATCTTGGACAGTCTCTTGTGGGCCTCTTTTAAAATTTTCATATTCTGTTAAAATGTGTAAGGGATCCTTTTTCTTTTCCCATCTGTTCAAGAAGGTCTGATAAAGGGATTCTGGATCAGCGATAGTGTTTGCGAGGAGTGCTCTAAACCATGTTCTAACATCTCCAGTTAAGCTTTGGACAAAGACTTTCATTCTTACATCATCATCATCAATCTCATAGTTTTCAAAATAATCCATCATTTTCTTGGTGTGTTGTTGAGATGCGTAAGTGCCAGTACCATCAAAATAGGTGATTTTTCTTTGATAATCTTGAGGCATAGCCCCTGGATTTGCAGGTAATTGCAGGGGAGCATATCGCTTTTCCATGTTTACAGAGATAAGTGTAATATCTGGAAGAGCAGGGATAACAATAGAAATATGTGCAGTGGATGGGGGAGTGAAAAAGATGGTTTGAGGTACTGATGGTGAACTACGAGAGGCAACAGAAATGGCAGAAAGGACTGGTGCTTTTCCAGGAGTAAGCTCAGGTTGGATAAATTTCTGCTGGTGTATGTCTAGGTGTGAACTAGCAGAATGTTCTTGGCTCTGCTGGCTTCTAAGGTTCATGGGAATCAGATTAGGATTCTGAAACAGAGGTGGAGGATTCAGATCTGGATTTGATCTAGTGTAACGGGTCTTCTTCTTTGGAGCCAGCTTCTGAATAGATTTTTTGGTTTTTCCTGATATATTTGAAGGATACAACTTTTGACAGTATCTTTCTAGGAGGTTTTAAATATGGGAGTTATGAATTTTCCTAAGATCTATTTAAACAAGGGACTGATATAGTATTTGAGACAACTGTTTAAAGTATAAAACTGGACTGGAGATAGATTGAAGCAACTTTTATTTACTCCTGTAATTGCATAGCAAAAGCAGTTTCAAAGGCTACCTGACCAACTTCAGACTCCATCTGTAGCTTTAAAATAAACAGCAGTAACAAACAATTATTCAGAATCCCCAGTGGAGTCGCCAATGATGTTATCACTCAGGTCGTTCCCTAGGAAAATTGTAAGGATGGAATACGGTTGAGGTAACCACAGACGAATCTTTTAGATCCAAATTCTAGCCAATCTGCATCCAGAGAGGGCTCTCTCTTTATAATTTAGCTTTGTTTTAAGGTGTATTAGGCTAATTATGAAGTACAAGGGTTTCTTTGATTTTTGGATGGCGATATTCAATAGAACAGGGGTGTAACTCTGAGAAGTTCAGTCCATTGGGCGAATGGATTCTATGATGATGAACTACTAGATATGGTTTCTTTGACAGAGGGTGGTACCACAGAGCAAGGTAATCAATCATGGAACAATTTATAAGCTGGAATCAGAAGGGATGAAGTCAGTTGGTGAAGGCCAATTAAGAATCCTTCATCAAGTAGACAGAGGGAAAGTGAATGATTATTGCAGGAGCAGTTAAGAATTCCTTAGCTAATATTCAAGATGTAAGAACCAGGGGAAACAGGAGTAGTTAAGAATTCCTGTTTATGCTAATTTTGAAGAAAACATTAATAATAACAGAGATTGAACACAGAGTGCAAACCACAAATTCTGAGTTATTCCTTTTCTCTATTATTAAGATCATGAACCATACATGATATAGTAAACACAGAAAATGAAAACACAAGTAAGAGGGACTTATTGATCCATAAGATGATTCAAGAATTATGTAACAAGTCATCTGCTATCAATTCCACATCCAGAGAGTCCAACAACAATGGATTCAAGTAGCTTTTGTATTCAGAAGGTTTTCAGAGTTACAACGTAGTCTAAGAAATGTATCACCAACCCCAAATAATTCGCTTGGGGAGGTATTTATACAAAAGTGTTTACAAAATATCTCAAAGAGATAATATCTAGTAATAACTCATTCTACCTACTTTTACAGGAGAAGTAAATGATTTTGAAAACAGGGAGAAATAAATGAAGAAGCAGATGCTGTTGTGCTGGCTGTTCAGTTGGTGAGATGTGTTGACTGTAAGCTCGGTGAGTCGGCTGGTGGTTGTTTCCACTGATATTCCGCGCTGCTGCCTCGGCTTTCTCGGGCGTATTTAATTTTGATTTGATAGACTGTTGCCCCACCTTTATCTCATTCATTCCTATTCCCCGCAACATGGTACGAAGCTTTCAATATACCCAAGATACCAAAGATACGTTTATAGGATTTCCAGCATGCTTTGCCACCACTGCTCTTCTGGTAATCGATGTCTTCGCAACTTTCTCAAAGTCTCATCAGCATCTGTGTACCTGAAGAAATTAGGCGGGACTGTGAATTTAGTTGTTTCACTTCATGCTCAATGTAAAATAAATTTTCCAGGCTGTCATAAAGGATTTGACCAGATGGGAGTGCCCGTTCTGCTGAAGTACTAGATGATGCATTAGCTTGATTAGCAGCATATTTGTTCAACTTGTGGGTGTATTCTGCATGTCTCAACAGGCGTTCATTACTCCCCAACAGACTTGGCAAGCCCCTTTCATGCAAAACTGCAAATATTTCTATGAAGGAATCTATCTCCAATTGCATGTCCTGGCACCTTCTTTCTAAATTTTGCATCAGAGTTCTCATGGTCAGAACTCTTTTGATTGTTAGAATGGTGCCTGTCCTGTCTCTGATGTCTAGTGCAGCTTCTGTTGCTATTGATGTTGCTCCTGTGATGATTTGTGCAGTGATGCTGGGACAGTGGGAGGCACTGCTGTTATAATTGTAAGAGGGGCAGTTGTGACTGCTGGAGCTACTTCAGGTGGTTGGGAGGTCGACTCTCCCTGCTTCTCTCTTATTACTTTCTCCAATGCCTGCTTTGTCTCACTTAGTCTCTCATTCATTTTCATAAACAGGTCCATCATGTCCTCTTCGTATTTCTGCTGTACAATATCTGTTGTCTGTGGATGCATAGTAGAAGGTAGTTTCAGTTTTTTTCTGAGGGCAACAATGTCCTCTTCCTTCTTTTTTATTAATGCCTTTATTCCTTTGGCATCTTTGGGATCATGTCCCAGCTCAATGATAATCTATTCCAAGGATTTGATCCTGTTATCCTTGGCTAAAGAGGAAGCCTTTTCCAAATCCAATTGGGCAGAGGTGTTATTCAATGAATTTTGCAATTTGTGCACCAACAATGCTTTATCTGTTAGTGTGGAGTAGACCATCTCTCCGGTTTGCTTATGCAACTCAATCTGGTCCATTGGATGAATGTCTTTAGCTAAAACTTCCAGGTTGGTCCTGATATAATCAGTAGCTGAACGTGGCAGCTGCAATTCGGGCTTAAAGTGACTTAGTATCATTTTCCCTTCTTGAATTTCATATGCTGACATTAACCTTTGTTGATTTGTGGGGGCCACCTTCAGCAAGTGAATATAAATTTGAATTCTTAGTGGGTCATTCTTTGCCTTTATTTTAGTAAATGTTCTCTTAATGTCAGAACCTTGCTTGCTTTGTGGCCTGGTGGATGAAACTTCCACACTATGCTGCCTTTCAATCTCCTACCTGTGTGAACTGGTCGATGTTTCTATGACCGAGGGAGTATCTTGGCTGACTATTCTTTCTCCTCTTAAACTGTCTGTGGTATCCCCAATAAACTCCTCTTCTGATAGGGGGTTTAATCTTTGCCTTTTCTCCCTTGGTTGCTCTGCAAAACCACTGATCGGTGTATCTTCTTGTCTGTCCCTTTTCTTGCCCTTTTCCTCATTTAGAGGAGTTTGTAGTGCAGGGATTTCTGGTGCTTTTGTTTGTGCTGGAGGGACTTTCCCTTGGCCTTGTCCTTTTGATGTTGCTGGTTGGTCTGTCATTATGTCCTGCTCTATGTCTATTACCTCCTTGCCCTTTGCTGACCCTGTGCTGGATTTTTGTGTGGGCTGCTGAGAGGTCCCGGCAAAAGATGTGTCACCTCCTATGTGCTGAGGCAGCTTGAAGGATACTTGTCCAAAAGAGTCCAGGTCAAGCGTTTTTTCAAGATCTTTCATGGCTTTTTCAATTTTCTCTTCCTCAGTAATTTCGTCAAATAATGTGCCTTCTACCCAGTCATCTTGATTAGCAAATTGTTCAATTTGAGGGATCTTATGATGAACATAACCTGATAGCCTGTTTTTCACTTTTCTTTGACTTATGAAATGATTGGGGTCATATGGTGCCCATTAGAAACTTTGTTTCAACTTAAGTTGGTGCCCTAAAATCTTCTCAGCCTCCTCCCATGCTTCCCTCTTATGGATAATAAAGGGGCCTAGTTGGTTTTTAATTTTCAGCTGATCCTTTTTCTTTGCATTGCAGAAGTGTGTCAAATCTGCACTAATCATCTGCCTGAAATATTCTAAAGCAAATAACCTCATAGGTACATACTTGGGCAATTTGAAAGGGCATAGCTCACATCCATAAAATCTGAGTTCAGTGTGATTATGGTAGAAGTACCAGTCACCTATTTTGTATTGCTTAGAAAGCTGTAAAATCTTCTTTATCTCAGCAGAGAGCCTAGGAGGAGGAACTCCTATCAGTAGAGTGGTGGCTGGACGTATAAACGGGTCAATAAATTCACAATATGTATAAGGGGACCAAGAGACAAGGTGGAAGACTGAGGTCCAAAAGATCACAGACCTTCGCTTTCCTTTAGAATCCAATTTCCTGATGGGAAGTGGAAAGCTGTCTGGCTGATAATATAATAGCAGATGGTATATATAGGTTGTATATTTGAAGACTCCTTCTCTGTCTAGACTCATGAATTGGTCATGGATCTTGTTGGCAATGAAAGTGGCATAATCATATTTGACAGCAGCGGGCTGTCCTGGAGTAAATATTGACAATAGTACTAAGGTGGTCTCATCAACAAACTCACTAGTTTTAAATCCAAGGATGTAGGATATCATATCAATAATGAGTCTTCCTGGTTTAGTGAACCAGCTATGCAAGTAAGGAGGTGGGGCTTCAGGTTGGCAATCACGTTTCATGAGTGTTTGAGCAATGCGGGTTAACTTTGAATTGGGCAATTTAGGACCTTGCTCAAGCAAAAATCCCATAGAAAGAGGAGTCAAAGGCTGAGTGGGTTTGAAGTGTAACATCTCATTTATAGATTCAACAGTGATGTAAAAGAGGACAGTTTAGTATGAGGTCATAACTGCTTTGGTAACAGGATCATAATTGGCACAGCAATGGTGGATAATATCTGGGAACACATTGACTAAGGGCAGGTAATACCTGGGAAGGTTAGATTCCCATATCCCATAGATATCAGAGTTATCCAGGTGACTGTTCCTAATTTGGAAAAATGCCTAAAGATGGTTCATGTCACCAACTAACTCCTTGATTTGAAAATCTCTGTTAGCTAAGGGTAACCAATCCTGGTCATTATGAGGTGCATTGAGGGGAGCGATTTTCAGGGTGACGGGAGCCTCCATGCTTGGTTCTTGTGTTTTTTCAAACAGGAGGTTTCGCTTTTGCGGGAAAAACGGGCAAAAGAGAAGTTTTGGATGTGTTGGTATGGCAATTATGGATTGTTTTCGCTTGAATTTGGCCCTTACAGGTATAATTTTACAGAGGAAAACTAAAAACATAGGTTCAGGAGGTGGAATAGGGTAAATACCTGTGTTTTTGGAAGCGCCCGAGAGTAATTTGCAGGTTGGACGATGAATTGCAGAGCAGGATGCCAGATTATGTTGGTTGGGTGGCAGATTGGAGCTTCTATAGTTTTCTGGACGTAATTTGCATGCACAGTCTCGGGAAGCAAACGAATGAAAATGAACAAAAATGACGGTTTTTACGGGTCTTTAAACAAAATTTTGGCTTTGGCGGGCTTTTGGGCGCTTTTGGTCGGATGACGTCAGCACGACGTGAAGTTTTGTCGCGATGCGGGGTACAGAGGCTGACGTGGCGATGACGCAAAGGTGACATAAGTGGATGGGGTCAGCGGGAGCGTGGTAAGTGGTATTGGCCCGCACCGCTTATCGGCCAGGGTGGTATCGGGTGGATGGACCAGGAGCATGCTAGGAGGGCACTGCGTGTCCTTAGTACGATGGGAATACCACCGGCTCCCCGGGTGGTAAAGATCGGAGGGGGAAACCCGCGCAATATAATCGTGGGCCGTCCGATTGGTGGGCCCAGATCTAACGACTAGCAGTCAATGGAGTTGGAGGAGGGCTATGACGTGGGGACCCACCATTAAATCTAATTTTTTTCAATGATTTTGGGTTAATTCATCGGTTGGGTTTGCGGGTTGGTTGTTTAATTAACCAGAGTTCAAATAAATTCCAATGTGTTGTATGCGGAAGGTTGTTAATAGCCTCGGATGAACCATCAATTCCCAATTTTTTAAGAAGCGATTATGGTTTATAATTAAACCGGGGCAGGGAATATTTGATTTTTGGGGTTATTCCATATGTTTACTTAATACGGGGAAGGGGAAAAACATAGGGATTTTCATAATACTTGTTAGTAGTTTATATGAATTCATGAAGGGTAAGCGCCAAGTTATAAAGTTCAATAACTTAGGCTTAGGATAAAACAAAGGTTTTACACAAGAAATGTGGTTTCTTTCCTTAGAGTAAGAATGTTATTTGCCTCACGTTTTTTATCAAAATGGGATGATTTTTAAGAGTATTGAGCAGATCTCAATATTGTTAGGGGGAGGTTAGTAAATGATTTTGGCAGAACTGTTAAGGGAAGTTATACATGCATCATTTGTTTTGTAGCCAAACAATTGTCATTGTACTTATGATATCAATAAGATGAATCACCTTTGAAAGACAAAATTACTTATAAGCCTGCTTCTGCAACATCAAAACTGCCTACCCAGCCTATTATACCTAACATTTTTTCTTCCTTTTTTCTTTGGGTGCATTTAAACTAGAAAACTCTTACTCTTTTCTTTTCTTTTAACTGCCATCCTATTTAAGTCCGCCCTTATTTCTTCCAAGGACTCAAATTTAACAATTGAGCTCCTTTGTTTCTCTACCTAACTATTTATCTGCCAAGCTTGAACTGTTTGGACAGATTTTGTTCTCTATCTCTAAAACAAGAAATTCAAACATGAAATGGCCAATATTAAGTTGTTTGGCCATCCATCAACTGTGGCAAGAGTAAAACTAACCACACACAATGAGCTTCTTTGCAAAAATAGAATAGTAGTGGAATTTTGGACTAGCACACTTTCCTGGTCTTTTTCTTTGGGGTTCATTTCTTTTGTTTTTTCTCTTGACCATTTCATTCTTTTGCCCTTTGATCTTTCTTTTAGGGCATACCCTCTTTTCATTTTTTAATTTTTTGATTTTTTCAAAATATGGAACCTTTGCAGCATGGAAAGGATGAACATATTTGGGATTTTACCAGTCAATCATGAAATATGACATCTATTGGTATAGGAGCATAACACTGGCTCCACTTGGGGATGGCTTTTCCTGGTGAAAAGTCAAGAACAGCAGGTCAGATGGCCTTATGTACAATTCTTGCTGCTTTTTGAAATTTTCCTTTTGCTGTAAGTAAACAAACTGCACAGAGGGCTATGCAAAACCTATACATCTCTCATGAGTTGATCCAAACATTTGCATTTCTGTTCTGGATACTTTGTCTGAATGTTTATTTTCATATTTTCAGCTCCCAAGTTTTCTTCTTCAGCTTTTGTTTAAAGCAAACAAGGTGACCCAACAAGGTGGTAAAGTTCCTTGACTATTCCTCAAAATTCTCTACACGTTCCTTCCCATTCTTATTGCTGTAATAAACTGCAGAAACTAAACACTCCTATGTACAAGTTAGAGTCCTGACATATCAAAAAACTGGATCAAAGTAATGCTTCAGCATCCGACCGTTAACTGGTCCATCTTCTACCTCCGTACCACCAGATTTTTCAAAAAGTAGGTATGGTTCCCCTGTGAGGCCTAAATAATAAAAGGTCCCTTCCATAGGAAGTCAAACTTCCCATGTTATCCTTTATCTTCCCTTCTGGAATCCCATTTCAGAACTTTTTCCCCTATGAAAAAGTCTTCTGCCTTGGTCCTCTTGTCAAATATATTCTTAAGTTTTTCTTGTAACACTTGAGATCTGTGAAATACCTCTTCTCTAGTTTGCTGCAAATGTATATTTTGATTTATTCTTCTCTGGATGTCATTGGCTGTACTTGGACTTCTTGCAACAATTTCATTACAGGTATTCCCAAGGAGGAGGGAAATACAACCTCCATACCATAAACAAGCTCATAGGGACTAGTTCCAATGGATATCTTGGTAGTCAATATGTTTGCCCATAATGCATTTATGAGCTTCTTATGCCAATTTTTCTTGTTCTCTTCCAGTACTTTCTTGATGATATTCATTAGGCTTTTATTAGATGACTCAGCTAGACCCTTACCTTGGGGGTAATAGGTTATGGAATGGCCTAAGGTAATGTGGTATTTGTGACAGAAATTGATTATTCTCTTGGATTTAAAAGCAGAAGCATTGTCTGTTACAATATTTTCAGGACAGCCAAATCTAGAAAGGATGTTGGTTTCTAAAAATTGCATGATCACTGAATCATTGGCTTGTCTACAAGGGATGGCCTCTATCCACTTGGTGAAATAATCTGTGGCAGTCAAAATCCATTTGTGCTGGCCAGAAGATGGAGTATGGATTTCCCCAATGAAGTCTAAACCCCATTGTTGAAATGGTCTTTCAGTGGAAATTGGTTTAAGGGGTAGAGGCAAAAGTTTCCTCTTGCCTTCAAAGATTTGACATTTATGGCAAGCAGTAACAAACTTTTTGACATCAGTAAATAAGGTGGGCCAATAAAATCTATCCCTTAGGATTTTATCAGCAGTTGATTTCCAGTACAAACGTACACCACAATCCCCTGCATGAAATTCTCTCAACACTCTGTCAGTCTCATCTCTTGTTAAGCAATTTAGTAAAATACCCTCATGATTTTTCCAAAATAAATCACTATCTAAAATACAGAATTTTGAAGCTTTCATTGTCAGAAATATTTTCTTAGTTCTGGATAACCCTAGAGTAGCCTACAGGTTTAATAATACATGAATTATATCAACATACCAAGGTGATTCTAGGAAGGTCTGGATGATCTGTGGAGTCACCATCTCCTGTTTGCTATCCAGTTCATTGATGTCAAGGGCTTGAAAATTGGTTTCAGTCATAAGTTTAGCTAATCCTTGTCCTTTTACCAGCTTTGTAGGTTTTATTTCAATGTCATATTCCAAAATATTAGCTATCCATTTCCCTCTTTTGCCTTCAATTCCCTCCTGAGTTAGGATGTCTTTGACAACAGTACTTGGTACATAAGCTATCACATGGGAGTATAAGATATAGACTCTGAAGTCTTTGGTAGCTTTCACAAGTGCATAAGCCTGTTTTTCCATGATTGGGTATTTCAATGGTGCATCTCTAAAGGCTTTACTAAAGAATGCTATGGGTTTCTCGCATCCTTGATCATCTTTCTGTAATAAAACAACAGCAATGGTGTGTTCTGAAGCGAATGAAAAGATTATGAAATCTCTGACAAATCTTGGGCTTGTAAGGACTGGTGTTTTGGTCAAAGCCATTTTGATTTCTTCAAATGCTTGTTTGGCTTCTATTGTCTATTTAACTTTAGAATCCTTCTTTAACATGTTGTTCAGAAGTCTGATTAATTCAGCCAGATTGGGTATGAACCTTCTTAAAAAGTTGATTTTCCTTACGAATGCTTGGAGTTCTTTGATATTTCTAGGGTGAGGAACTTGCAGAATGGCTTGTATTCTATCTGGATCGATTCTAATGCCCTCCTTGGAAATGATGTGACCTAACAGTTTACCCTCTTCTAGGACAAATAATGACTTCTTTGGATTTTGTGATATACCATATTTTCTGCAAATTAAAAATACTTGTCTGAGATGATCTAGTTGTTGCTGATTTGATTTGGAAAACACAGTGAGATCATTTAGGTATATGACCAGGAAATCATGAATTTCCTTTGCGAAAGCTATATCCATTTCTCATTGAAATGTTGCTCCTGCATTCTTAAGTCCAAAAGGCATTTTGACATATTTGAAAGTTCCCCACGGTGTGGTAAATGCAATTTTTTCTTGATCATCAGGATGGTCCAGAATCTGATTGAAACCTGAGAATCCATCTAAAAGGGAGATCCTAGAGGCACCTACTACCCTTTGCAAAATGTGGTCCATCTTAGGTAAGGGGTAGTGGTCTTTCAATGAGACCTTATTCAGATTCGTTAAATCAACGCACAATCTGTTTTCTCCTGTTTTCTTCCTAGTGGGCACTAGGTTAGAGACCCATTCTGAAAATTCTATAGGTGTAATTATTCCATCTTCATACATTCTTTTGACTTCCTTTTCAATTAGAGGGAGGAGTACAGGATTGACCCTTTCGAGTTTTTTCTTGAAATGTTTTTGATTTTCTTTGAGGGGTATTGTATGTTGAATGATAGAAGTGTCATAGGATTTGAGATCTTCATAGCTCCATGCAAAAATGTCCTGAAATTCTTTGAACAATTCAATGTATTTAAGCTTTTGATCAGGAGGAAAAGTTTTGGACAATTTTATCATTTTAGGATTCTGTTCAGTCCCTATGTTACAGTCTTCAATTTCTGAGTTTAATGGCTGCATTTTGGGTTTCCTTGGGATATCATTGGAATCAAAAATGTCTTCCAGAGGAGTCAATCCTATGGGTAAAAAATTGTCCTTTAAATCAATAACTTCCGATTCTCGTCCTATAGCTTCATCAAAGTCTATTTCTTTTAGCTCTTGCAACTCTTCGTCGGTAAATTTTGTTGGATGTAATATTCGAGTTGCTGTTTCAGCTGAAATTTTTGTTTGCAATTTTTCTGTTTGATCAAACTCATGGATAGTGTCAAGGTCTATATTGGTATTGGAAAACTCTTGCTCTAGAGTTAGAAAATTTTTGATCTGGATATCATTGTCAAACACTTGCCAGTTTTTTATATTGTCAGGTATTGCTGGCCTATGTGTGATCTCAACTGTGAATTGATGATTAGGTTCAAACAACAATTTATAAGTGCTAGCAAAAGTTGCCAAGCTGTGAGCATGCAAATTAGGCTTTCTTGGGATCTTAGCAAGCTGTGTTTGAAGGAATGTGTTGAGGATATCAATTGTTGTTCCTCTATAAACTCTCAGTCTAGGACCAATTGTGAGGAATTTTCCTTTTATCTGTTGAATTACTAAATCTGAGTCTCCCAGTACTGATATTTTGTTTGCCCCTAAAATTTTGAGCAATTTGAGTTCTAGCAGCAGGGCTTCATATTCAGCCATGTTATTGGTGCATTTAAAGTTCAACCTATAGGCATGACCTTCAACATGGTCATTTTGTAGATTGTGCACCCAAATTCCTGCCCCTGCTCCTAACTTGTTTACCTAACCATCAAATTCTAAATACCAAAGTGTTTCATGTTCATAGTCGATATTAGGGGTCTGAATAATTTTGTTTATGGGCAGATACATTTCTTTGTTTTTAGCTGGTTTCTCTTGGTTGTCTGATATATCATTGCTTTCAAAAATTTCTTGAATGTGAACGTTAGAGGTTTTGATTGAAGTTTATTTTTGTTCAAGTGTTAGAGTTTTGACATCAGCTGGAAGATCAATTTCAGCATTGTACAGAATGAAGGAGTCTATGTCAGAATGTACTGAGTAGATGGGGAAATTCTGGGGTTTCTCTTGACTGCTTACCACGTATTTCATTAAAGTTTCATGGTATAGCTTTTTTGGTTGACCAAAAACAGAAATAGTGGCATAGGACATATCCAACTGTAATGATCCTTGAAGCTTAGCACCCCAAGACCTAGACAATAGCATGCCATATTTGGGTGGAATATCTGCCACCACTACATCCATTAAAATTATTTTGGCAAGATATTGGACTAATGAAACACATAAATCTTTGATTAACCCTAGGCATCTGACCTGGCTTGAGTCAAAAGAGAATAAATCTCTGTATGGTCTAGTAATGTCAAGTTCCAACTTCTCCATAACAAATTTAGGCATTAGGTTGTGAGAAGCACCAGAATCAAACATGGCATTATGGAGTATCTTGTCATGTATGCTTAAACTTACATAGAAGGGAGGAACACCTCCATCTACTGATTTTCCATTTACCTCAGGTCCAAAAATTAATTCAGGCTGATCATCAAACACATTCTTTGAATCTTGGGTTACAGAAATTTGAAGTGATCTGCTGATTTGACCTCTATAGACATCATGCTTAGCCAGTTCTGACAATGGAATTGCTATCTTTAATTTTCCTATTTCTGTCTCAAGGTTGATGGGTTTCTCATTTTGAATTTTGGTGTTTGCGACTGTGGGATTCTCTTTTTCTGCTGTACTTTCCATACTTTTCTCTTTCCCAGCAATTGTGTTATGAGCAGAAGTGGCTTGAAATTCAACTTGTGGAGGTTCTTCTACATTTTCTTTGAAAAGAATGGGAGTTGAAGGTTGTTTGTTAAGTGTTTGATCGGTGGATATGTCTTCAATTATTGGGTTATTGGAGTTAGGATCTTTTTCAGGAGCAACTTGTACAAGAGGTTTATTAATTTTACTTTTGGTAGGTAGCCTAGCATCCTTTGGCTTACTGGTTTCAGGGACATCTATACTCCTGCTTCTTAGATTGTATTGTTTATGGACTTCATAGATTGCTGTGTCATATCCTTCCCTGAAATCAAATGACTCACCTGACTGCGTTTTGGGATTTTTCAAGAGTGTGGGTTTTTTGGTCTTCCTGGGTTAAGAAAATTTGTTGTTCGCTATTGAGACCCATTAAGTTAATTTGAGTGTCTTTTGTGGGCTCACTAGAAGTTGAAGCTTCAGCATAGTTTTCTTGGAATGGAGGTCTAATACTTTGGTTAGGACCAGCCTTTCCAGTGTTAGGATTCTGATTTTTTCTAAAATATGGATTTCTTGCAGTGTTTCTTGGTTGACCATCCCAAGATGATTTCCTCTCAATGGTTTCTACTCTGTCCCCAAGTCTGTCCATTCCTTTAATGATAGCATCTAATTTTTGCTCAAAGGCATAAGGTTCTTCTTTGAAAGTTGTTCTCCTTTCAGTTCTGGCCTGATTTCTCTTAGAAATCAGGTTAGCCTCAACACTAACAGCTATGCTTTGCATCTCTTCTAAGGTTTGAGGAGCCCTCTCCCTTAGCTGATATGCCATGTCAGAGTCAAATCCATCAGGGAATTTGATCAAGGCCAAGTCTGGTGGAGGTCTAAGATTCTGAGGAATAGCATTGTATACATTGTTAAATCTGGAGCAGTAATCTTGGACAGTCTCTTGTGGGCCTCTTTTCAAGTTTTCATATTCTGCTAAAATGTGTAAGGGATCCTTTTTCTTTTCCCATCTTTTCAAGAAGGTCTGATAAAGGGCTTCTGGATCAGCAATAGTGTTTGCAGGGAGTGCTCTAAACCGTGTTCTAACATCTCCAGTTAAGCTTTGGACAAAGACTTTCATTCTTACATCATCATCATCAATCTCATAGTTTTCAAAATAATCCATCATTTTCTTGGTGTGTTTTTGAGCTGTGTAAGTGCCAGTACCATCAAAATAGGTGATTTTGCTTTGATAATCTTGAGGCATAGCCCCTGGATTTGCAGGTAATTGCAGGGGAGCATATCGGTTTGCCATGTTTACAGAGATAAGTGTAACAACTGGAAGAGCAGGGATAACAGTATAAATATGTGCAATGGATGGGGGAGTGAAAAAGATGGTTTGAGGTACTGATGGTGAACTAGGAGAGGCAATAGAAATGGCAGAAAGGACTGGTGCTTTTCCATGAGTAAGCTCAGGTTGGATAAAGTTCTGCTGGTGTATGTTTAGGTGTGAACTAGCAGAATGTTCTTGGCTCTGCTGACTTCTAAGGTTCTTGGGAATCAGATTAGGATTCTGAAACACAGGTGGAGGATTCGGATCTGGATTTGATCTAGTGTAACGGATCTTCTTCTTTGGAGCCAGCTTCTGATTTTTTTTTGGTTTTTCCTGATATATTTGAAGGATACAACTTTTGACAGTATCTTTCTAGGAGGTTTTAAATATGGGAGTTATGAATTTTCCTAAGATCTATTTAAACAAGGGACTGATCAAGTATCTGAGACAACTGTTCAAAGTCTAAAACTGGACTGGAGATAGACTGAAGCAGCTTTTATTTACTCCTGTAATTGCATAGAAAAAGCAGTTTCAAAGTCTACCTGGCCAACTTCAAACTCCATCTGTAGCTTTAAAATAAACAACAGTAACAAACAATTATTCAGAATCCCCAGTGGAGTCGCCAATGATGTTATCACTCAAGTTGTTCCCCAGGAAAATTGTAAGGAGGGAATACGGCTGAGATAACCACATACCAATATTTTAGACCCAGATTTTAGGCAATCTGCATCCAGAGAGGGCTCTCTCTTTATAATTTAGCTTTGTTTTAAGGTGTATTAGGCTAGTTATGAAGTACAAGGGTTTGTTTGATTTTTGGATGGTGATATTCAATAGAACAGGGGTGTAAATCTGAGAAGTTCAATCCATTGGGCTAATGGAGTCTATGAGGATGAACTGCTGGATATGGTTTCTTTGACAGAGGGTGGTACCACAGAGCAAGGTAATCAATCATGGAACAATTTATAAGCTGGAATCAGATGGGATGAAGTCAGTTGGTGAAAGGCAATTAAGAATCCTTCATCAAGTAGACAGAGGGAAAGTGAATGATTATTGCGGGAGCAGTTAAGAATTCCTTTGCTAATATTCAAGATGTAAGAACCAGGGGAAACAAGAGCAGTTAAGAATTCCTGTTTATGATAATTCTGAAGAAAACATTAATAATAACAAAGATCGAACACAGAGTGCAAACCACAAATTCTGAGTTATTCTTTTTCTCTATTATTAAGATCATGAAACATATTAGATTTTTTTTTGGGATTCAACTGCGTTAAGTAAGTCATTCAAACGTATGACCATTTCCATGAGAGGTAGTCGTAACTGACTAATTTCTCATGATTTTTGAATAGTCCACTTAGCACTCATTGCATCGGGTGATGCTCACAAGGGTGAAGAAGTGGGATTGAAACTAGTGAAATGTGGAGAACGAATCACATAGCATCAATCATCACTTCCGGGGCTTGCACCCGGTAACCAGGACTTCCCAGGAGGTCACCCATCCCAGAACTCCTCTGGCTCAAGCGCACTTAACTGTGGAGTTTTCCCCACAATCAAGCCCACTTAGCTTGCTACCCCATTTGCAAAACCTTAGCAAGTATTGTGCCTCATGAACCATTCAAGTAGAGATCCCTTGACTCTTTTTGAATTTAAGTATGGGGGATTTACGCAGTGCATTATATTAGATTTTTTTTTGGGATTCAACTGCGTTAAGTAAGTCATTCAAACGTATGACCATTTCCATGAGAGGTAGTCGTAACTGACTAATTTCTCATGATTTTTGAATAGTTCACTTAGCACTCATTGCATCGGGTGATGCTCACAGGGGTGAAGAAGTGGGATTGAAACTAGTGAAATGTGGAGAACGAATCACATAGCATCAATCATCACTTCCGGCGCTTGCACCCGGTAACCAGGACTTCCCAGGAGGTCACCCATCCCAGAACTCCTCTGGCTCAAGCGCGCTTAACTGTGGAGTTTTCCCCACAATCATGAAACATATATGATATAGTAAACACAGAAAATGAAAACACAAGTAAGAGGGACTTATTGATCCATAAGATGATTCAAGAATTTTGTAACAAGTCCTCTGCTATCAATTCCACATCCAGAGAGTCCAACAACAATGGATTCAAGTAGCTTTTGTATTCAGAAGGTTTTCAGAGTTACAGCGCAGTCTAAGAAATGTATCACCAACCCCAAATACTTCGCTTGGGGAGGTATTTATACAAAAGTGTTTACAAAATATCTCAAAGAGATAATATCTAGTAATAACTCATTCTACCTACTTTTACAAGAGAAGTAAATGATCTTGAAAACAGGGAGAAATAAATGAAGAAGCAGATGTTGTTGTGCTGGCCGTTCAGTTGGTGAGATGTGTTGACTGTAAGCTTGGTGAGTCAGCTGGTGGCTGTTTCCACTGATATTCCGCACTACTGCCTCGGATTTCTCGGGCATATTTAATTTTGATTTGATAGACTGTTGCCCCACCTTTATCTCATTCATTCCTGTTCCCCGCAACATGGTACGAAGCTTTCAATATACCCAAGATACCAAAGATACATTTATAGGATTTCT
This sequence comes from Pinus tabuliformis, assembly GCA_031772625.1. Taxonomy (NCBI): domain Eukaryota; kingdom Viridiplantae; phylum Streptophyta; class Pinopsida; order Pinales; family Pinaceae; genus Pinus; species Pinus tabuliformis. The sequence goes on from CM062811.1 coordinate 1,076,067,971, forward strand.
AGCATGCTTTGCCACCACTGCTCTTCTGGTAACTGATGCCTTCGCAGCTTTCTCAAAGTCTCATCAGCATCTGTGTACCTGAAAAAATTAGGCTGGACTGTGAATAGATGTTTCACTTCATGCTCAATGTAAAATAAATTTTCCAGGCTGTCATAAAGGCTTTGACCAGATGGGATTGCCCTTTCTGCTGAAGTATTAGATGATGCATTAGCTTGATTAGCAGCATATTTTTTCAACTTGTGGGTGTATTCTGCATGTCTCAACAGGCGTTCATTACTCCCCAACAGACTTGGCAAGCCCCTTTCATGCAAAACTGCAAATCTTTCTATGAAGGAATCTATCTCCACTTGCATGTCCTAGCACCTTCTTTCTAAATTTTACATCAGAGTTCTCATGGTCAAAACTCTTTTGATTGTTAGAATGGTGCCTGTCCTATCTCTGATGTCTAGTGCAGCTTCTGTTGACGCCGGGATAGTGGGAGGCACTGCTGTTATAACTGTAAGAGGGGCAGTTGTGACTGCTGGAGCTACTTCAGGTGGCTGGGAGGTCGACTCTCCCTGTTTCTCTCTTATTACTTTCTCCAATGCCTACTCTGCCTCACTTAGTCTCTCATTCATTTTCATAAGCAGGTCCATCATGTCCTCTTCGGATTTTTGCTGTACAATATCTGATGTCTGTGGATGCATAGTAGAAGGTAGTTTCAGTTGTTTTCTGTGGGCAGCAATGTCCTCTTCCTTCTTTTTTATTAATGCCTTTATTCCTTTGGCTTCTTTGGGATCATGTCCCAGCTCAATGATAATCTCTTCCAAGGATTTGATCCTATTATCCTTGGCTAAAGAGGAAGCCGTTTCCAAATCCAATTGGGCAGAGGTGTTATTCAATGAATTTTGCAATTTGTGCGCCAACAATGCTTTATCTGCTAGTGTGGAGTAGACCATCTCTCCGGTTTGCTTATGCAACTCAATCTGGTCCATTGGATGAATGTCTTTAGCTAAAACTTCCAGGTTGGTCCTGATATAATCAGTAGCTGACTGTGGCAGCTGCAATTTGGGCTTAAAGTGACTTAGTATCATTTTTCCTTCTTGAATGTCATATGCTGACATTAACCTTTGTTGATTTGTGGGGGACACCTTCAGCAAGTGATTATAAAGTTGAATTCTTAGTGGGTCATTCTTTGCCTTTATTTCAGTAAATGTTCTCTTAATGTCAGAACCTTGCTTGCTTTGTGGTTTGGTGGATGAAACTTCCACACTATGTTGCCTTTCAATCTCCTACCTGTGTGAACTGGTCAATGTTTCTATGACCGGGGGAGTATCTAAGCTGGCTATTCTTTCTCCTCTTAAACTGTTTGTGGTCTCCTCAATAAACTCCTCTTCTGATAGGGGGTTTAATCTTTGCCTTTTCGCCCCTAGTTGCTCTGCAAAACCGTTAATCGGTGTGTCTTCTTGTCTGTCCCATTTCTTGCCCTTTTCCTCATTTAGAGGAGTTTGTAGTTTAGGGATTTATGGTACTTTTGTTTGTGTTGGAGGGACTTTCCCTTGGCCTTGTTCCTTTGATGTTGCTGGGCTGGTCTGTCATTATGTCCTACTCTGTGTCTATTACCTCCTCACCCTTTGCTGACCCTGTGCTGGCTTTTTGTGTGGGCTGCTAAGAAGTCCCGACAAAAGATGTGTCACCTCCTATGTGTTGAGGCAGCTTGAAGGATACCTGTCCAAAAGAGTCCAGGTCAAGCATTTTTTCAAGATATTTCATGGCTTTTTCCATTTTCTCTTCCTTAGTAATTTCCTCAAATATTGTGCCTTCTACCATGTCATCTTGATTAGAAAATTGTTCAATTTGAGGGATCTTATGATGAACATAACCTGACAGCCTGTTTTTGACTTTTCTTTCACTTATGAAATGATTGGGGTCATATGGTGCCCAAGAGAAACTTTGTTTCAACTTAAGTTGGTGCCCTAAAATCTGCTCAGCCTCCTCCCATGATTCCCTCTTATGGATAATAAAGGGGCCTAGTTGGTTTTTAATTTTCAACTGAGCCTTTTTCTTTGTATTGCAGAAGTGTGTCAAATCTGAACTGATCATCTGCCTGAAATAATCTAAAGAAAATAACCTCATAGGTACATACTTGGGCAATTTGAAAGGGCATAGCTCGCATCCATAAAATCTGAATTCAGTGTGATTCTGGTAGAAGTACCAGTCACCTATTTTGTATTGCTTAGAAAGCTGTAAAATCTTCTTTATCTCAGCAGAGAGCCTAGGAGGAGGAACTCCTATCAATAGAGTGTTGGCTGGATGTATAAACAGGTCAATAAATTCACAATATGTATAAGTGGAGCGAGAGACAAGGTGGAAGACTGAGGTCCAAAAGATCACAGACCTTCGCTCTCCTTTAGAATTCAATTTCCTGATGGGAAGTGGAAAGCTGTTTGGCTGATAATATAATAGTAGATGGTATATATAGGTTGTATATTTGAAGACTCCTTCTCTGTCTAGACTCATGAATTGGTCATGGATCTTGTTGGAAATGAAAGTGGCATAATCATATTTGACAGTAGGGGGTTGTCCTGGAGTAAATATTGACAATAGTACTAAGGTGGTCTCATCAACAAACTCACTAGTTTTAAATCCCAGGATGTAGGATATCATATCAATAATGAGTCTTCCTAGTTTAGTGAACCAGCTATGCAAGTAAGGAGGTGGGGCTTCAGGTTGGCAATCAGGTTTCATGAATGTTTGAGCAATGCGGGTTAACTCTGAATTGGGCAATTTAGGGCCTTGCTCAAGAAAAAATCCCATGGAAAGAGGAGTCAAAGGCTGAGTGGGTTTAAAGTGAAACATCTCATTTATAGATTCAACAATGATGTAAAAGAGGACAGTTTGGTATGAGGTCATAACTGCTTTGGTAACAGGGTCATAATTGGCACAACAATGGTGGATAATATCTGGGAACACATTGACTGAGGGCAGGTAATACCTGGGAAGGTTAGATTCCCATATCCCATACATATCAGAGTTATCCAGGTGACTGTTCCTAATTTGGCAAAATGCATGGAGATGGTTCATGTCACCAACTAACGCTTTGATTTGAAAATCTCTGTCAGCTAAGGGTAACCAATCCTGGTCTTTATGAGGTGCATTGAGGGGAGCGATGTTCAGGGCGACGAGAGCCTCCATGCTTGGTTCTTGTGTTTTTTCAAACAAGAGGTTTGGCTTTTGCGGGAAAAACGGGCAAAAGAGCAGTTTTGGATGGGTTGGTATGGCAATTATGGACTGTTTTGGCTTGAATTTGACCCTTACAGGTATAATTTTACAAAGGAAAACTAAAAACACAGGTTCGGGAGGTGGAATAGGGTAAATACTTGTGTTTTTGGAAGCGCCCGAGAGTAATTTGCAGGTTGGACGATGAATTGCAGAGCGGGATGCCGGATTATGCTGGCTGGGTGGTGGACTGGAGCTTCTGTAGTTTTCTGGACGTAATTTGCATGCATAGTCTCGGGAAGCAAACGAATGAAAATGAACGAAAACGACGGTTTTTACGGGTTTTTTAACAAAATTTTGGCTTTGGCGGGCTTTTGGGCGCTTTTGGTCCGATGACATCAGCACAACGTGATGTTTTGTCGCAATGCGGGGTACGAAGGCTGACGTGGCGATGACGCGGAGGTGACGTAAGCAGATGGGGTCAGAGGGAGGGTGGTAAGTGGTATTGGCCCGCACCACTTATCGACCAAGGTGGTATCGGGTGGATGGGCCACGAGCATGCCGGTAGGGCGCCGCGTGTCCTTGGTACGGTGGGAATACCGTCGGAGGGGGAAGGCCACGCGATATAATAGTGGGCTGTCCGATCGGCGGGCCCGGATCTAACTGGTTGCAGTCAATAGAGTTGGCGTAGGGCTACGGCGCGGGGACCCGCCATTAAATCCAATATTTTTTCAATGATTTCGGGATAATTCATCGATCGGGTTTGCGGGTTGGTTGTTTAATTAACCAGATGTCAAATAAATTCCAATGCGTTGTACGTGGAGGGTCGTTAATAGCCCCGGATGAACCATAAATTCCCAATTTTTTAAGCAGCGATGATGGTTTATAATTAAACCAGGGCAAGGAATATTAGATTTTTGGGGTTATTCCATATGTTTACATAATACGGGGAAGGGGAAAAACATAGGGATTTGCATAATACTTGTTAGTAGTTAATATGAATTCATGAAGGGTAAGCACCAAGTTATAAAGTTCAATAACTTAGGCTTAGGAGAAAATAGAGGTTTCACACAAGAAATGTGGCTTCTTTCCTTAGAGTAAGAATGTTATTTTCCTCAAGTTTTTTTATCGAAATGGGATGATTTTTAAGAGTATTGAGTAGATCTCAATATCCTTAGGGGGAGGTTAGTAAATGATTTTGGGAGAAGTGTGAAGGGAAGTTAGACATGCATCATCTATTTTGTAGCCAAACAATTGTCATTGTACTTATGATATCAATAAGATGAATCACCTTTGAAAGACAAAATTACTTATAAGCTTGCTTCTGCAACATCAAAACTGCCTACCTAGCCTATTATACCTAACATTTTTTCTTCCTTTTCTCTTTGGGTGCATTTAAACTAGCAAACTCTTACTCTCTTCTTTTCTTTTAACTACCATCCTATTTAAGTCTGCCCTTATTTCTTCAAAGGGCTCAGATTTAACAGTTGAGCTCCTTTGTTTCTCTACCTAACTATTTATCTGCCAAGCTTGAACTATTTGGACAGATTTTGTTCTCTATCTCTAAAACAAGAAATTCAAACATGAAATGGTCAAGATTAAGCTGTTTGGCCATCCATCAACTGTGGCAAGAGTAAAACTAACCACACACAATGAGCTTATTTGCAAAAATAGAATAGTAGTGGCATTTTGGACTAGCACACTTTCCTGGTCTTTTTCTTTGGGGTTCATTTCTTTTGTTTTTTCTCTTTACCATTTCATTCTTTTGCCCTTTGATCTTTCTTTAGGGCATACCCTCTTTTCATTTTTTAATTTTTTGATTTTTTCAAAATATGGAACCTTTGTAGCATGGAAAGGATGAACATATTTGGGATTTTACCAGTCAATCATGAAATATGACACCTATTGGTATAGGAGCATAACACTTCCCATGGAGGTTCGAGATAATATGATCTCGAACTCCTTCTCGTATGATCCTTCTCGCCTTTGCAACACATTTTCTCCACTTTGCCAAATCTTGGGCATCAATTGTTGGAGGCTTAGGAATATATTTGTCTATGAGTTCCTCCATCCCGGTGTCCTCCAACACTACCTCCATCCTATCTTTCCAAGAAATATAGTTCAAACTACCGTCAATGGCATATTCAAGTCTCAATCCATAGGACAACATCTATCTGGCTCTAAAGAATGATACTGCAAATTCGATTTCACCTAAAAAAGGAAAAATCTTATTCTCCTTTTCTAGAGTGATTTATGCTCTGATACCATGTAGAAATTCCTTGTATATTCAAATTTCTAATTGTAATTTACTAAAATAATAAACTTGAACCTATTTTACTCATCAGCGAAAACAATTAATGATTGCGAAATCATGAAGCACACAAGAGAAAGAATTCAATCAACACATTACACAATGATTTCCTGGGGAAAGCCACAACTAAAAACCAATTTTATCTATATATTTCATTAGACATAAAATATGAGAAGATTACAATTCTTTTCTCAAGCTTGAGCAACCTCTGCACTATCTCTATTTGTCTCACAACTTCCTAGACAAGCCTAGGCCAATACTTAACCAATTTTCTTCTTTCTTAAGTCCCTATTTCCTTGCGCTATTTCCTTGGGAATTATCCCCACTATTAATTAGAGAAATTCCTCAATATGAATTGTGAAATCCTCATAGGGCTTCATCTGACTGCATGTGCCACCTGTATATTCAGATGATTATACAATTGATAGTAAACTATCCCTAAACTCATATCTCAACTGGGTAACTCTCAGATCTGACATGTATGAGTTATTTATGAGTGAATCATCAGTTAACTGGTTGACCACATGAAGTTTCACCCCACTGTCTAACCTCCTACTAGTTCCTCCATCAGTTGGAACTAGTTTAACTCACTTTAACTCCGTTAAACTGAATTAATTAATTACAAATCAAAATAAACTCAATCAGGGATCCTATAACGTAGGAGACACTCTACATGAATCAAGTTAGACTCACAACTCGAATTAAATGAGCCAACTAAGTAAATTTAACTTATTTAACTCATACAAGTTGTCTTGTGATGTGGAATTACAATTTTATTCCTAATTTAATTCAAGGAAAAAATTAAATTAGGATTTTCTTATTGCATTTTCAACATGAAAATCCTCAAGATAAGACAATTAGCATCAATATTTCCAATATCATTAATATGTGACCAAATGTGCAGTGCTTCCAAGCATCATCAAGAAAATATAACAGAAGCATACATAATGCAATAAATCTCTGTCAACATCTCATCCTTTTGACCTCATATCATCAAGGTCAACATGCTCTCTCCTCATATAGGAGGGTCCACAATCCTCAAGTACCAATAACATATCAATTCTTATATCACAACACCATAAGTATTATATACATATTTTTTACATGAACCAACAACATATGTGAGAACCAAGAGTACCTCCAACATCACAAGACATAGAACTGATCAACAACATCATCAACCAACATCTTCAATGAATATAACATATATATCTTTCTTATCAATGTTTGACAACAACAAATATTTCAAATGTAACTCAAGCAACATATAGGCATCATCCATAACTTCACCATGCAACCCATGCAACATTGATAACCCATGACATAATGACAACAACATATATATGTCAATGAGAGATGCCAACAATCAGTGAGCAAATTATGAGCTCATCATCATCAATGTGAGATAAATAGGGCCTAACAAGAGACCATAATGCCAACAATCAACTATTAGAAGCATAGCAGATTCTCCCCCTGAAACCGTGCCAATTCTTCATCATCAATTATGATCACATTGTATCCATTATCAACCAACAAATGCACCAAAGAACTATTCGAACAACAACAATAACATTTTGCAACAACATCATGAACCAATTATCATACCTAAGCAAGATAAGGACATCATTAACTGTCTACAACAGGTCAATATTAGAACTAGAAAGCCAATAATAACTGATAAAAAAATATGATAGGCTCCCCCTTAGTCCGTGTCACTATTTATTCATCACTGATAAATATATGTGACTATATAGATCAAAAACCATGTATATATGTGATTGTCTTTCACAATATCTGCGCACAGAATATAAACTGTTGATTCTTTATAGCCACAACTCCCCCTAAACATGCCATGTTTGTTCCTATTCACTATTAATTAATTAGATGTAATGTCAGTAATACACATCATCAAAATAAATTCAAAACAACATAGGGAATTATCAGGATACACATGTATAGCTCCCCCTGAGATCATACATCACTAATCATGTGGATCTGATCTTCATGAGGTTTTGTACCCCAAATTTACTTCTGCAATCACTATTAGAAGTATGCTTTAAATGCAAGAGACTGCAATAGAGCTTGTCTCCTTTTATTATGAATCTGAAGAAGAGGTGTTATGCTTCTTATTTCTGCCCGAATTCTTCTTTACTAGCACATATAATTTGTATAAATTTATGTATCCTTTTTCTATAACCTTTCCAATTTCTTTGTCTATAACTTTGCATTTAGTTGATGTAAATACATTTATACATCATTTTTCAGCCATTTGACCTACACATAGAATATTTTTCTTTATCCCTTTAACTAATAATGCGTCATATCCATAATTATCAAGTTTGGCTCTACCTTTTCCTAGAACTATTGCTAGAGCACTATTTCCAAGAATAACCTTACCATATTTGTTTTTCTTGAGATAATCAAAGTTGTTCATATCTCCAATCATGTGATGAAAGATTTTAGTGTCTATGTACCATTCAGCTTCCTCTTCAAAAGAGAAAAGAGTAAGTCCACGCCTTATTTGCTCTTATTCCTTTTGCTTAATATGAGAAGTGATGGTGGATCCATATTTCTTAGGTATTTTTGTAACAATGTTCTTGTTTGATTGCTTGCCTTGTTGCATGTGAAAATCCATTGACTTGTTCCTACATTCTTTTGCTATATGCCCAAACTTTTTACAAGTATAACATCTTACATGACCAGAAAAAGGAGTAGAGGAATAATAATATTTTTGTTTCATATTCCTCTTATTTCAATCAATAACTTTGTGACCAAATATGTTGCAAGAAAAAAGAATCCCTTAAAGAAACCTGAGTACTTGGGAGCTGATGGTCTTCTTGTGAATCTACTTCTATAATTGGCTGCAAAGTGTCCAAAATTATTATAGATAAAACATTCAACATCATTGTTCAGAGGATAGAATCTATTAATGTTTCTATTATTGGGAGTAAATGATTTCCTTTGAAAATTCATCTTTCTTGATTGTTGATCGGGTGGAGTTCTTATCTCTTTATCAGGAGTTTTAGATTTTGCAATGTTATCCTTCAAGTTCCTTGCACAAGTCTTTGAACTAGATTTTCCTTTTACAGTTTCATGAAAAATAGTACCAGATCTAATGGAGGGATACCTTTCAAGAAATAAGAATGTTATCCAAGATCTTATTACTATCTAGAAATCTCAAATACTTATCTTTTCCATTTAGTTTGCCTTTTAGAACGTTTACCTTAACCTCCAATATTTGGTACTATTCTTCCTTTTCTAGATACTGCTCCCTCATTCCTTCTTCAACCTTTCTTCCTTCTTCCACTTGATCTTTTAATTGGATAATATCTTCCTTCATTCCATTCTCTTGTTCTTCAAATACTTGAAGTAGCTCTTCATTTTTCTGTTGGCATTATGATACAAGTGTTGTCCTTGATGGCAACTCACTCAGAGACAGGTACAGGTGATGGCAACTTAATCAGAGGACAGATCTTAGTACAGCAGGACAGAAAGAGATATACGCAGGTTCATTAAGGAAAATCGGCGTGTACACGCAGGTTGGCTTCAGTAAAAGAGCGTACATGTGGAAAACTTATCTTTGGTCTGTGGCGGTTATTCCTTGGAAGTTGTGCCTATGGTTTTGGACCATGGTGTCTCGACGGACGTGTTGATCCCTAGTTTTGAAGTTGATGGTATTGTGTTACTATGGTTTTGGACCGTGGTATTGTGAAGGGCCTAAGGCTATATAAGGAGAAGATCATTAGGCAAAGGGGAGTAAGCAAGGTGTGAGTGTGTGTGAGTGATGAAGATCTGAGGAAGTGTGAGATCCAAATGCTGGTTATGGGTTGGTGATCTGAACCAAGGTTTCACTCATGTGGAGGATGATGAATGATGGAACGAGATCTCAAGGCTTGGAATGATTATCTTCTTATGGTTTGACTGTGGATAGACTAGATCTATTGACGCATGTTTATTGTTATGATCTGGGTAAGTTTTGATGTCTGATATAGCTGCGGAGTTTTAAGTTTGAATTTGCAGATCTGTATGCGGGTTGGTTTTGGTAAAAGAGCGTATACACGCAGGTTGGGTTCATCGAAGTAGCGTATACAATGTGAAGTATGATATTTGAAGATGGAGTTGGATCTAGTTGTTTGTTATGTTGTCTGGTTGTTGTTGACAGGGTTTCAGTGATTCAGTATTGGGTGATTCAGAGATTGATGATGCAGGTTGTACTTCAATGGTGATTGTTTTATGGATCCAGTCTAAAAATTGATGAAACGTGGTCCCAGGAAGATCGTAGGCCGGAACCTATGTACTGGTAAACATATCAGCCAGTACAAGAGCCAGGGGGTTGTAGCTCCCTTCCAGTAGCAGCTGGAAAATGAGTAAAGGTTGGAGCATTTTGTAGGCAGGCACCTACGTACTAGTAAATGGATTGGCTAGTACAAGAGCTATGAGGGTTGTAGCCCTCTGCAGGTTGTAGCCTGCGTGCTGGTAAAGGACTGCACCAGTACATTGTAAAAGAAGTTTCTTATTAAAGGAAGATAGAAACAAATTGCAGCAGGTGGTTTTCACCCACATTGGGTTTCCACCTTATATCATGGTGTTCATGTGTGTGCCTTATGTGTGATGATCTGTTCTGTTATACTGCACCTGTTTACTGTTAATATGGTTAATAATATTCTGATGCATTTACTGAAGATAAGCTAACTGAATCATAAGATTACTGCATGTGCGCTAGTTGCCCTTAACGAAGTCGCGTATATACACTGATATCCTTAACTGAAGCTGCGTGTATGAATCTGAGTATGAAATTGAAAAAGTTTTATCTGATCTGATAATACTGATTCACCCCCCCTCTCAGTATTATTTCCAACAATTGGTATCAGAGCAGGTCCTTCATAGAAGCTTGATCGCTTGAAGGAGATTCGTAGAACAATGGGGAAGAAAGTGCGTCAGAAGAAGAAGACAGCTCAAAGGAACAATGACAACCTGTCGTTGAGTGGAAGCAAGAATTCAGATCCTGAATCACCTCAGAATGAAGATGGACAAGCAAATGAAGCATCAGATCAAACCATAGATCAGCAAGGTCTACCTAGCAATAAGGAGAATGCCCTCAAAGAAGAAATCATCAGATTAGAAGATCAGTTGGAATGTGCCTCCAGAATTCGACAAATGCTGCTAGCGCTGAATAAAGAGCAAGAAAACGAGATCCTCAAACTAAGGCATCAGCTGGATGAAGGAAGGAAAGTTGAAGAGACCTTGAAGAAGCAATGTCTGGAAAAAGAAGAACAACATCAAGTTGAGGTAAATATCTTGAAAAGTAAATTAGAAGAAAAAGATAAACTATTACGATTTCAAGATAGTACTAAGATCTTGGATGATATTCTTAGTAGTCAAAGGTCCCCTGCTATCAAAACTGGTCTTGGTTTTCATGAGTCTATTGAAGGTGAATCTGGTTCACAAAGTAAGACAAGAATCTCTAATGCAAAATCTGAAAGGCTCAACAAGGAGATGAAAGGACAACTCCATCAACAATCAAGGAAAGAGACTCCTCAAAGAAAATCTTTTACTCCTCCCATGAATAATGTTGAATGCCATGTATGTCATAATCTTGGACATGTTCAAGGTACTTTAATGGATATTGCTTTTCTTGCAATATGTTTGGCCACAAAGCTGTTGATTGCTATAGGAGGAATATGAAACATGTAAGATGCTATGCATGTAACAAGTTTGGACATAAAGCAAAAGATTGCAGGAACAAAGCTCATGATAAGAAGAAATCATCAACATGCTTGAAGATATGGAAGAAGAAGGAAGCTCAGTCAGAAAGATGTGGCACAACACAGTGTACTCAGCACAGCACAGACATAACAGACTCAGGGGGAGCTGAAGGTGTAAAACTTCAGTGTTCTAATTCTCATACACAAGTTTAATGAAGGGAAGCCGCGTATACACGCGAGTTTCACACTGCAAAAGAGCGTATAGGTCAGTCTGAAGAAAAGCAGTGGGGATAGGCTCAGAAAAGGGGTCTGATATGATTCAGTCCAGTATTTGCTCTATTGGTTAACAATTACAGTCTGCTGAGGATGTCTGGAAATGTCTTGATACTTGTAAGATGTTAGAAATGTTTTAATCCTAACTTAATGATGATGATGTCTTGATGCTTATTACTGATGTATGCATGATCAGATCTAACTGAAAACAGATGCTCAGGGGGAGCATATACTTCAAATAATGCATTGTTGGCATTATGGTTATAAGTTGTTAATAAAGTCTATGAAGCTAAATGATACATCTTGCTGTTTGATCAAAGGAATAGTATTGCAGGCTGATGCTTATGGTACAGATCATATATGATGAATGATAGTCATGAATGAATGGCTGGTCTTAGAACCTGCATCTGCTCAGGGGGAGCATGGATGGATTGATACAACTTGGCATGTACTCAGGGGGAGCATGGATAGATTGGTACACTTTGGCATATACAAAAGGGGAGCACATTTGGAGATTTCAGCAGGTACTCAGGGGGAGTATGGACAGCAAAAGGTATACCAAAGAAGAGAATATCTTGGTCCGCCCTTTGCCCTTGATGTCAAAGGGGGAGAGTGACTTGGTGTGGTGGTTGCCATCAAGTCCAAAGGGGGAGATTGTTGGCATTATGATACAAGTGTTGTCCTTGATGGCAACTCACTCAGAGACAGGTACAGGTGATGGCAACTTAATCAGAGGACAGATCTTAGTACAACAGGACAGAAAGAGATATACGCAGGTTCATTAAGGCAAATCAGCGTGTACACGTAGGTTGGCTTCAGTAAAAGAGCGTACATGTGGAAAACTTATCTTTGGTCCGTGGCGGTTATTCCTTGGAAGTTGTGCCTATGGTTTTGGACCATGGTGTCTCGACGGACGTGTTGATCCCTAGTTTTGAAGTTGATGGTATTGTGTTACTATGGTTTTGGACCGTGGTATTGTGAAGGGCCTAAGGCTATATAAGGAGAAGATCATTAGGCAAAGGGGAGTAAGCAAGGTGTGAGTGTGTGTGAGTGATGAAGATCTGAGGAAGTGTGAGATCCAAATGCTGGTTATGGGTTGGTGATTTGAACCAAGGTTTCACTCATGTGGAGGATGATGAATGATGGAATGAGATCTCAAGGCTTGGAATGATTATCTTCTTATGGTTTGACTGTGGATAGACTAGATCTATTGACGCATGTTTATTGTTATGATCTGGGTAAGTTTTGATGTCTGATATAGCTGCGGAGTTTTAAGTCTAAATTTGCAGATCTGTACGCGGGTTGGTTTTGGTAAAAGAGCGTATACACGCAGGTTGGGTTCATCGAAGTAGCGTATACAATGTGAAGTATGATATTTGAAGATGGAGTTGGATCTGGTTGTTTGTTATGTTGTCTGGTTGTTGTTGACAGGGTTTCAGTGATTCAGTATTGGGTGATTCAGAGATTGATGATGCAGGTTGTACTTCAATGGTGATTGTTTTATGGATCCAGTCTGAAAATTGATGAAACGTGGTCCCGGGAAGATCTTAGTCCGGCACCTACGTACTGGTAAACATATCAGCCAGTACAAGAGCCAGGGGGTTGTAGCTCCCTTCCAGTAGCAGCTGGAAAACGAGTAAAGGTTGGAGCATTTTGTAGGCAGGCACCTACGTACTAGTAAATGGATCGGCTAGTACAAGAGCTATGAGGGTTGTAGCCCTCTGCAGGTTGTAGCCTGCGTGCTGGTAAAGGACTGCACCAGTACATTGTAAAAGAAGTTTCTTATTAAAGGAAGATAGAAACAAATTGCAGCAGGTGGTTTTCACCCACATTGGGTTTCCACCTTATATCATGGTGTTCATGTGTGTGCCTTATGTGTGATGATCTGTTCTGTTATACTGCACCTGTTTACTGTTAATATGGTTAATAATGTTCTGATGCATTTACTGAAGATAAGCTAACTGAATCATAAGATTACTGCATGTACGCTAGTTGCCCTTAACGAAGTCGTGTATATACGCTGATATCCTTAACTGAAGCTGCGTGTATGAATCTGAGTATGAAATTGAAAAAGTTTTATCTCATCTGATAATACTGATTCACCCCCCCTCTCAGTATTATTTCCAACATTTTCTTGTTTGACTTTTCAAGATTTGATCTTAGAGAGACGATCTTAGATCTCAACTTCAAGTCCTTCAAAATATTTTTTAGATTATTTTGCAACATTTACCGATTTAACATGATCCCTGTTATGATATTCCTACAACTTATTCTTAATATTGTTAATACTCTTCAAAGAAAAAAAAGTTTTCTTCTAAGATTAAGTGCTCTTTCTAACCTGTATTCTTCTGAATCAGTAACTCCATCTAACATAACAAAGGTTTTTTTATTATCATACTCATGTTCTAAAAGAAGATTATCTATTGGTTTTCCTAATGAATAATCTCCCTTTGTTTTCCTTTAATGGATTTCCTGCAGAATATCCCACACTTCCTTTGTAGTTGCATAATGCATAACCTTCTCTAATGTTGAATCATGTATGTTTCAAAAGATTTTATTTAGTGCCTGATTATTATTTTGTAATTATTCACCTGATGGGGGAGTTTTAATGCAACCGCTACATATTAAGTTACAAAAATCATATCCAAGGTCCATTAAATTAACCTTCATCTTTTGTTTCCATTCTTGATAGTTAGTATCATTAAGTACACACATACCTTTCTTGTCCATGTTTATTGACTTGGATTGATCTGCTACAGATTCTTCTTGGGCTATGGATGCGGATACTACCACAACATTAGATGCATCCCTATCGTAGCTTTCCTGATTTGACCTCTTCCTTTGTGTTTCCTTCTTCTTGTGCATTTTCCCCATTTTCCCTGATCCACTATTATGCAGTTAAGTTTCTTCTGGAGTGACTTGATCTGATACCCATTGTTGGGAAAAATACTGAGGGGAGTGGGGGGTGAATCATTATTTTAAATCCACTTTAACTTTTCATTTCATATTCTAAATTTTGTACGCATACAACTAGCATATGTACGCGACTCTAGTGAATGAAAACAACATATATCCAGATTACTTAATTTATCATGACTTCCATAAGTTGTTAATCTTTAACCAGTGCATTATTAATTTCAACAGACATTTAGTATGTAGTAAAGAGCAGATATATCACAACATATAAGAAACACATATGAACACCAAGATTTCAGGTGGAAACCCAATGTGGGAGAAAACCACCACTGCCATCATCTTGTCTTCTTCTTTTATTATTTATAAAACTTTGTTACGTGTTGTACTGACACAAAATCTTACCAGCACGCAGGAACCCACCTGTAAGAGGCTACAACCTCCACTTGTCTCTTTAACCCACTGGAAGGGAGCTATAACCCCCTAAACTCGTTTACCAGCTCCTATTGGAAGGGAGTACCTGCCCCCTAAACAATTTTACTAGCTACCACTGGAAGGAAGATCTGACTCCTTTACTAAAGGCTCCAACCCTTGACATCTCTTCAAGGACCATGTTTCATAATATCTCGTAGTAGATCCGCATGACTCAAAACATATAAACCTATAGCCCACCTTTCATTATATTTTCAAACTAGACCCACACCCATCATTAAGGTCAATATCAAATTTAATACTGGATCCAAAATACAATCACTGAACCAAAAAAATAATTATAACATCATCAAACCAATCACTGAACTGAATCTCAATCCACCATTAAATGAAAAAACCAATATATCATACTCAATCACAGAATACTAAATCACCATAATGAGATCATAAGAATGCATAATCATACACTGTTAGTCAACACAGAAACCAAGCGTTGTCACTACAAACCATGATCATATTTACTTCATAATGTATATGATATTGTTCTAAAGCATACCCATGCATATACGCACTTCCTTTGTATCACACCTGTGTATAGATATCAAACTACTGAACAATGAATCGTGATTTATTGTAATACTGAATCAATCACTGAACCATACATAGATCATTTAACATATCTTTGAACTAATCAGAAATCACCATATTGTAGCATCATTACCCATCAATATACTATTCCATATTTAAACCAATCAACACTATCAGACACATATTATCAAGATAGATACATCATTGATAGACAATAGAAAACATAGAAAAACTCATCAAATGGCATCATCAAGCCACACTACAAACCCTAGAACATATACGTGACATCCATGAAGCATATCAGCGTATGTACACAACCAGCATGCATAACACTCGCATATAGATCTCAACATACTGAATAAACAAATCTCATAATATATATGCAACCTAGCAAAAAATAGATTAGTGTATGTGCACGACCATTCAGAGGCAAACTAGCATATAGATCTAAAATCACTGAATCATACTTCCATTACTTAACAAAACATATTTCAAACCAAAATCTCAGTATACATACAATCACACATCATTATATGTAGATTCATACCATCATCATAGATCTATCATTGTTATCTACAAACATAAATATATCAAGAAATATGTATTCCTATCAGATCTGACGTTTCTCCATGTTCCCTAGTGCAAACCTATTCTAGATAAGATTACACTTGTATAATCCATTACTTTCACACCTAACACTTTGATCTCCATCTCCTTATATAGTTTTAGCCTTAGTCAATACCTTAGGTAAATCCCTTGGTAATTTGATGTTGTAGGTGCTGCAACACCCTCCAAAAATTTGGCTTACACTAAAATTTGATAGTCTTCCTTGGTCTTTTCATTTGTTGTTGCAAACACTAGAGCTCATTTCATGAGCTTCCTCAAAGTTCTTTGGTCCCTTTTTCATGTCGGATTAATTGTCATCTTTTCACATGTATTATTGTCGTACAATCTTGGAAAACCTTTTCTGATGGTTTTGAAGGTCGGTCTTTGTGTATTTGAGTTATCCCAACCATGTTAACATTTTTCACATTCATACAAAAAGTTGTGAACACTGTCGCACAAGTGTCGTCACAGTTGTCCTAAGGTCTATCCTAAGTATCACACTTATCGTCTCTTGTCATGAGGCAGGCACACAAAGGGAAAGGCTTTGTTTGTGTATTTTGATGATTTATGTTTTCATGTTGAAAATGTATGCTAAATGTGTGATCAGAGTCAAATTTTATCACAAGTCCATCTCCCATCCCGCACTTAGGAAAATCTTCTCGACCAAACAACTTGGCTTAACCGGGCACCGACTGTACTGCACATTACATAGTCTCAAATCTCTAGCATGTGACCCTGCTGCTTGGAACTATGAAATGCACAGTCCCTATCCTCCACGGTTGTTTCTTTGTGCAATTCCTTAGTCCAACAAACTCCCTTGAACTCCATAATTGTGAAATTGTGTCTCCCAGTCAACCTTGAACTATGCATTTCACATCCTCAAACCTCAGGCCTTTTCCTTGCCTATTGGAACTGTTCAATGCATAGAATCCTAGCCTCCCTTGGCCTCCATAACTGCACAAACGCTTCCTCTAGTGACCCTTCCCTCAGCTGGACCCCACTGCCTCCAAAAACTACGCAGTTCTGTCTCTCAAGCCTCCTTGAGCTAAACATTGTGCAGTCTCAGAGCCCAAGCTCTCCCCCTTTCTGTTGGAACTATGCAATGTGAAGTCAATGGCTCCTTTCCGCTAACCTATGACTTGTCCCAGTCTCAGTTCATGGATAAGAATGCATCATCCTAGAGTAGGGGTTTTTCGGATTGATGTCGTCCCCTCATGAGTGAATTGCAGGAATAGCTACACTATCAAGTCATGGTGAGATGATGAAGAAGGAGAAGAAGGAGGGAAGCATGCTTAAATACTCTCTTGCAACTAAACTTACAAGTGGATCAATAAAGAAGAAGTAAAGGGACACAAGTTTGCAACTACCATCCAAGACTAAAGATCATTGAAGACTTTGCATCATCAAGCCATCCACAGGTGAAGAGATAGCATATCCAAGAAGACATCCAGTACTCACCAAGAACTATGAATTGACATTGCCACATCATCAATCAATCCATGTGAGCAGTCTCATGTCATGAGTAGTCATATGCCACATCATTATTGTGGACCATGTATATTGTATTCAAATGTATTGTAAAGTGGAAGTCCAAAGGACACACATGAATATGAAGATTCATGTAAGTTAAAAATTCATAGGAAGTTGAATAGTCGTGAGGGTAGTGAAAGAGTCACAAAGGGATAGAATCACCCCTTGGCTACATATACCCCACTCATTGTATGAGAAAAGTACTTTTCACCTTGGCTCCTCTCGCAAGGCATTAGAGAGATCAAAGAGTTCTTTGAGGATCAAGGAGTGGCTTTAATGTCCCACTACTGGGGCTAGTGATGTACGTTTTAGACATGTGTCTTGGAACTTTTTCTTACTAACATAAGCCTTTGAAGGCTAGCACATTCTTCATGCATGGACTATGAATGTTTGTAAGACTATTCTGTGGGTGTTTTTTATTTCATGTTTTTTTTCACATGTACTAAGATAGTTGAACTATTTTGATCATTTTAGTGACTATATTATTAATAAGGTGTTGCAATGGCTGTTATTGTTGTGCCATCCTTGTGCACTATTCCACGGGATACTAGAAATATCTTTCCTTGTTTGTTGGTTATAACAACCATCACATTCGTTGTGGACTATCTGTTGGATGTTAGATGGACCTTTTTGGTTCATGTGTGTCTCTTCCTGGGTTGTACTATTACCTCTCACTTAGAGGCTCACTATTCTCCCCCCCTTTGTACTAGAAGAACCTTGACACAATTGCACTACACACTCATCAAGAACACCTCCCTTGCTTTTCAAAGACACTATTTCATCACTCTCTTGTGATGACACCTAGAGTTGATGAAAATATTTAAGGATTCAGAAACCAGGCCTTTATACCGGATGGGACTCCTACACCAAAAGGTGTGAGGTCTAATTGGGACTTCCTATCAGGGAGATCCCGTGAATGTTGGCAAGTGCAACACCATCAAAATTTCTGGTGCTAGAAGGAGGGAAGCCAGTGTTTTATGGCTAATAGACCCACTGACCCCATAATTCCATTATTTAGTCAAGGAAACAACGTTTATTCCACCTCCCCTACTCGCACTTTTGAATTCCGTGACTCTTCTTAGCCCATACATGAATGTGAAATTCCATACAATTAGATTTGGACCATCTACCCCATCACTTGTCAATTTTCAAAAGTCATTGGATTGATTCCGGGAGTAATCAGTCTTCTGTATTCTCCAAAGAAGAACAAGACCACCCCCACATGGATAGTAGTCGCATCCACTGAAGAAGTGGTTCTTGCCACTATTGAGGAATTAGCAAACTCTGTGGAAAGGGAAGAAGAGCCTCCACTCTTTCACAGTGGTAACAGAGGTAGCATCTTACTCTCGGGTACAACTTTCAATTGGATAGGTGGAGAAGAAGAAGAAGAGGAAGAAGAGCTACCAGACTCTGACAAAGAGGAGAAGGATAGTGAAGAAGAATACTGATCTGAATGGAAAATGGCATCAACCCATGGTATTTATCCACCCATGGAATTTACCCATGGTATTGTAAGTGGCATCCACTCATGGTATTTATCCACCCATGGTATTCATTCACCCATGGTATTTGCCCATGGTATTGTGACATCTCACCCATGGAATTGACCCATGGTATTATGACATCCACCCATGGAATTAACTCATGGTATTGTGACATCCACCCATGTTATTCATTCACCCATGGAATTGACCCGTGGTATTGTGACATCCACCCATGGTATTCATTCACCCATGGTATTGTAACTGAAAAATACTATAAATAACAAGTCGCATTTTGTAAAAGGAGAGATGGCCTACCACAATTTAGCCTTTATAGTTATTATCGGTTTTAATAAAAAGTTTCTTTGTGGTTTTATTTACTGTGTGTTCTATCATTTTCTTTCTAGCATTGCAATTCTTCAGATCTTGGGAGCCTCCCCCACAAGATCCATTTCAATCTTTTAGATCTTTGGGGCCTGCCCCCAAGATCCGGATCAGTGGTATCAGAGCAGGTTATGTTTCCATGGGAATGAGGGTTTCATGCATATTTCAGTTTCAGTTTTTTGCAGCAATATTCAACAAACTTCAGGCATGCACTGCGACCTCCACAGAGCACTTTCTTGGGCCAAGCAGGAAGAATTTTTCTTTTTTCATTTTTTTGCAGGAATTTTTTTTGGGCAGCAAGTTTGAAGATCAGATCTAAAAATTTTGGTACAATATTTAAAAAAACAAATAACAAATATGGATTCGTTGCAAAAAAATACAAAAATTAGAAAAAAAAATTGGCCGAATCAGAGTCTGGATGAGGGAGATATCGCTGATTTAAAATCAGCTATGTTGGAGAATTCTTTCTGATGACAACTTGTGGACGACGACTCTCCTATCATTTTTTGAAGCTTTTGTGAAGAATTTTAGAAAAATGATTGTATATATGAGCTCCTCTTGAAAAATCACCCAATTTAAAAAAAAATGGGTCAAATCGGAGTTCGGATGTGGGAGATATCACTGATTTAAAATCAACTATTTTTTCAGAACTTTTTTGACGATGGAAAAATTGCATCGTGAATCGAAGATTCTAGGGTGTTCAGATAAGGATTTCCAATACATGGGAAGATATAAAATGGCCCTTCTGCTTCCAAAAATAGGTTATAATAAATATTCTGAGTTATATTGACCGAGTTATGTCCATTTTAATTCTGGAGCAACATTCAGAGCGGGTTCCCGTTGGAGACGTGCCCTCCCATCCCCCTTTAGTAGGCACTTGCTTCACATTCATTAGTTTCAACATAGTAGCATTTAGCTTGGATTATTTGGAGATGTTCCCTCCCACTCCAGGCTATATAGGCACTTGATATTTCATCAACAACCAACATCATGGTTATGGGTCAACTGCACAAAATCCTTGTCATCAAAGTCCATTTGCTAGGCCGCACACTGTTAGTATCATAGTTGGTCACAAGCATTACAGGGTATCTCTATCCTCAGATCTTCGTTTGTCATGGTTATGGGTCATCCACAAAACCACACTTCATCGAAGTTTGTTTGCTAGGCTGCACATTGTCAGTATCACAGTTGGTCACAAGCATTACAGGGTATCTCTGTCCTCGGATCTTCGTTCATCATGGTTATGGGTTAACCACATATAACCCTTCTCTTTAGTGGCTCTTCATATTCAACACAGGCTTTGCAGGAGGGAACTTCACGCAATGGGGACCATTGCTTCTTAAGGAGGGAGGAATTATCCGAATGGAAAATGGCATCAACCCATGGTATTCATCCACCCATGTTATTCATCCACCCATGGAATTTACCCATGGTATTGTAAGTTGCATCCACTCATGGTATTTATCCACCCATGGTATTGTAAGTGGCATCCACCCATGGTATTCATTCACCCATGGAATTGACCCATGGTATTGTGACGTCAACCCATGGAATTAACCCATGGTATTGTGACATCCACCCATGGTATTCATTCACCCATGGAATTGACCCGTGGTATTGTGACATCCACCCATGGTATTCATTCACCCATGGAATTGACCCGTGGTATTGTAACTGAAAAATACTATAAGTAACAAGTCGCATTTTGTAAAAGGAGAGATGGTCTGCCACAATGTAGCCTTTATAGTTATTATTGGTTTTAATAAAAAGTTTCTTTGTGGTTTTGTTTATTGGGAATTCTCCTCTTTTTCTTCTGGCAATTCAAGTTTTCAGATCTTGGGGGTCTCTCCCCCAAGATCCATTTCAATTTTTTAGATCTTGGGGGCCTCCCCGCAAGATTAGGATCAAATACATGGCACACCAAAATCTAGATTAGATGACTCAGGGCCCACTTGCACTTCCGAGTGTCTTGCACAAGATGCCAAAGCATTTAGAGAAGTTGTTAACAAGTATGACCTTGATAAGACAGTGAAGGCTGAAGACCATTTGGATAAATTTTACCTACATCTGAAAACACTTGAAGTACGTTACGATGATGTTGCATGTAGACTTTTTCCATGTAACTTGGATTGTAGAGCAATTGTATGGTACCACAGCCTTCCTCCAAACTCCATCCAGAATTGGATGGGTTTCAAGAAGATATTTCTTGAAAAAATTGTTGATGACAAGACCCCTACCATGTTGTTTAAAGAGTTGGGTAATATTAAGATGGAGAAAAAGGAAAAATTGAAATATTTCAAACAAAAGTTCAATCGCATCTTGAAATTTTTTATGGAAAATACAAAACCTCATGACTCCATCACCATAGATTACTACACTTCTGCCTTACCAACAAGTATTGTGCAGTTTGTGAAGCGAACTATGAAACAAACATTGACAAAAATTAAGAAGAGGCAATCACTGTTGAGAAAGACTTGTGTTCTATTGGGGTCATCCCATACAATTAACTAGCAAAGGACTAGTCCAAGGACATGGGTAAGAGGTCTCATGCCTTTATGAGCAGGGATAAAGAGAAAGTTCCAACTAATTTTGAAATCCTGACTCGTCTCGTGAATTTTTTGACCACTGAAATGGTAGAACTCAAATAGAGGACACATGAGACTACCATGAGAAGTAGGCCTCCTAGGCTTAACCAGTTCAAAAGGACTGTATCTTTCAGTAGTGGAAGTAACTAGCCGACCAAATTTTTGCAAAGTTCCAATGCTATATTGAACATTGAGAAGATGGGAATGGATCAATGTTGTGTGTTTCATCAAGAGCGTCATTCAAAAAATACGTGCCCATAATGGAACCAATCCATGAGCATGATGGTTGCATATCTTGTTGATTCGATCATGGCTAAAGAGCAGACTAAACTTGATGAAGAAAATGAAGAAGCCACTGCTGCTAATGAATCTCCAAGTATTGGGCATGTAGTGAACATGTTCAACTGTATCCTCACATCCCAAAAGAATGATGTCGATAAGAAACCTCTGAGTGACGGTTCGACCCAAAAGCAGAGAAAAAATTACAACCTCAGAATCCAGGGGCCAACCACCACAATCGAGTTGCCAAAGCAAAAATTTAAAGAAAACTTCTTAAGGAAAATCAACCCACCAGCTAACTCACTACAAAACACTCAGAGAAAGTATGAGAAAGAAGTTTCAACAAAAAGTGTTTGCCACGGTAGTAAGGACAGAACCATCCCTTTAGAAACCACAAACCATGTTCCATCCTCGGACACCTCAGTTGGTCTTCCCGCTGTGGATTATAACATTGTGGATTATATGAAGAGGGTTCATGCAAACATCTCCATGTTTGAACTAACAAATATCATGAGCCAACATGACATCCTTCTATGGGCACTTGGGAAAACCTCTATAGGTAATGCTACCTCTTTGTACAAGGGACCTAGTAAGTCTCCTAACACTCTCACAAATGTACTTAATGCACTCACGATGGATGCAAACAGACTATGCTCGTTATTTTGTTAACTTTTGAAATCTTTAACTTCAATGTACACAATTTCTTGGTTGAATCTGGTGCATCGGTGAACGTCACGACGTTATCCGTTGCCAAGAAAATCAATTCTAAATGGGAGAAGACAGATGCATAGATTATTTAGCTAGACAAGACTCATGTCTAGGCAATTGGTGAACTCATATATGTCATCATCCACTTATCATCTGACAGGTGACTTCACCAATGTATCAACATATTAATTATGGACATTCTGGAAGCATACAGGGTGTTGCCGAGTAGAGACTGGTCTAGCAGGCTACAAGGGTACTTCGCCACGGACTAGTCACACTTATGGCTTCCGTATCAAGGCAAAAACAATCAGATTCAGGTAGAATCAGAGAGATATTTGAAGCACACGATCACTCCCTTGAATGGGCACAATGAATCAATGGATTTCGTAGAATTATTATTTAGAAATTACTTTCTTGAGACTCAAATGGGGTGTTATCTTACACAACCATCCCCAGTTCTACCAGACACACAGTTGGATCTCCTTCCTTGTCCAACTGGTGATAATGAAATATGTACATTTAGTAGTAGTAGTAGTAGTCGTAGTAGTGCAGTTCACAGTCCTTGTACATATGCTTTTTGTAATGCGTACTTCGATGGTTCCAAAATGCAGGAGTGATCTGGAGCTGGTTGTGTTTTAATAGACCCGCCGTAAAGAAAGAATTTGATCTCTAGCTGCTTGGAATTCAAGTGCACGAATAACATTGCAGAGTACGAAGCACTCATGTTGGGCTTGCAAAAGGCCATCGACCTCAATGTTTCCATTCTGAAAGTGGTAGGTGACTCATAAATTTTGTTGTGATAGGTACGCAACACCATACATTATGTGTCAC
This sequence comes from Pinus tabuliformis, assembly GCA_031772625.1. Lineage (NCBI taxonomy): Eukaryota > Viridiplantae > Streptophyta > Pinopsida > Pinales > Pinaceae > Pinus > Pinus tabuliformis. Next base: position 1,076,091,795 of record CM062811.1, read on the forward strand.
CTCACCTTAAAAGTTATCAATAAGAGGTATGTCATCTTATCTCACATTTCCAAGACTTTAATATTATTTATATCCCAAGAATGCGTAATGTAGCTGCAAATGCATTAGCAAACGTTGCTGCTAGGATATCACCATTGAGGGATGGATTTTCTATTAAAATTATTTAGAAACCTTCCATCCCAGATAATATCACTAATTTACATGGTTTTTATGACGACCAATAAATACTGTGTTTTATGGCGAATGTTGGCATGTTCAAAGATGCAGTGATCGATGAGGATGAGAATGAAAAGGCACTGTAGGATGCAACCAATGGAACTAAAGAAAACCTCATCCCCAAGGGTGTGGTATCATTGGAAAAGATGTATGATCTCGAGAACCACTTTCGGGGACCCATCAATGCCAAACCCAACAGTTCCACTCTATCGCATGATTAGATCAACTTGGGAACTGAAGAGGATTCGAAATATGTTAATCTCGATACTTGTTTCACACCACAAGAGTGGCAAGCCTTCATCGATTTATTCAAGTAGTATTATGATGTCTTCGCAAGCATGTACGATGAACTCAAGAAATATGACACGCAAATCATCCAGCATGCAATACCAATCAAGGAAGGGGCCAAGCCATTCCAATATAAGCTAAGGAAAGTACATCTGATGCTTGATCCTCTCATACATAAAGATTTGAGAAAACCGTTGGGTGCTCAAATCATATACAAAGTGCGACACTTGACGTGGGTGTCCAATTTGGTTCATATGAGAAAGAAGTTTGGGGAGATCCGCCTATGTGTAGATTTTTGAAATCTCAACCGCGCCTCGGACAAAGACAACTACCCCGTGTTGTCCATGGAGAAAATAATGCAAACAATATTAGGGTCCAAAATTTTTTCTCAACTTGATGGATATTTAGGATATAACCAGGTTATGGTTGCAGAACTTGGCAGACTAAAAATAACTTTTAGAACAAAGTGGGGCACGTTCGCGTTTCGACGAATTTCATTTGGGCTAATCAATGTTGGTGCAGCATTCCAACGTGCAATGGACATCACCTTCTGTAGGCCTATTGGGCAGAGCGTGGTGGTTTATCTTGATGATGTAATAATATTCTCCAAACAGGGGCCATACCACCTATGTCACTTGAAGAAGATTTTTGAGCTATGTCGCATCTATGAGATATCCTTGAATCTGAGGAAGAGTATATTTGCAATTTCTGAAGGTAATCTCTTAGGACACATCATTGCCAAAAGTGGGATCAAGGTAGACTCAAATAGGATCAAGACAATTATGAAGATTTCCTTCCTTAGTGAATAAGAAAGTCATGCGGTCTTTCTTGAGGAAGATCAACTTCCTCTACAAGTTCATCTCTGACTATGCTTATATTTTCAAACCAATATAGGAGATGGTGAAGAAGGACACAATCTACAAAAGGGATAAAAGGGGAAATGATGTGTTTTCCCATATCAAGTAGGCTATAGCAGAAGCACCCACATTGTACAACCCAGACTTCAGTAAAGACTTCTTGCTCTACACTTTTTCTTGCGATGCCTTTCTTGTTGCTGTACTAACTGAGAAGGATGAATTGAACAATGAATGAACTATCTCCTTCATGAGTGCAAGTTTGCAAAGACCAGAGCTTAACTACCCCGCCATGGACAAACAAGCTTATGTAGTATACAAGGTGGTAGAACATTTTAGGCCCTATCTATCAAAGAACCATTGTGTTATCTTTGTTCCACACATAGCAGTCAGGTCACTACTTATTCAACAAGAGATGGGTGAAAGGAGAGTGAAATGGATGACCGGGTTAAGATATTATGATCTAGAAATCAAGCTAGTTCACATAGTCAAGGGTCATGGTCTTTGCCAACTAGCAGTAGAAGTAGTAAACACAAAAGAGGAAGGAGAAGAGCTCGTTGGATGGGAGCAAGAGATTGAGATGTATAATGTTGTGCGAGCCTCTCCGAACACAAGCATAAACTCTTGGTACACTGACATGTGCCAATACCTTGAGCACAACATAGTTCCCTCTCAATTTTCCACATGGAAGAAGAGGGCACTCTAAATTAAAGCATTATCCTATCAGTTAGTGTATGGGGTACTATTTAGGAAGAACCAAAATGGAGTATTGATCAGGTGTTTGGAGGCACATGATTCAGAAAAGTTATTGCGTGATCTCCATGACAAACCAGTCGTGGGACACTTTGTAGGCAAAACTACAACACATAAGGTTATGTGGGCTGGATTTTACTGACCCACATTATTTAAATATGCCCATGCTTATGTCCGCAAGTGTTTGGTTTGTTAAAGGTGTGCCAGTAGAAGAGGTCAGTAGCCCTGCTTCATCCCATTGCAGTAGAAGAACCTTTTCAACGGTGGGGCTTGGACATCATTGGGGAATTTTTCCTACACTCGTCAAAGCAACACCGCTACATATTAACTACTATAGATTAATTCATGTGGTGGGTAGAGGCAGTTCTACTAAAATAGGTGAATGATCAGGAAGTCACAGTTGTTTTTGACAATGAAACACTCTTTTCATCGTCAATACTTTATGATTCTGCATTGGAAAATGATATTATATTGAAGCATTCAACTAATTACTATCTACAGGGGAATGGTATTGCTGAATCCATGAACAAAAAACTTATCTGTATCATCAAAAAGACCATATTCTCTAAACAAGGAAATTGACACTCTGCTTTGGTGAATGCCTTATGGGCTGACTAAATCACGCCAAAACCTTCTTTGAACACCTCCCCTTAATTCCTAGTATATAGGAAAGAAGGCATCCTTCCATCGAATATCTATTTTCTCGCTCTTCGACCGTCACAAGAGTCCCAAGGCAAGCAATGTATGTCAGTTCAGCATAGGATGGACACTCTTCACAAGTTATAGGAAGAAAGGTTGAAAGCTAAAGAAATTTTTTTACTTCACTAGAGATGTATCAAGAGGTGGTTTGACAGGAATTCTGCAGGGAAACGTAGCTTTGGTGTGGGTGACCTAGTCTTAAAGTGGGATAAATCCCATGAGGAGAAAGGCGAGCACACTAAGTTTCAGTCCCTGTGGATTGGGCCATTCACAGTACACAAAAATCATGGCCAACACACATATCATATTCAATCACTTTACGGGAAGATTGAATATCTCCCTGTTAATGGCCAAGACTTGAAACAATAATTTCAATGAAAATTTGGGGTTGTTCCCTTCACTATGTACATAGTCTTTTCCGTTGTTCTCTATTTTTTGTTTGTCTATTTGAATTTTCTTTTGGTTGTCGTTATGTGAAAAAGTGTTGTGCATATGCTGAAGATTCTAAGCGTGTGTGGCTAAATTGTAAAGAGGCTTGTGACACTTCAACACTTGGCTAGCCTTATGCCTGTCTTCCTTGTGTTGGTTACATCTTTTGGGCGATGAAGTTCCGATGGAAAATACGATCCATCCATAAGGAGAGTTTTGGTCCAACCATGAACCCATGTTTAGTCCGGAAACCTCATGCCTATACTCGGTTCTCTGCTTTGGTATTCTCAATCTTATCAAACTAGTAGAAACAGAGAAGGGGGAAAATATAAAACGAGCAAACCTAAATCAAAGGTATCTATATGCTTATCTAAAGGAACAATCTCTTCTACTCTCAATAAGTCGAGATCCCTCTTCCACCCCAAAATAAATAAGTGCTAATACATAGTTCTCTTTAAATAAATAAATAAATAAAGGTGAAAGAAGAGAAAGGCTTCCTACATAGAGAAGTGAAGAAAGAAACTTCGTCGGGGTACTATCCAGGCTCGCTGGAAGCAGAGAAATGTTTGTGTTCCTGCGTCACTCTACTGGGGTACTGTCCAGGCTTGCTGGAAGCAGAGTAACACTAGAGATGAAAAATTATACTCTAAAAATATAAAGCTCGCGAGCTACACTACCCTTCCCTACTCGAAACACTGTGATTATGTTGAATCTTATGTTGTGTTCAACTAAGAAGGTATGGAGGGTACCATGTCTATTAATGGGGTAAATGGGAAGGCCAAAGTAATATGCATGATGAATCAATACTCCCTGAATAACCAAGGCCCTGCAAAAAAGTAGTTAACCAAGATAGAGAAGCTAGAGTTCAACCAGTGTGTCTCCAACTGTTGTAGCTGCTACAACACCCTCCAAAATTTTGGCTTACACTCAAATTTTAGAGCCTTCCTTGGTATTTTCATTTTTTGATGCAAACACTAGAGCTCATTTCATGAGCCTCATCGAAGTTCTTTGGTCCCTTTTGCATGTTGGATTAACCGTCGTATTTTCACATATTTGACTGTCGTACAATGTTCGCAAACATTTTATGATGGTTTCAAAGGTCGATCTTTGTGTATTTGATTTATCCCAACCATGTAAACATTTGTTTCATTCATACACAACATTTTGAACATTGTCGCACAAGTGTTGTCACGGTCATCCTAAGGTCTACCTTAAGTGTGACACTTGTCGTATGTTTTCATGAGGTAGTCACACAGAGGGAAATGATTTGTTTTTTTTCTGATGATCTATGTTGTCATGTAAACAAGGTATGCTAAGTGTGTGATCACAGTGGAAGTTTAACACAAGTCCATCTCCCATCCCACACTTAGCCATTTTCAGAAAATCTTCCTGACTGCGAAACTTGGCTTCACCGAGCCTTGACTGAACTGCGCATTGCACAATCTCAACCCTCTAGGATGTGACCCTACTACTTAGAACTATGCAGTGTGCAGTCCCTGTCCTCCAAGGCTACTACTTTGCGCAATTCCTTAGTCCAACAACCTCCCTTGACCTCTAGAATTGTGCAGTTGTGTCTCCCAGTTAGCCTTAAACTGCGCATTTCGCATCCTCAAACCTCAAGCCTTTTCCTTTCCTTCTAGAACTACATATTGCACAAAATCTCAGCCTCCCTTGGCCTCCACAACTATGCAAAATCTTCCTCCAATGACCCTTTCCTCAGTCGGACCCCACTTCCTCTAGAAATTGTGTAGTTGTGTCTCTCAAGCCTCCTTGAGTTGTGCATTATGTAGTGTCAGAGCCCAAGCTATCCACTTGCCTACTGGAACTACACAATGCACGGTCACTAGGCCCTTTCCCCCAATCTATGACCTATCCCAGTCTCATTTCATGGATAAGAATGAATCATCTTAGAGTAGGGGGTTTTTAGATTGATGTCTTCCCGTCGTGAGTGAATTTCAGGAACAAGTGCACTATCAAGTCATGGCGAGATGATGAATAAGGAGGAGAAGGAGGGAAGCATGATTAAAGACTCTCTTGCAACTACAATTACAAGTGGATCAATCAAGAAGAAGAAAAGGGACAAGAGTTTGAAACTACCATCTAAGACTGAAGATCATTGAAGCCTCTGCATCATCAAGCCATGCATGGGTAAAGAGATAGCATATCCAATACTCAACAACAATTGTGACTTGACATTGCCACATCATCAAGCAGTCCATGTCAGAAGTTTCATGTCATGTGTATTCATATGCCACATCATTATTATGGACCATGTATATTGTATTCAAATGTACTCTAAAGTGGAAGTCAAAAGGACACACATGAATATGTAGAGTCATGTAAGTTGAAAATTCATAGGAAGTCAAACAGTCATGATGGTAGTCAAAGAGTCACTAGGGGGTAGCATCACCCCTTGTCTCTATATACCCCCCTCAGTGTATGAGCAAAGGACTTTTCTCCTAGGATCCTCCTGCAAGGCATTAGAGAGATCATCTAGCTCTTTGAGGACCAAGGAGTGGCTCCTATGGTGAAGTAAAATTATGAGTATGGACACAAACAATTCCTCTAGCTCGATAATGGGTCTAGCCACAACTGATACATTCTATGGAAGATTCCCTTATGTTAGAACCAATTAAGGGGGCCTACCTCTTAGTACGCTTATCCCATTTGATGATGTCCTTGATTGCTCGCTCCAGCTATCTCTCGCTTCCTTCTTCAAACACCTGAAACAAGTAAACAAAAACAAAAAACAATTGTGATAATAGACAAATTGTAATTCAAACTATTTAACAAGTCAAGAAACATCAAACCATGAACATGTAAGATGACACATCATGTAGTGTTGGGTTGTGTTATATTCTTTCCATGACTATCCCACGTAGTTAACCGGGGGGCCGAGCGACCCCTTCGTTGCGTCGATTGTGCAGCGGGGGGTTCACACGGGGTTTGAGGGGTGCATGTAACCCCACTCTATGGGGTCCGGGGCAGCGCCCCGGAAAATTTTGGTTATGGAACCTATATTAAGTTGGGCAGACCCACCTATGGTTTTGTGCCTGATTTTCGCACATGTTTTTGGACGCAATGGTTTTCGGTCCATGGTTTTGGACGTGATGGTTTTCGGTCCATGGTATTGGATGCTTTAGCATGTATAAATATGTATTCTAATATTGAAAGGAACATAATGAAAAATCAAGCTGGTAGTCTCGGTTTTGGGATTCAGGGGAAAATCTCTGTGTATGTGTTTTATGTGTTATGCTCTCGCATTGTTTATTTTTTGTGTTTTTAGAATTCGTATGCAAGTAATTTCTGTACAGGGTTAAAACCTACATGTAGGAAATCAATTGATAGTTTCATATATATTGAATCAAGAAGAGATTACAACCATTGTCTTGACATTTCAATTCTCCTCTAGCAAAACCAAGTTCCCACACACTTCTGCTAGCATTCCATGATGGACTTAACAATAATAGTTTTAAGGCTTTTCCCTTTAGGCTTCACACTAAACCAAATTCAGACTTCTCCCTCACACAACTAGAGAGATACAACTATGAATATCTTGTTGTTTACTCCAAACTTAATTAGCACTAGCACACCAACATTAACGCTAGCTTGTGCTTGGGAAAAAGGGAGGTTTATATAGGATGAATGGATGGGAGATGGATCCTCTTCTCATGGGAGAAGGTGTTATCTCTTGAGGTAGTTCCATCATTATAAGGGAAAGGAGCCCAAACTGACATCCTCGACCCCATTTGGCCAAACCATTTACCAGACTTCCGTTACGAAGCTTCTAGAGCTGGAAGCTTTGGCTCTTTATTTAAAAAACTTTCCATAAGAGGACTGACGCGACTGGAAAAAATATCAGTTACTATGGTCGGTGCTAGGGACAATGTTAATCCCTGCATATCAGCTCAAGGAGGACAAGAGCCATTAGCACCGGTCTTGTAAACTGGGAAAAACAGAAGATTTTGGGGAAATGGTGCAAAAGGGAATTGTTTAGCTCATGAAGAGGGACACAATGGGAGTTTCTCCATGAAGGGTAGGCATGTAGGGTTCACTGTAGAAGTCCTCCAGGATCAAGGAACGGGGAGTATAGGGACAGTGACAAAATGTTGTGTAACAGATGCCACCTAAAGCGAGAAGGCCGAACTAGAGTGAGGGATGAAATGCTTTATGAATCAGTGCGGGGAACCATGGGCTGCTGTCGGAAAACCTGCAAGAAAGTACATATATATATATACATAGGTGAGAACTCTTTCAAATGATACATGAATCATGGCATAGATGCAGCCATCCAGAGAATGATCATGTAAATGGATCCAAGTATGGGCGCAGCCATCCATCAAAGCGGATCATAATGAAACCAAGGTATGGTCACAGACATCCAATACTGAGAAGGATCACAAATGATAACTCATGGTATGGTTGCAACCATCCATATGAAAGAGACATGTATATCAACATAACCATGTCACATCACTTCACAACCTGGACTTTTGTGATCTGAGCCCAGGGTCTTGCGCTCCAACACGAACCAATCAAAGTACAAATTCTAACATGTGAATAGATGTGTTGACGTTGAACATGCTAGAAAGTCGCTTGATTACTAGTCAATGATGTAAACTATTAAAAAGCGTGAGAGAAACCACCAATAATGACAATGGTCCTCAAGGTACTATCAGCACAATCCATAGAATGTGAATAAAGGAACTGAAGTTGAACACCCGTGAAATCACTCGATCGAAAGCCAATGATGTGAACTTGTCATCAAGTGCGAAGAACTTGCCATTAGGGCATGCAAGCTCTAAGGTACTGGAAGGGAGTCTCTCAGTCAACTTCCCAGATAATGAGTTGAAGTCAATGGAAAGCAACTGTGTCGAAGGAGGGCCATAATGTATCCCACATCATCGACGCGAGACAAAAGGATGCAAAATGATTTTGGATGATATAGAGAATCAAAGGTATATGTAATTGCATAAGGACAACTCGTGAACATATAGGCGACACGAATGGAAGTTTGGCAGCTTTTGGATCCATAAGATCAATGGTCATGATGATGTGGCAAAGATCAAATGGAAGGCAAAAATGAACGGCCCAACCCAGGAAGGTCAACGATACAAAGGAGGATACCCAAACCTGACATGAAGAAGAAAGTGTCATGTTCAAGAGTGAGCTGCTGACACAACTAACTAGATTTCCAAATTTACCCCCACTGTTACACAGTAATTTGTCACTGTCTCCCTGTCAGTCTCCCTACTGTGTCATGTGTTCAAATTAATCATGCTCATGCTCTCTAATGTGGCCAAATGACCCACTTTGACAAAGTTTTTACCATCATCGCTACTGTTATCAAAATAACCGCGGTGACTGGCGCCTAATAATAGAACGCATGCACTGCCAGCACGGAAGCACACGTGTTTCCCGCGCTGGTCGAATTTCATGAACCAGCGCAATTTCTATTCATATTGGGTCGCGCTGACATAACCTTCCCTGTTATTCAGATGCGATGTCAGCGCTCCAGTCCAGTTATACACCCGCGTTGATCTTGTTTGGGCGAGTTTGTTCTAACAGCCGGCCTTCCAGATGACTCCAGACCTGGTTGTTGGCCTTGTAAATGTCGCCCTCCCTTCTCTGGCATGTCTGTTTCGTCATTTGAGCCACCTTCCTTGGAGATAAGCTCATCCTCCCACCATTCATGGAGACTCCTTCTCCTATTTATGCCTCTACCATTGCCATGAGCAGCTAGTTTGGATTGTGTGGAATTGATAGTGCTTAGAGTGCTGCTGCTAGTGTGTGAATTTGATAGGTAGTTGGTGTGACAAGTGTGGGATTGCTAGAGAGCTCAAGGAAGGTTGTGAAGTGTTGCTTTCTTGTGTAAACTTGTGTGAGAGAGAGTTTTTGTCTTGGGAGATCTACCTCTAAGGGTGAATGCTTAAGAGACTTGCTGGCTGGACCCTCTCGAGAAGGATTCGACATCAGAACCTTGGTTGTACTCTTCTCTGTTATCGATTAATAATAGATGACTATCATTATGGTTCCACTCTCATTGTTTCATGTTTGATGTTGAGTTACATCTTTTCTGATTGATGTATAATTGCATCTACTAGATTTTACGCTTGTTTTCGTGTTGTTCTTTGCGTGTGCAGGTATCTCATCACGGAGATCGTGGGGATCGTGACCGGCCAAAGCAAAGGAACGAAGGCGACATCTCTTCGACGAACACTAGCGTTGGGATCCAAGTAGGTTCTCACCATCTACTTTTTATTCGCAATTGGGAACTTGCATGATAGCATTGTGTGATTGTTGCTAGACCCGGTCTGGGCTAGTAGGGATCGTCTCTATCCGCAGAGAGGATTTACCTCTGTAACAATTTGGCGACTCCACTGGGGATCCGGCCTTTGTCCTTTTTTTTGGTTCATCCTTGCTTTGAGTTTGTTTGTTGCTCTTTTTTCAAAGACCGGGGATTAGTTCTCTGCTTTTGGATTTCCTGGTTCAGTCTGGGAGGTGCCTTGATTGTTTAAAGAGTCATTGCCTTGGTTTGGGAGTTTTGGCTTGATTGTGCCTGTTTTTTAGCTTCAGCGCGGTTTATAATAAAACAGTCGCGCTGACATCGCATAGCTGTTTCTTTGACTTCGTGGTCATCGCGTTTGTACATTGAACAGTCGCGACGGTTCTGAAATCGAACCAGCGCGGTTAAGCCGTGTCCTTCCGCGCTGACAGCGCTTTGTTGCTACGCGTGGTTTCTGATCAGCGCTTTGTTGCTGTGTACCACCCGTGCTGACACCTGTAGAATTGAATTTTTTCCAATTCTGCCTCCTGAGCCTGTTGGTTTGACTATCCCCTGCTCTTTTCACCTGGTTTATGACTTGATTTCTATTGTCTGAACATTGAAGCACTTGCTTGGGAAGTCTTGTTGGGCGGATCTTGTTTTTGTGTCTTGTGACCTGGTGTTATCATCCCGATTTCGTTGGATTGGCTTTGTTTCGTTGCTCGTTCACAAAGATTCGTTTACTACTTGCCTTTTGCTTTTGCGAAAACCTTCCTTCTTGCTTGGATTTCATTTCACCTTGTTGGGCTTAGATCACATAGCTCGTACAAGCCTTTGTTTTTCCTTTGATTTGGAGAACTGTTTTGGTGTCTTGGGACTTTGTTGTGTTTTTCATTGAGTGATTTTATTTCTTTTTACTCGGTGTTGCTGTCTCTCAAAATTCATTTTAAGTGCATTGTGCCATTGGAAAAGAAATCGAACTAACATCTTTTGCATTCAATAGTTAATGGGAAAAAGAGCATTTCATTGATTTGTGTTCTCAAAAGAAAAGTTTCATTTCCTTGCCATTAGCTGCATTAGGTTGTTTGATTGATTGTGTTCATTTTGTTTGATTGAAAATTCTTAACCCTCTCATAACTAGAATTCATCGAACGAAATGGTATTCTTTGGCATATAGTTTGCATCTAAGCAATTGTGAGAGATCATACGGTAGGACCTGAAACCGAAACTTAATTCAAGATCAACCATAAAATGAACTGAATGAACTTAAAAACGCATTGGAACATAACGCTCATATTTTAGAGGTCTAGGCTAGAGACGTGCTCCGGCGTCGTTAAACCTAGTCACTATTATTTCACATTACGGTTGGGTGATTCCTCCTCTTGTGACTCGATAGTGGTCTAGCACGGATTTGAGCTCCCACGTACCATCGCGTATATAGGGGAGACCCCACTAGGTTATCGTCCTTGATCCATAGGAAGCCGAGTCTGCCGCCTTGCGAGCCGTAACGCACCAAACACATCATTCGGGAAGATTGACTGCAGTACGGAAAGTCCTTGGTTCTCATACGATTGCCAAGGTGTATAAGCAGTTTTACGGATTGCCTGGTAAACCCTTTGCCTAGAGTCTCCAGAGTAGTCACTTTTGATCCTTTTCGGACTCCTTAAAAGAAAAGGTGCTAGTGAGCGTCTTGTCACTTCGTGCTCATTAAATATTCGAAGGAGACTAGAGTCATCTTTTCGTCCTTTTCTTGACTCTTAAAACATGAAAAGGTCAAGTTGTGTCTTTGCGTCTTAAAATTCATTTGGCCACGATAAACATTACCTGGTTAGATTTTGTGTGCGTTAGTTTTGAGTAGGGTCCTTTATCGTTAGATTCCCTTAGGTTTTGTTCGAAGTTTGTCATCCTGGCTGAACCGTCGACTCCCGTTCCAAGTGATCAAGGATCTCCGTCTTCCATTGCTCCTGAGGTACCGGTTGTAAGTGATACTCTTCCTGTTATCCCGAGTATCCAACCGATCAACTCTCGCGCCCCGGACGACGAAGGTTACGAAATTCATTGGAACCCGATTTGGGAGCCTGACGAGGACGATATTCCATTTACCCCCCTGGTGTTTCATCTCCAATGTCTACCTCCCATATGGATGAGACATCTCCTAGCACGAGTGAGACACCTGTGGTGTCGAATATCGACACTCCCATCCCAGCTACTTCTCCACTCCCCCCACGCTATCAGTCGTTAAGAGACAGGGTAGCTGCCAGGACTTCTGCTTCGACCATGTGGGATCCCCATGTCACTCCCACTTCGGGACCTTTTGTTTCACAACCCCATACTACACCTATTACGTCAGTTTCAACAAATCCGACTGTTTGTGTAGCGCATTCAACTCCGGTTGTTAGTGCCGTCACAGCCTCTTCAGCTTTGAACACTGGTGCTGGTCCCCCTCACGGTCAAGTGAGTAGTGGCCAGCCGGCACTCTCACCTAGAGTTGTCCACCCTGCACAAAGTGCTCCATCCTCTTCTGGTCCTTTTCCAGGAGGGGGGCCATATGATGCCTATGGACAAGCTGTTCAGGACCCGAACGCGCAAGGTCCACTCTTTTATTACGATTCTAATGGTCAATACCTTCAACTCTCTCAACCCTTGCCTACTCAACCTTTTGTTGAGGTTTCGGTATCGTTATCCATTGCTTGAAACCCTGGTACCACCACTTTCCATGGGGGCCAAGCAATGCCTACGCAGCTTCAAGGACCGCCCAATCAAGGCCAGCCACCTTATATGCAAAAGCCCCAAGGGCAGCAATATTATGGCCAGCCTTACCCGGGACAATCTGTGGGCCCATAAGGACAACCCTATTAGGGACAACCTTCGGCCACAGGTGGTCCATCGTTTACCTATCTGAGTCAACCTTCTGGTTATCCGGGGCAACCTGGTACCCAGCAAGGTTACCCGTCTGGACAACCAGGACAACCTTATATCCAACAAGGCCAACCTGGTATCCAGCAGGGTTATCCCTCTGGACAAGCTGGACAAACTTATATCCCACAAGGTCAACCGGCAGTCCAACAGGGGTATCCTTCTGGGCAAGGGGGGCAGCCTTACGTACAGCAGGGCCAACCCACTGCTCAGTCTAGTCATCCTTCTGGGCCAGCGGGTCAGCTTTCTACGCAGCAAGGCCAACCCACTGCCCAGCTCGGTCATCCTTCTGGACAGGCTGGCCAACCTCAAGGTCAACCGGCCGTCCAGCCCGCTCAACCATCTGTTCCGCAAGGACAACCCTTGGTTGCTCAAGGACAACCTGGTACCCAGCAAGCTCGTCCTTCTGGGCAAACAGGTCCGTCCCAAACCCAACCAGGCCAACCTTCCGGCCAGATGGTCCAAGCTCAGCCCGTTCAAGGACATCCTTCTGGGCTCCAAACTCAAGTTGGTTATCAAATGCAAGGTGGGGCACAACCCCAACCTTCCTACCAAACGCAGCCTTCTTACCAGGCTCAGTATGGAGCTCAGCAAAGGTATGGCTACCAGCAACCCCAAGGGAAAGCTCAATTTGCCCCTTATCAACAAATGCAGGTCACTCCTTACCAGAATTATCAGCAACAGTATGTTGCACTTGCAGGTCAAGTTGCTAATCCGTGGGGTGCTGGGGGGCAGACTCAGGGACAACTGTCTGCTTATGGGCAGAACCCTTATGGGCAGAATCCATATGGACAGAACCCCTATGGGCAAAATCCCTATGGGCAGAACCCTTATGGGCCAGGCCTGTCCGGACAAAGTCCATGGGGGCAACCACCACCTGGTTGGAACCCTGGTGCTCCCTCTCTTCCTCAGCCACAAATGTCCTTTAACCCTCAGTTTCCTTTCTTAGCGACGTTGGAACTCCCAGACGTGTCCAAATTGACAAATGATCCAATTCTTCATAATCCATATTGGCCACCAGTTCCAACTAAAATACCCGGTGATTGCCCGAAATTCGATGGCAAAGCTGGTGAAGACCCTCAAGCCCATGTCATGACCTATCACCTTTGGTGCTCATCGAACTCATGGCTTGATGACTCCATCTGGCTCCGCCTCTTTCAAAGAACTCTCACCGTCTCAGCCGCTAAGTGGTACATTGAACTAAATCGCGGAACATTTCAAGATTTCAACTCGCTGGCTATGGCATTCCTAACTCAATTTCAGTTACCCATTCGGTATGAGACAGGGACACATCTCCTTACGTCTCTCAAACAGGAAACAGCTACGCATATATCCGATCATATACATGAATGGAGATGGCATCGTCGCTTGATCAAATTTTGGATTCCTGATCAACTCCTGACCGATTGGTTCACGACTTCCTTTGTCCCTACGATCGCGTGAGACATCGCCATGGGAGCTTGTGTAACTGAAGAGCAAGCTATCGCGCGTGCTCAGTACCTTGACTTAGTATACTCTCAGTCAGGTACTCTATATGATTATTTGCCAGATGCCCCGAGGCCCGGGCAATCCAAGGCTCCGCCAAAACCATCTGTTGACGGAGTTATTGGCTCTGTAAACTCGTCATCGAAGAAATCATCCGCGAACCCTGGGAAGCAAAAGCAGAATGCTTCTAATGGAAATGCTTCTCAGGTCCAATCTAATTCTGGAAGTACCTCCGAGGTAAATGCCGTTCAGTCCACCACGGCGGAAAAATCCTCGAAAGGGAAAAAGAAAGGGAAAGCCAAGAATAAATCCGAACAGCCCAAAAAGGATTCCCCTAAACCTCCACCCGAGGAAGGAGCCAAACGAAAACCTAAGTATCCTTGTCTCATCTGTGATGAGGATCACTACACTAAAGACTGCCCTAGGTGGTCTGAAGTTAGTCGATTATTGAAAGGTGCTCCTGGGAATCCTGCTGTGCTTAAAGAACCTTTCCCTTCTCAACAGACTCAAATGGTGGCAGACCCATCGCAACCCTCTTCCTCATTCGGTTCTCAAGTCTTCATTGCTGGAATGATTCCCATCCATGTCTCCACTCGAGTGAAAGAATATCCATCTCATGCCGGGAAAGAGCCAGAGGTCCTCTCCAGCACTCCTCCATCCAGTTCTGGTCCTCTCCACATCGAAAGACCCAGCACTGAGATGATCCCCCGACCCCCTCCGAAAGGTGTACTCCAGAAGTCGTCTTACAACCCTAATGCTCGTGCTGCCCAGCACTATAGCATTGTTGAGGACTTATCTCAGGCTCCGTCTGCTATGTCCGCTCTAGAAGTCCTCCAGAGCTGCCCCTCCCAGAGGAAGTCCTTGCTATCGGCTATCGGTGGCATAGACCCGGCTGATTCAGATTTGATTTCTTTTGATCTCGAGGGCTTTACGCCGAGACTGCCTCACCAAGTCGCTTTCCTTATATAGGTCATCATCAATAGCAAAATGATTCATCGTACAGTCATTGATGAAGGTGCCTCAACTTGCATCATGTCTATTGCATGCTGGAAAGCTATTGGTTCTCCTACGTTAAGTCAGTATCCTACGACGTTAGAAGCCTTTGATGGAAGAGAGTCCCGTCCTTACGGTATCCTCCAACGCTTGCCCATCTCTTTGGAAGGGAAGACGGTAGAAGTGGAGGTCGAAGTTGTTGACGCTAATCTTACCTACAACCTCCTCCTCGGACGTAGCTGGACATACGCCATGCAAGCCGTGGCTTCTTCCCTTTTCCGTTTCATTCGTTTCCCTCATCAAGGGAAGATTGTCACGTTGGACCAGCTCTCCTTCTTCGCCTCTTCTTCTGAAGGTAATGTGCCCTTCGTGGAGCATACCTCTAAATCATTCGAGAGTGTGGGAGCCGGACTCTTTAAAGATCCCACCCTCATGGGTGTCTTTCCTCTTCCACCTCCGAATCTCGCCCCTATTAATATGATCTCCGTGCGTTCTGATCCGTGGGTCCTTCCTCCTGCTAATCAGGAAGAATCCTGGGGCGATATGATGCCGTTGAGTCCTGTCGAGCTCAACTACGTCGAAAGCGTCGCTGCATTGGCTCCCCCTCCCGAACCTGCTCTTCCGAGCAGTGTTCTCGATTCATATGTTCATTTCCCTTGGCTTGGAGAAGATACTACTTCGGACACATTAAAGGAAACATTTCCTTCCGATGAAGCTATCATAGAGACCATGTCTCTTGAAGAGCCCCCTTGGTCAGATCATCACCACCGCTCTTCATTTCTCCCTGCCCATCAGGAAATGATCGCATGTCTCGAGCGGTTTGCTCCGTGTATCCCATCCTCGCCCCTACACACACCTATTAAAATATACCAAGTATCTTCTGAGGGAAATATGGGAAACATCACGCAAACCCAACCCATCGACATCTCTGTGAAACCAGGGATTGTCGAGCACATCCATATTGGGGTCACTTGCACTCCAGAGGAAGTTCAACTCTATACTGATTTATTTTGCGAATTTCGTGATATTTTTGCATGGTCCTATGAAGAGATGCCCGGCATCGACCCTAATATAGTGGTGCACGAGATACCTACGTATCCTGGAGCCAAGCCTGTTCGTCAGCGCCTACGCCCTGTGCACCCCCGAAAGGCCGCAGCCATCAAAGCAGAAGTCGAAAAGCTTCTCAAGGCCGGTTTCATTTACCCCATTCCACTGACGGATTGGGTTTCTAATATAGTCCCTGTGAACAAAAAGCAGGGCACTATCCGAGTTTGTGTTGATTACCGTGATATCAATCGTGCTTGTCCTAAGGATAACTTCCCTACACCCTTCATCGATCAGCTTATCGATGAGTGTGCAGGAAGCGAAATTTACTCGTTTATGGACGGCTTCTCTGGATATAACCAGATTAACATTGCACCCGCTGATCAAAATAAGACGGCTTTTATCTGTCCTTGGGGCACTTTTGCCTATAAGAAGCTACCTTTCGGTCTAAAAAATGTCGGCGCTACCTTCCAACGTGCGATGTCATATGCCTTTCATGATATTTGACATATCGTACAGCCATACCTAGATGATCTTCCAGCTCATTCAGTCAAGCGTCAGGACCATCCTTCCCATCTTCGCGAAATTTTTCTCCGTTGTCAACACTACCGTATCAGGCTTAATCCTCATAAGTGTGTCTTCTGCGTGGAATCTGGCTGATTGCTTGGGTTCATCGTCTCCCGAGAGGGCATCCATCTGGACCCCCTCAAAGTCAAGGCCATCCTGAATCTTCCTCCCCCTGCTTCTTTGCAGCAGTTGCAGAGTTTGCAGGGCAAAGCAAATTTCCTTAGACGATTCATCCCGAATTATGCCGAGGTTGCTAAGGGTTTTACACGATTGTTGAAGCGAGACACACCCTTCCATTGGGATGCTATCGCTCAGGAGTCTTTCGAGCAACTCAAGCGTCTCCTTGTCTCTGCTCCATTATTGAGACCTCCAAACTACCATCGTGATTACACTCTCTATCTGGCCGCCACCAATACCACTGTCGGCATGGTTCTGGTGCAGGACGATGATGATGGCAATGAGCACGTTATCTATTACCTCAGCCACAACCTCCTGGATACGGAAACTCGCTACGCTTATGTTGAGAAGTTGGCATTGGCCACTGTCTGCGCCGTCCAACGCTTCCGGCACTATATCTTGTTGCGCACCACGACCGTGATTTCTGACTGCAACCTTATGACGTACATTTTGTCGCGTCAGTTGCTGGGGGGCAAATACTCTAAATGGATCGTGATCCTCCAAGAGTTTGACTTGGAATTTACTGCTGCCAAGTCTAAGGAGTCTCTGGTCTTCGCTGAATTGCTCTGTTCTTTGCCATCCCCTTCTGCACCCTCTGTTTCTGAAGAGAATATCTCGGACGAAGCGTTGTTTCTAATCAGCACCCTCGACCCGTGGTATGGGGACATCATAGTATATTTGTAGACGTCTTCCTTCCGTCCCAATGTATCGAAAGACGCTCGACGAAGGATTCGTCATCAATCACAACCCTATCGCATTATTGGCGATACCCTGTACCGCCTCGGCATCGATTATGTTCTCCGCCGATGTTTGACTTTCGAGGAGGCTGAGCGGGTGTTGAATGACTGCCACTCCGGTGCTTGTGGTGGTCACATGTCCGGATATGCTACCGCCCAGAAGATTCTCCGCGCTGGTTATTTCTGGCCTTCTATCTTCAAGGATTGCATCCTTGCCGTCCGTTCATGTCATGAATGCCAGATCTACCACCGGAAAATGCATGCACCTCCTGCACCACTGCACCCTGTTGTTACCGTAGGTCCTTTTGCCAAATGGGGCATTGATTATACATCCTGTAACCCTCGTTCGGCCGAGGGGCATGGGTATATCATCATTGCCGTGGATTATTTCACCAAATGGGCCGAAGCGATGCCTACATTGAATGAAGACGGTCACACAGCGGCGCAGTTTTTGTTTAATCATGTCATTACACGGTTTGGGGTCCCTCAGGCTATCGTCACGGATCACGGAAAGCATTTCCGTAATCACATGATGACTGAATTGACAACCCAACTAGGCTTGCATCAAGATAGTTCGACGCCGTACTACCCTCAATCCAATGGCCAAGTTGAAGCCGTGAACAAAATCTTGGTCACGATGCTCCAACGTACCGTTGGTACACACAAGTCTAATTGGCATCTGATGTTGTTTCCCGCCTTGTGGGCCTACCGGACCTCTGTGAAGGACACCACCGGTTTCACCCCTTTTCAGTTAGTTTATGGACTGGAGGCCACCCTTCCTATTGAATGTGAGATTCCTTCGTTAAAGTTAGCTGTCGAGTTGCTTCCCAACACCACTCCGGTGGAGGAACGGCTTCTTTATCTAGAACGACTAGACGAGACCCGTCGCTTAGCTTCTCTAGCTATCGAAGCACAGAAGAAGAGAGTTAAGGCTCACTTCGACAATACCATTCAACCTCGTTCCTTTGTTGAGGGAGATCTAGTACTGCTCTATGATCAAGCTAAGGATAAGCTAGGGGCAGGTAAACTCGAATCCATGTGGCTAGGCCCCTATATTGTGAAGAGAGTTTTACAGAAGGGGGCATATGAGCTGATTGAATACGAAGGAAATCCTCTTGATAAGCCCCGTAACGGGCTTTATTTGAAAAAAATTTATGCATGATTTCGTGCACTTAGTTTGTACATACGTGTGTTTTTTAGCAAAGTGTGTTATGTGTGTATGATTTCACGTTTTGCTTTGGTGTGAGGGCGTGTTTGCCTCTTATTGTGCTTTCTGCTTCTTGTGCAGATGTCTAGTGCACCTTATGTTGGTTTCGCTGATGGTGCCTGCCGTAGCACTTGCAATTTGTCTTCTGCGGCGTGGGCGATCTATGATCCTCGCGGAGAGTTGCTAGATCTTCAAGGTGTGTGCTTGGGTCGTACCACTAAAAATGTTGCCGAGTACAGTGTTGTAATTGAGTTATTAGCCGAAGCAGTTGATCTCGGCATTCGTGCATTGGTGGTGAACCTGGACTCTCAACTTGTCGTCCATCAACTCAACGGGCGATATTCCGTCAGAGACCAACGCATTCTAAGGTTGTATTTACGTGTACGATTGTTAGAAAGGAATTTTGATTACATCACATATCAGCATATTCCACGACGATTAAACACATTATCTGATGCATTAGCTAATTATGTATTAGATAGACATTTGTGGAATTTATAATCAAAACATCATACAAGCAAGCACATAAAGGCACAATAATAAACCATAGGAGTATGTATATGTATATATATATATATATATATATATATATATATATATATATATATATATATATATATATATATATATATATATATATATATATATATATATATATCGTGTGGCGCACCAAGGCGCTAAAAAATAAGTGTATATGTCTAGATAGGGCCTGTGTTCTCAATACATCTGAGACGCATGTCTCTCAAAAAAACATCAGTAGGAAGTAAGACCTAGATGTCTACTGTGGTGGGTTATGCTCTCTGTATGCTATAGCCGCCCATGCCACCCGCCTCAAAAGGTGGTGCATCCTGGGTTCTACCCCCACTGTATGGATCTGAGATGCTATGGGGACCTCCTCAATCCCCTGGTAATCTGGAATCCCCGCCAGTAAGCCCTCGAGGTTCTGTATCACAGTCTCCATCGTATCGACTCCTGGAGGAGCCAGGGCCAGGGCTCCAATGCCTTGTGCCTCTCTCCGTGCCTCTGGGGCCAGACCAAGGGGTCTCGTTGGTCCTACATCTGCATATCATAGCATTCATCATAAAGACATGTACATGAAAAATCAAAAACATTACAAAAAAATAAAAATTTAAAAGAGATCAAGTGGCTTACCACCATCGTCCCAATGCTCTCCTGCAGGCAGTGGCATGTCTGGATCTCCACGGAAGTCTATGCCAGCATATGGCCAGTCCTCCACAAAAATAACCTGCCAATCCAGCCACTCTCGGAAATATACTCCCCATGCCACTGGTCGGCCACCACCTCCTCGCGGCATGACATGGCCCCATCGACTAGCCCTCGTCTCTCGGGGGCCTCTAGGTGGATCTATGACCATGTCCTGTAGCTGTAATGCCGACACCCGCTCCAGCATGAGCGGGAGTAAAATTGACCCATAGCCAAACTTCTTCGACTCACCACGTCGACAGTTGCTCAGTTGTCTCTTCATGCTGGTTGTTACTGCTGCTGCCCAGTTGAATATAGTGGGATTCAAACACTCGAGAGCTAACAAGAGATGGGTCTTCGAAGCCTCGTGATTGGCCAAGGAGCCCGCTGCCCGGGTCAGCATAAAAAGTATGGTTCGAAGGACGATGTCCTCCACCGTAGGAATAGCAACCTTCCCACTCCGCGTCTTGCGTGCCTGTGGGCACACCCGAGCCATCAGCATATCTAGGGTTTCACCACTAGGTCGCTGCCCCTCCAAAATGGGCATCTCACCTCGACGTGATAACCCGGTCAGAAAATAGATATTCGTATAATCGAATTCAATATCTCGGCCTCGAATCACAAATTTCCCATCAACAGGATTCCAGGCTCTGATTAGGAACTCGAGAAGATTGGGCTGTGCTCGCAGGCGTGGAGTTAAGAAGAATTTGAGCAACCCGCATGCCCGCATTGCATTACGGCACCCAGCATCGGCGAATGCCGCTATATTCTCATTATCGTGAGCTCGCTCTTACCAAACAAATGCCATTTTATCATGCATGGTCACAAAAAATCATTAGAACCCTGACCGTTGAAATTTACACGTTCAATTTGTTAAAAAATAAGTTTCGCGGCGTCAGCGCGACTGTTTTTAAAACAGTCGCGCTGATAATGGCGCCCTTTGATATTTTTCTTGGGTCAGCACGGAAGCACACGTGTTTTCCGCGCTGATTCGGGGGTGGTGTGTGTAAATAATATTCGATTAGCACGGACTCGATGAGGAAATCCGCGCTGACCGAGAGCGAATTGGAGTTCAAAAAATTCGCCCAAACTAACACTTCCCACCATGAAAATGCGGTTAAAATGCTTCAAAATGGAGCGCAAGAGAAGGAGAACCTACCTGGAACAGATTGCAGGGTGGTTGATGTCCGCATGGGATGGAATTTGGTTCGTCAACCTCGCAGCTCCACAACGTCTTCCACGGCTCAAAATGGTAACAATGGTAAAAATCTTTTTTTACCCCCCTATTTATGGTAAAAATTTTTATAATTAACTATTATTTTTCATAAATGTGGGATTTTGTGATGTTTTTACCATGTGCTGGGTGCCAATATAGTTTTACTATGTTTTTATGCATGTGGTACATATTATCTCGAACAGATTTTACGCGTGCGGTGTTTCTTATGCAGATTCTCATATCGGTGGGGTCACAACGGACCTATACACACTTGGTCCCACAACGTCGTCTTCAAGCTCTTTTTCGACGTAAAGCAAGAAAAGATGGCCGAGCCCTCCTCTCAGCTCGTTAAAAAGAACGAGAGGTGGTCGCTTTTAAAGCTCTTTTTTCGACCGTTTAAACTAAAAATATTGCCGGGTGTTTGTCGTTTCGAACTCGTTATTGGCTCCAAAACGACGTACTTCTGACCGCTTTTTTACTTTTTCGGGTTGGAGTTACTACTTACGAAAAGTACTCCTCGATCATACTGGTCGGGTGGTTCTTTCGAGCATTGTTTTATACTTTTTCGGGCTCGAGAGACACAACTTTATGAAAAAGGACCCCCCTGGAGTTTTCTTTTCCGCTGTCTTTTCAGACTCTCTAAACAAGAAAAGACGCCGAGTTTTTCCTTTGTCAGACTCGTTAAAACTTAATGACATCGGACACCGTCGAAATGACACTTTCCAAGCATATGCTATCCCCGTCAAGCTTGTCATCCAAAAATAATCGGGGTACCTGCCAGAAATGGTGGGGAAAATGGAACTGTAATAATTGTCGTGTCGGCAGTATGTCGCTCTTGAACATGGCACTAGTCTGCATTCGTGTCTGGGTGGGGATTTCTCATCTTGTTTTACACTAGCCTCCGTGGGTTCGGGTTATCCTATTTGGCCTCTCATTTGCTCATTGCCTTGTCACCATGACCTCTGCTCATTTGATGTCAGATACTGCCAAATCCACTGTCGTGCCGCCAATATGTTCAAGAGAAGTTGACCTCTGCAACGGTACACCCTCCTCTGATACCTCACACAAAATATCTTATCCTTCTCTGTCTCGTGTCGATGATGTGGGAAGCATTATGGCCCACCTTCGATCCAGGTCACTTCCCGTCGACTTCAGCTCATTATTCGGGAAGGTGACTTAGAGACTCCCTTCAGGTGCCTTAGAGCCTGCATGCCTCAATGGCAAGTTCTTCGTGTTCGACGTGAGGTTTTCATCATTGGCCTCCGATTGAATGATTCTGCGGGTGTTCGACACCAGCTCATTGATTCACACGCCGCGGATTGTACCTATAAGTACCTTGAGGACCATTGTCATTATTGGTGGTACCTCTCGCGTCTGTTAACAGTTTTCATTATTGACTGGTAATCAGACGATGTTCATGCATGTTCGACTTCAGCTCATGTATTCACATGCTTGGACTTGTACTTTGTTCGGAACGGGATGGAGCGCAAGACCCTGGATCTTTTTCTGTTGTAATCCAGGTTGCGATTTTGTGGATTATTATGATCATTACATGACTCGTTGATGGATGGCTGCGCCCATACCTGAGTCTCTTGGATGGCTGCAACCATACCTTATTATCACCATGGTCTCTTTAACTGGGTGGCTGCGTCCATACCACAAACCTTCTTCGTATGTCTTTTGGATGGGTGCGCCCATGCCTAGACTACATGTAATAGATTCTCAGAGATATCAGTTGTATATACGTGCAGATTCTTCCTGGTGGCGTTCCAGTTCAGCGAGTTTTGTAAAGCATTTCACCCCTCCCACTCTCTCGGGCTTCATGCTTTAGGGGGCATCTGTTACACAGCAATTTGTCACTGTCTCCCTATCAGTATCCCTACTGTGTCATGAGTTCAAATTAATCATGCTCATGCTCTCTAATGTGGCCAAATGACCCACTTTGCCAAAGTTTTTACCATCATCGCGACTGTTATCAAAATAACTGCGCTGACTGGCACCTCATAATAGAACGCATGCGCTGCCAGCGTGGAAGCACACGTGTTTCCCGTGCTGGTCGAATTTCATGAACCAGCGCAATTTCTATTCATATTGGGTCGCGCTAACACAACCTTCCCTATTATTTAGATGCGATGTCAGCGCTCCAGTCCAGTTATACACCCGTGCTGATCTTGTTTGGGCGAGTTTGTTCTAACAGCCGGCCTTCCAGATGACTCCAGACCTGGTTGTTGGCCTTGTAAATGTCGCCCTCCCTTCTCTGGCATGTTTGTTTCCTCATTTGAGCCACCTTCCTTGGAGATAAGCTCATCCTCCCACCATTCATGGAGACTCCTTCTCCTATTTATGCCTTTACCATTGCCATGAGCAGCTAGTTTGGATTGTGTGGAATTGATAGTGCTTAGAGTGTTGTTGCTAGTGTGTGAATTTGATAGGTAGTTGGTGTGACAAGTGTGGGATTGCTAGAGAGCTCAAGGAAGGTTGTGAAGAGTTGCTTTCTTGTGTAAACTTGTGTGAGAGAGAGTTTTTGTCTTGGGAGATCTACCTCTAAGGGTGAATGCTTAAGAGACTTGCTGGCTGGACCCTCTCGAGAAGGATTCGACGTCAGAACTTTGGTTGTACTCTTCTATGTTATCGATTAATAATAGATGACTATCATTATGGTTCCACTCTCATTGTTTCATGTTTGATGTTGAGTTACATCTTTTCTGACTGATGTATAATTGCATCTACTAGATTTTACGCTTGTTTTCGTGTTGTTCTTTGAGTGTGCAGGTATCTCATCACGGAGATCGTGGGGATCGTGACCGGCCAAAGCAAAGGAACGAAGGCGACATCTCTTCGACGAACACTAGCGTTGGGATCCAAGTAGGTTCTCACCATCTACTTTTTATTCGCAATTAGGAACTTGCATGATAGCATTGTGTGATTGTTGCTAGACCCGGTCTGGGCTAGTAGGGATCGTCTCTGTCCGTAGAGAGGATTTACCTCTGTAACACCCACCATTTCTTGCAAGTACCCCAATTATTTTTTAATCGCAAGCTTGAAGGGGATAGCATATTCTTGCACTATAAGTTCATCCTTTGAACGAATTCGACCTAGTAAGTTTAACAAACCCTAGGAAGGAGAAGCTCAAGTTCGTCATAGTGACGAATCCGATGTTGTTGAATATTTTAACGAGTCCGACAAAGGTGTTACTCGGTATCTTTTTCATATTTAGAGAGTTTGAAAAAGACACGGAAAATAAAACTACACATGGTACCTTTTCGTACATTTGTGTCTCTCGAGCCCGAAAAGGTAGAAAACAATACTCGAGAGAACCGCTTTACCATTTCAATCGAGTACCTTTTTCGTAAATAGTGCATCCCAGCCCGAAAAAGGGGTAAACTTATACTGGGCACACAATGTTTCACATCCATTAACGAGTTCGAAATGACAAGGGCTTGACTATCATTTTTCTTTTAAAGGGTTGGAAAAGAGCTTGAAAGTGCACCCCCCATTTTATTCTCTTTTATGAGTCAAAAGGGAAAAATACTCGACAATCTTTTCATATGAGTTTTACGAGTCGAGAAAAGAGTTGAAACGTGACTTGGCATCATCGTCGAACATCCATCACCTATCACTGCCCAAAAAGGTAAAGTGAATTATCCAATTCTTGAGGCAAAATAGGTTAAAATATTTACAAAAGCCTAATATTTTCATGAAAAACTGAATAAAAAGGAGGAAAAGTATATATTTTTTACCATTTACCATTTTACCTTGCTATGAAATACTTTTTACTCACTTTTTCCTTAATTGTTCAGAGTAGATTATGGGAGGTTTGGGAGGTCATTCACTGAGCCGCTAGTTACAGGTAAGAGCCAAGGCCCTAAGATTCATTTTCATGCCTTTTATTCTTGTTTTTAACCATTTTTAGGTTTTTTGAGGTAGGATTTATCAAAAAAATTTCGCCCTCGGTCGGTGCGACTTTCGGGCACGGAATCACGCCGGCCGAGGGTAATTAACAAGGCCTATCGTGTCATCGACGCAACCGTTTTTAAAACAGTCATGCCGACACCGTGAATAGGGAAAAACCCTATTTCCTCATAAAACCACCGTTGAAACTTGAAATTTATGGGCCAAAAATGATTTTTGACTCAAATCTATGGCTTTTGCAGGAAAGAATCGTTGAAAATGGTAGACTAGAAAGAACGGGAACATGAGGATGTGGACACCCAGGCACTGAATGATCCAAATTTCCTAGAAGCTTTGAGGGCCTATGGGATCCTCAAATTCTTTCTCACGCCAGGGATGTGGGCCCAACCTGAGTTGCTTCGGTACCTGATTAGTCTCTAGGACATAAATCATGAAATATCTGTCATTGGAGACTAGGAGCTAGAGTTAGAAACTTTAGACATATGTTTCATCATAGGACTATCCCGAAGAGGGGAACCAGTCAACTTATATGGGCCACGACTGATTGGGGCAAGCATATCCATGTTTCTCGCCGAACATTGCCCTGAAGCCCTCAAATCCAAGAGTGGGAAGATTGATATTTCCACTGTTTAGGATCTGACACTGAGAGTGCTACTGTTGACTATCAACAGAGTGGTGGGGTCCCAGGCAGTGCATGAGACTAACAAGTCGAAGTTCCTGTATGTTATCGACTACACAGCACCAACGATCTTCAACTAGGAAAAGGCCATGAAGATCAACATAAAACGCCAGCTGACCAAGGCTAAGGCAAGGAATCTGAAGCAATTTTGCTTCAGATCCGTACTAGTGACCTTTTTCTTGGAACAGGTGCCACTATTCTAGTACCAGTTGACTGAGGTAGATCCTCCCATGCCACGCGACCCGCGGATGGCCCGCTAGAGTTGTTTGATGCCCAGGATCACTAGGGGCTAGCACATGTCATACATACCTGCATTCTTTTCATGGCTATGATGACAAAAGATCATCATGGAGGATTAGCCATATAGTCGCACCGACTTACGTGGAGACCCAGACATGTTGCTACCATATGGAGAGGATTTTGACGATGAAGGTAACAAATAAATTTTATGATTTTATGATTTTTAATTGTTTTTGGTATATATGTGTTTATAATATTTTTCTTTGTTAATGCAGACGTTGGACCAGAGCACCCTGCTGGGATGTCCCCAATAGCCAGGTGCATCGCTCGACTGATTGATGCCATTGCTCCTTATTAGGAGGGGAGTGACAACAAGGAGGAGATCACGAGGAACCTTGAGGGGTTGACTCGTGGTATCTCAGAGTATGCTCAGGTGGGAGACATTCCTTTCCAGTACTAGAGACGCACAGTGGGAGTATCAGATCGGATCCACCGATTGCTAACTCGTGTTGCACGAGCTGTGTCATGCTACCACGATCACCATGTTGATTAGTTCCTAGGTCTAGCACTACATATTTTTAGGTCTGCATGCCACGGATATATGAGGCCTGCGAATTGTCGATGTTATTTTGGACACATATATTATTTTTGGGGGTTTTAATGTATCAAATATTATCACCATATATATATAAGTTGACACATAAGGGGCCTATATAAGTTGACACATAATTAGAGAATGCATATGTCAGTGTATTCACACACCTAGGAATATGGTGATATGTAATGTAATCAAAATGTCTTTCCAGTAGATGAATACGGAGATACATTCTCAATATTTGAGGGTTTTTGATGGAGTATTGCCCGTTGAGTTGAAGGACGACAAGTTGTGAATCCAAGTTGACAACCAACTCTCGAATGTCTAGAGCAATGGTTTCTGAAAATAGTTTGATGACCGCATTGTATTCAACAATGTTGTTAGTTGTGTGACCTAAACAGATACCTTGAAGGTCAATCAACTCACCATTAAGTCCATAAATAGCCCATGCCGCGGATGATAGGTTCCGGGTACTACGACAAGCACCATCATCAAAACCTATGTGAGGAGTCGCAAACATCTGCAAAGAAAGGAAAATATAGTAAAGAGGAAGGTTGTTTGAAAACTAACACACCAAACCACACTGCACAAAAATTAATGACACACTAATGTACACAAGTAACCATGCAATATTACCTAAGCATAATACTTCTTGAGGTAAAGCCTGTTCTGGGGCTTATCCAGAGGATTTTCTTCATAATAAATAAGCTCATAGGCCCCTTTTTGCAAAACATTTTTCACAATGTAGGGCCCATTCCACATGGATTCTAACTTGCCTGCCCCAGATTATCATTAGCTTGGTCATACAGTAAGACCAAATCACCCTTAGGGAACGCGCGAGGGGAGACTGATTGATCAAAATGGGACTTGAACCATTTCTTTTGTGCTTCGATAACCAACGCAGCGAGATGACGGCCCTCATTGATTCATTCTAAATACAATAGATGTTCTTCCTAAGGTGATGTTTCAGGGAGAAGTTCAATAGCTAGCTTGAGTGAAGGAATCTCACATTCGATTGGCAATGTTGCTTCCAGACCATAGACTAGCTAGAATGGTGTGAAGCCTGTTGCGTCTTTGGTTGAGGTTCAGTAAGCCTAAAGAGTTGAAAAGAGCATGAGATGCCAATTTGACTTGTGCATCCCAATAGTACGCTAAAGCATTGTAACCAAAACCTTGTTCACAACTTCAACTTGGCCATTGGCTTGAGGGTAATATGGGGTTGAGCCATCGTGGCACAAGCCCAACGCTGATATCAGCTCAACCATCATGTAATCTTTGAAATGGGAGCCATGGTATGTGACAATGGCTTGAGGTATGCCGAACCTAGAAATAAAATGATTGAAAAGGAATTGAGCTTCCGTTTTACCGTCTGCAGAGTATGTAGGCATCGCTTCGGCCCATTTGGTGAAATAATCCATAACAATGATAATATAGCCATGCCCCTCGACTAAATGAGGGTTCTATGTCATATAAGCGATTCCCCATTTGGAAAAAGGACCAACGGTAATGACGGGGTGTAGGTGAGTGGGTGGGGCATGCATCTTATGTTGGTAAATTTGGCATTCATGGCACTTGCGAACAACAAGGATGTAGTCCTTGAAAATGGATGGCTAGAAATAACCAGCGCGAAGGATTTTTTGAGCGGTAGCATAGACAGAGATATGACCACCACATGCCCCGAAGTGGCAGTCATTGAGAACTCTTTCAGCCTCCTCGATCGTAAGGAATCGACGAAGAACTGAATCGACACTGACACGGTATAAAGTATCGCCAATAATACGGTAGGTTTGGGAGTGATGTCGAATCCTTTGAAAATCATCCTTATTCAATGCGGATTTGAACGTGGACATCTGGAGATACACGATGATATCACCGTACCATGGATCAAGGATGCTGATAAAAAAAAGAGTCTCGTTCGGGAGCTGTTCATTTGTGCTAGTAGGGAGAGACTTAGAAGGAAGGGAACAAATCAATTCGGCGAAAATGAGTGACTTCTTAGATTTGGTAGTAGTAAATACCAAATTGAATTCTTACAGGATGACAATCCATTTAGAATATTTCCCCCCCAGCAACTGACGAGTCGAGATGTAGGTCATGGGCTTGCATTCAGAAATCACTGTAGTCGTGCGTAAGAGGATGTAGTGCTGAAAACGTTGAACAGCCTAGACAGCATCCAAAGCCAACTTCTTGACATGGGCATAACGCGTTTCAGTGTCAAGGAGATTACGACTAAGGTAGTAGATAACATGTTTGTTGCCTTCGTCGTCGTCTTGGACCAAGACCATAACAATGGTGCTAGGGGTTGCGGCTAGGTAAAGGAAGTAATCTAGATAATAATCCGGGGGATGCAACAAAGGAGCATTTATGAGGAAAAAATTGAGATCATCAAAAGATTTTTGGGCAACCTCATTCCATATAAAGGGCGTTCCTTGTTTTAGCAGTCGGGTAAATCCTATAGCTAGCCCAACATAATTGGGTATAAAACGACGGAGAAAATTTTCCTTTCCTTGCAGGCTCTGGAGTTTGTGCAATGAAGATGGAGGGGGTAAATTTACAATGGCCTTGACTTTAAGTGGATCAAGGCGAATACGTCATTGGAAACGATAAAGCTGAGGAGTCGTCTAGATTCTACGCAGAAAACACATTTATGCATGTTTAACCGAATGTTGTAGTGTCTACAGCAAAGAAAAATCTATCGAATGTGGTTAGGGTGATCTTGGCACTTACGAGAATGAGCGGGAAGGTCATCCAAGTAAGGTTGGACAATGTTACAAATATCGTGAAACATGTAGGACATTTCCCCCTAAAATGTAGCCCAAACATTTTTGAGGCTGAAAAGGAGCTCTTTGTATGAGAACGTACCCCATGGACAGATAAACGTTGTCTTTTCTTGATCCACCGGTGCAATGTTAATCTAGTTGTAACCAAAAAAACCATCCATAAAGGAAAAAATCTCACTCTCGACACATTCATCAATTATCTGATCAATGAAGGGAGTAGGATAGTTATCTTTAGGACAGGCACGATTGAGATCACAATAATCAACACAAACATGGATCATGCCTTGTTTTTTGTCACTGGGACAATATTTGACACCCAATCTGTAAGAGGGATGAGATAGATGAATCCAGGTTTGAGAAGTTTTTCAACTTCACCCTTGAAAGCGACAACCTTCCTAGGGTTCACTAGGTGGAGTTGTTAGCGAACGGGCTTCGTGTGAGGATAAGTTGGTATTTTGTGCACAACAATGCTAGGATCAATGCCAGGCATTTCTTTGTAGGACCACGCAAACACATCACAGAATTCCTGAAACAGACGAGCATAGGTCTTGATCTCATTCGGAGAACAAGATACCTCGATATGGACATGTTCAACGATACTAGGCTTGATATAAATATCAATCGGCATTGTTCGAGTAATATTACCCAAATTTCCTTCCGACCATACTTCAAGAGTCATGATTGGTGGCAAAAGTGGGAGGGAAGGAATCAAAGAAGAGAACTCTTCGAAAGCGGTAGACGTGACCTCCGGTCGAGGCAAGAACGAGAAACGATGATGAGTATTGGTCCAAGGTGGTTCCTTGAGAAACATGACTTCCATGATACCTTCATCAGCAAGGAAGGTCTCAGCTAAGGGATATGGCGATTCCAAAGTGCTAAGCCACGGGGATTGAGTATACGTATCTAGAGAGGTCTTCGAAACAGAAGAACCAAAGGATGTGGAACTCGAAGCCAAAAATATTTCCACGTAATTGATTTTAGCAGGACTAAGCGACATAACCTCACCCTAGGTATCAACAAGATCTGGTGAAGGTATGGCCCAAGGATCAGATTTTACCGAGACCATGTTGACAGAGGCAACATGAGGAGGTGGGAGTGGAAAAATTCCCATTAAGGTAGAATCTTTGAAAAGACCTACCCCCACACTCTCATAGGGAGCACGAGCATGCTTGACATATGAAACATTGTCATCCGAGGAGGAAGAGGAAAAGAAAGACAGCTGGTTAACAATGACAATCTTCCCTTGATGGGGAAAACGAATCACGCGAAATAGAGAGGCTATAACATACATAGCATGGGTCCAGTTCCGGCAGAGTAGAAGATTGCAATTGAGGTTGGCATCAACAATCTCTACCTCGACTTGTACTGTCTTTCCCTCCAGAGTAATGGCAAGGTTAGGTAACACATCGAAGGGTCATGAATCGTGCCCATCGAAAGCTTCCAAAGTGTTTGGGGATTGGTTCAAAGCAGGAGAACCAATAGCCTTCTAGCATGCGATTGACATGATGCAGGTGGAAGCACCTTCATTGATGACAATCCTATGGATGGTCTTCTCATTGATGATTACCTGAATGAGAAAGGCAATCTGCTGAGGGAGACACGGAACATGGTTCTCTAGATCAAAACATATCAAATTGGAATCAGTGGGATCGATACCCCCGATAGCTGACAACAAAGATTTCCGTTGTGATGGGCAGCTTTGGAGCACCTCGAGAGCCGACATAGCTGACGGTGCCTGAGCCAAATCTTCAACAATATTATAGTGTTGAGCAGCTCGGGCATTAGGATTGTATGAGGATTTCTGCAGCACACATCGAGAGGGTGGCTGTATAGTGGAATCAAGGTTAGGGCACTCGATATGAAGAGGGCCAGAACTTGG
This sequence comes from Pinus tabuliformis, assembly GCA_031772625.1. Classification (NCBI taxonomy): domain Eukaryota; kingdom Viridiplantae; phylum Streptophyta; class Pinopsida; order Pinales; family Pinaceae; genus Pinus; species Pinus tabuliformis. Next base: position 1,076,122,929 of record CM062811.1, read on the forward strand.
GGTAGAGAAAGAAGGGGTGGCTTCTTTCTCTTTCCCAATTTTCAGAGCAGGAGTTTGGTAATCTTTCAATCTAGTAGCCACATTAATAGGCATATTCATCATGAACACTTGAGACCCTGAGGAAGCAGATGATTGTGGTTGGTCTACCATTTGGGTCTGTTGAGATGGAAATGGCTCTTTGAGGACAACGGGGGTCCCTTTGAGTAAATGAATAACTTCAGATCATTGGGGAAAATACTTGGTATAGTGATCCTCTTCGAAAATGAGGCAGGGATAGTTAGGTTTCCGTTGTGAATATTCACCAGCAGACGATTTGGGAGGACCCTGTTTTGGGCCATCGACTTTACCCTCGCCTTTGCCTTTCTTCTTACCGGTAGACCAGACATCGTGGACCTCTGAGCATTTACTAGGGCTAGGTGGATTTTGGGAAGGACTATTGGGAACAACATTCGAGACCAACTTCTGTTTGGAAGAATATTTAGCAGGGGTCTGGGGTACTGAACCAATAACTCCATCGACAGGAGGTGCAGCCTGTGACTTTGATGCCATGGGATCAGATGATGGCTGCAGAGCATTGGGTAATAACTCATACAAAGTGCCAGACTGAGAGTAAACTAGATCTAAGTACTGGGCACGAGCAATGGCTTGTTCTTCAGTAACGCATCCACCCATAGCTATATCGCGAGCAATTAGGGCCATGAATGATTTAGTGAACCATTCGGTGAGAAACTGATCAGCAATTTCGAGCTTGATCAGGCAACGTCTACGTCTCCATTCATGGATGTGATTGGAGATGTGTGTCGTAGTATCTTGCTTAAGTGATGTGAGAAAATAGGTGCCAGTTTCATAGTGAACCGGCAACTGGAAATGTGTGAGGAAAGCCATGACTAAAGAGTTAAAGTCATGGTAAGTACTTCAAGGAAGATCAATGTACCACTTGGCTGCAGCACCTGTGAGGGTCTTTTGGAAAAGTCAGAGATGAATGGAATCGTCAACATAAGAGTTCGAAGACCACTAGAGGTGATATGTCGTCACTCAGAATTGTTCTGAGCATTCAACTTTTGTCATCTTGTCCTCCGCCTACATTAGATACTAGGTCATTTGCTGATCTTGGCTCAGAATCTCCAGACAATCCCATTCAAACTCCTGATAATTCGCCAACCACTGATAGTCATCTTGGACTGGTTATCTATCCTCTGAATCCTTTGTTCAACCCTGTTGTGATATCAGCCGGGTGTTCCTTTGGAATTATCCCCTCGTACTTATTCGGTCATTCATCGTCATTTGTTCCCTTATATGGAACCCGAAGGCAATGCTCTAGTCACCTCTCCGGAGGAATCAAAAGTTTATACTCCACACACTGTCGAGGAGTAAGAACATCCTTGGTCCCAAGGTTGACCGATTCATACTTCATGAATGATCTATGAGTTTGGCAGTTAGTCAGCTTCTTGAATTTACCATGCAGGTCATACAAGTGCTCCATCTTGACAACTAGCTTAGGAATTGTATTGAACCGATCTTTTTCCTCACCTTCCCTTTCATTCATAAGCTTGTCATGTTCTTTTTCATCGATGATTGCATTCTTGAATGTCTTCTCACAGTGCAGGAACTCTAGGATTTGCTCATCATCTTCGAACACCTGCCAGTTTGAGATGTTATCAGGCACGGATGATCTGAAAATCAATTCAACATAACATTTATTCTTCTTTAATATAAAATCAGGAAAAAGTTTTGCAGCCATACCAGCCATTAGATCGGCATCTTGGTTTTGTCCTTGAGGTATGTATGTGATATTAAAAGAATCAAAACTATCAATTAAGTTCCATACCTCATGTTGGTACCTCACTTGGTCCACAATTATCTGCAAGTCACCAAAAACTTTAAGATTTTTTACCTTCATATCAATGGCCTTTCTTAGGCCCTGCAGCAATCCTTCGTATTTTGTCGTGTTTTTGGTGCACGTGAACTCCAACTGGTTGGCCATCAAATGTTGGTTCCCTTGTGGATCAATGGGAACGCTCCCAGGACCTACAACTTCAAGGCAGTTAGAGCCATCAAAATAGAGTGTCCAAAATATAGAGTCTAGTGTTACATCAATTGAGTTGCTTCCTACAAAACTAGTTCTATCATCTACTATATTACAAGGTGGTTCATCATTTGGACTATAGGGGAGAGCTTCCAACTGTGTGTTTATCGAAGTTTCTTCAATTGTTTCTGCGTGGAATTCCCCAAAACAGGTTTCCGTGGCACAAACTTTGAAACTATAATTCCCAAGGATAGAGTTGGTAAACATTACAGGTTCATTGGGACCGTTTAGCTCCGTCACTACATACTTCATGTATCTTTCTCGATCAACTCTCAGCATATCACCTTTTCCCTTTTGAGGCAGCAAGAGATGGGACCAATCATTTGAGAAGTATCCATTCAGTTTTGCTGACCAGTCCCTACTAAGCAAGATTCCATAATCCTCGGGTATGTCGACTACAACTATATCAATGACTTGTGTGTACTATGGTTTAGTAGTCATCCGAATCAATACATCTTTCAATTCCCCAATTACTTTCACATTTTTCATGTCTAATTGCATGATTCGAGTTCTAGTTTTCTCAAGTATCGCATGAAGTCTTTTAGCAACAATGTAAGGCATCACAATGGATGAGGCACCTGAGTCTACCAAGCAATTGTGTACGTTCATGTTGAAGATTTCAAATGTGATAAGGAAAGGGGGAGTCATGCATTTTGATTTCCTTCCTATCATGGTTGCACGGACATCTTAGGGGTTTCAATTCATTTTTATAGGTTAGCTTCCATGGCTGCTGGCTTTTGGGCTGTACTGGGAGTACTAACAGGTCTGGAGACAGACTTCTAGGTTTGGTTGCTCGAAATGGTGGGAGTTTTGTAGTTCCGCTCATTCATAGCTTTCAAGAGTAGATCTCTTTGTTGCGTTAATTTTAGCAAATTGAAGTCTGGTATATTAGCCCTGGATTTCTTAAGATCATCCACAATATTATAATCAATGTTATAAACAGGGTATGGTATAGTAAAGATATCAGTTTTTCCATTCTTAGGTGGGACTTTACCATTGTGAGTCGCCTTCGTTGCATTTGGAGATGCATTATCTTCATGTGGACAGTTCACAACTGGAGTACTCTTGGACTTAGTACTAGGCCTACCCCTTACTATAGGAACTTTGGGAGCTGATGGCTTCAAAGGGCGAACATCTTTCTTTGTCTGGTCTATAGGCTTCATCACCCCTGCAAGTGGCCCCTTACTCTGTGTGTGGATTTTATTAGTGTGGATTTCTGCCATACTATCTCCTTCATCGTCATCGTTCTCATTTGTATAGAAATCCCACAGTACATTGATTTCAGATTCTTTGTCCAAGGGCTCTTCTACTTGGTATTCTTCCTCATTTTCTTGTTTTGGCTCCAACTCCACTATAGGTTCTTCTTGGTTAAGGAGCAATCCGATAAGAGCCAGCTCTTCTGTATTTAAATTCCGTTCATTGGGTGGAGCAGGCAGTGCAAGTTTACCATGACCACCTTCTATCTTCTTACGATAGAAAGGTTTGAAAGATTTTACGTTGTTATACTCTCCTCCACTCCCACTTGTACTCTCTCCAAAATTCCTTTTCATATCGATGATTGTGTTTTTCAACTTCTTAATGATCCGATGCAAACCTTCCACATCTGTGGTATCCTTTTCTTTGGTTTCAGCCCCTTTGTTATCACTCCCATTATTCTTCTTGGATGCTTGAGAGGCTTTCTTTTCTCCAGTTGTATGATGGCATGCTATGAGACTGAGAATTTCATTCTCAACTTTTACTGCTTCATCTATAGCACCCTGTAAGGTTTGTGCGTTACTCCTTTTGACCCACATCACAGTAGGGACAAGGAGAGCAGTGATGTAGAATTCCATAAGCACCTCCTCAGTAGGTCTAGCATTAGCTGAGATTCTATTGAAAAAGGTGTTGAATTGGATGTTAGAATCCTTGACCTTTTCTTTGGATTCCATTTTCAAACAGGATAGTTCTAGAACTAAGGCTGCAGGGGTTTTTTTCATCACCATACTTGTCTAAAAAAGGCTATTGAAAGGCATGCCACAAGGTGATCGATCTGGTTCTCAAGCTAAAGTACCATGTGGAAGCTGCACCAATCAAGGTAAAAGGGAATAGGCGGCATACTATATCTTCATCGGCTACCCCCAACATGCGCATGGCTGGGAAGAAAGAGTGAATATGGTTATCAGCGGTGTCTCCCTTCTTAGGGTCGAATTTAGGCAGTACTCTTTCTGCATTCTTGGGTAAGGGATGCTGCTGCCCAGGTACCGCTATGGCATCCTGAGCGAGCCAGGGAGGGAGTGCTCCCAGAGGAGGTGGGAGTTGCTTCCCACCTGGTTGAAGCTGATTCACACCTAGAAGAGGAACATTAGCCATATTACGGATAAGGAGGTTCTGGTTGAAGGTGTCTTTGAGGTGTTCTTTATTAGGATTTCCCAAATTGGGTCAGGGACTACCTTCAAAGAGTATATCTTCAGGAATTTCTTCCTAGGGAGTGTCGACACTTTGCAAGGACTCTGGCACAATATCTTCAAGAGACGGGGCTGCAGATGTCTCTTCATTTATAGAACAGATCCTTGGCTTTCTTTTAGTTGTCGGAGGTAAAGAGTGAAATATGGGGAGCTGAGAGAGGGAATGAGCGTAAGCCCGAGTAAGTACTCTAACTGGTTGTTCCTGAGTGACAGGATACTCCCACAGTGTCTCTTCTTCGAAATGAGGCTTTTCCAAATGGGAAGAAGGATCTTTTCAACCTTTACGATCCATGCATTAGTCTTTTTGAATCCATGACATTTATAGATGAAATCATAAAAAGCTGTGGATAGTGGTTCAGGCCCTCCTTCTAGCGCCAATTTGTTGACATGGAAATTTTTCGCTATACCAACAAGGGGAACTAACCCGATCACATACCCCAATTAGATCCACTTTTATTTGGAGTGGCTAGTTCCAATGGGTTTTAAAGGACCCTGTGAGCTGTTATAGGTGTTGATAGATTTCTTCCTGGAGCAAGAGTTCAATTAAATCAACAAAAGAAACAACTAAACTATAAGCATCAAATCCTATCTACACTACTGTTAACTACTCTAATCTAGTCCTAACTATCCTAATCTATCCTACAGGAGCATAACAAAAGAGAAGTTAAACATCATAGGTAAATTCCAAGTTCAAAGGAATTAATTAATGATTCACATAAGAACAAGGCTACATCAAATCTAAATTGCAATCCAATCACTCATACAGGAATACACATTCCTTTTATACAAATAAAGCTTGCAACTGATGTCTAACACAGTTTCTAATTAGGGACTACCTATGAATTAACTATGATGAAGAATTACATTATGACAACCAAGGCTAATCATAAGCTGTATTGTTATCAATATGCATAAAAATAAAACACATTTGTATTTATGCCCTCAACAACACCCTGTTTCAAAACATATAAAAGAAAAGGACCTTAAATCTAAAACAAAAGGCTCCTCATTCAACCAAACGGTCTTCTTTATTCATAATAAATCAAAGCTATTATTTTCTAAACAAAAGGCCCTCCTCTCCTATTTGGAAGTAATACTTATGCCTTAGGCCATGGCCCTTGGTCTTCCCCTGATCTCTTCAATTCCCCTTTTATTTTCAATATACAAATTAGAATGTGCCGATGTAGCACAGTCAGTGTAACCGCTGACACGTAAGAGGTATATCTGCTGGAGCACTTCGTTTCCTGGGGAATGAATAGATGTTGATTGAAAGAGAATGATTGCGTATCATTTCTTTGCACCTGTGTGGAGTGGCTATCATTCCCTATCATTTCCTGAAGGAAACTGAAGATGTTGCGCTCATCATCCCACATCTGGCATGCTTTGAGGTGTATCTTAAGGAAATGACATTTTGATGGATCAGTGCTGCCATGAGTGCTTCAATTTCACCTCTCATCTCTTTATCCTCACCTGCAGAGATATTTAATCATTAGCTATGGATATAAAAAATATACCAGAAATGCTTAAAAACACAAACCTTGCCTTCAGCCACCATTTCTATTAATCTCACAATGCAGAGCAATCATGATTATTAAGCCATTGAACCTGTTATAACCTCTATTCCCGTTGCCCATAATAGTCATTATTATTCAAGAATCCCTTGAAAACGCTTCAATATGTAGACCATTCACTTTACTTGATTTTCTTTTAAAAGTCGAGACCACAACATTTTATCAAATACACAAGAAAACACGAGAAAACCCGCGGTTGGGCCATACGGAGGGACTTGAAAAATTATGGACACGGGCATATAATTATCGTTGGGTCTGCCATATCACTCCTTTGCATATTACATAACCCTCGGGCTCAATACTTTGTCGAATACACATGGATACACAAAAAACCTATATTATATACCCATATTCATAGTTGTCGGCAGATCCAGTAGATCACAATGCGCCTTAGATATAACGCATGGGTTCCACCAATTGTGATATGTGATTGGGGCTCTGGACCTGATAATATATATATTGTAGTTAATAAAGCCATGAAGTTCGGTAGACAGTGGTGCGCCATATACATAGCCTTGGAGCTAGCCGATTGCGATATGCGATGGGGATTCTGGACCCAATATATATATATATATATATATATATGGTTGATAATGTCATTGGGTCTAGAAGACAGGTGTACCTTATATGTATATAGCCTTGGAATCCTGCCGATTGCGATATGCAATGGGGCTCTGGACCTGAAATATATATAATGTGGTTAATAATTCCATCGGGTCCGGTGCCTGATGGTATGTGTTGAGTTGATTGCGATAGGCAGAAAAAGGGTGATTTAGGAATGTTTGTGAAGCATTTCCACTGTAAAGAGCTATAATGGGAATAAGGAAGCGATGGAAGGTTTCGTGGGTTGAAAAAGTCTCGATGAGGATATGAATGAAGGGTTTAGAGAGGGTTATAGATGAATCATGCGACAGGGATTTATTAAGGGGGCCTTAACCATTAGGCATTGAAGATTTGACTTGGCAACGAGTTAAAGTCTCTGGGACAAAACAGATCATTCGGAGAGGTGAAAGATCAATTTTTTTGGGGGACCCATTCAAAATTGCTATCAAGGCAGGCTTTAATAGGGTGGTGGTTGTGGCCAAAACAAATGGCAAACTGCTGGGTGAACCAGTTATCTCTATTTCGAAATAAACCTTGGATCAGTAGAACATCAAGGTGTTAAGATAAACTTGAAATGTGTACAAATGGACAAGCATGGGTTCCACTTCAACATTAATTGCTTCAGGTGGGATAAAGACAAATAGCTTCTAATTACTTATAGGGTTTTGATAGGAATTCTCCAATGGTGGTATTATGGAATTTATTGACCTTTATTTACCTGTTTCCTACTTCCAAAAATCGTTTCGGGGCCATCACTGGTCTGTCAATACCTATTTAGGTGTGTACCTCAACTCTTTATCGCTCATCAAACTTGATGCAGATATGTTTATCTGCACTTTATATGAGAATTTCAGTGCCATATTTTCATATGATTGAATGGGGCACAGTCATGGATCATGCCATATTTTTAAACCACTTAAGCAAGGTTGGGCTTGCTGTGTCAATCGGTACTCTGAGCCCAACAATAGTCCTTACTCTAATCGGCTTCCCAAACAACCTGTCCTTCCAGATTGGCACAAGGAATTGACATTTCATTTTCTTTTAAGTAAGTCCTTCCAATTTTAGGCACAAGGACTAGAGCACAATTGGATTTTCCACATGGTATATGATAGTGAGTTTAGCCCATGAAAGGAGATTTACTTGTAGATGATAGGTATTGGAGAATTTAGTGTGGTGGATGGGACCAATGGAGAATAACTGCAAACCTTACAAGAAAGTATGGGCTAAGTCTGAGTGGGATTTATTCAAAATGCAGCGTTCCTCCATGCTAGTCCAGCTATAGTTACACATTTTTTGTTTTATAAAGATGCCCCTACATGCTCCAGATATCCAAGTTATCAACAGATCTTACCTAGTTCCCAACATATGCCAATGAGTAGCTTCGGCTTGAATTACACTACTGATTTTGCAGTTCTCATGGGCTCATTGAAAATTTGTTTGATTTGCGAGGTAATGATGAATTTAAGATCAACAGACTCATCAGCAGGTTAATGAAGGAGGCGAAAGATGAAGGTGGCGAATGAGGACAATCTAAAAAGGTAAAAATGAGACTCGAAGACCGAAATCACTTGGCTAAAGAGGATTGCAATTCAAAACAGAAGGAAAATAAACTTTGTAGAAAAACAAGAAAGGGGAAGACGTAAATGTAACTAAACTAACAACAAAAATAAAATGAATTCTAACCTATTCAGGAGGTAACCACCATGTGGTGGCTACTGGAAGTATCTCTTCAGATGTTGGACATTAACAAGGAGTTTTTTAGTTTCTCCCTAGAAAGTTTTCAACCTGTAAGTTCCTTGACAAATTTTTTCCACAATTTGGAATGGGCCCAGCGATAAGTGTTGGAATTTCCTGTGTTTACCTTTTGGCTCATTCAACTTGTCCCATTTCAGGACTAGTTCTCCTACCTGGTAATCTTTATCACCTGCCAGATGGTGATCAAACCATCTCTTCACAATCATTTGGTGATTTTTGTATTTATTTATGGCTTTATCTCTCAATTCCTCCAACCTCATTAGTTGGTTGATCCTCTCTTGAAGTAAGGTTGAAGGGGTTCCTATTGAAGCTTGGGAGAGCTGTAGAGAGGGAAGGGTAATGTTTGGAGGCAAGATGGCTTCCTATACATAGACGAGGAAGTATGGGGAGTTTCCTAAGGCCACTTTTGGGGTGACCCTATCGGCCCAAAGGGCGTTTGTTAGAGCATTGTGCCAATTCCTATGGTTGTCAGTGACATATTTATGGATTATGCGTATGAGGTTATTGTTTGAGGGCTCTGCAACTCCATTTCCCTGGGGTAATAGTTCGATGCATACCTTATGTGAATTGATTTATCAATAGCAAATTCAGTCAATTTCAGTGATGAAAAGTAAGAAGCATTATCAAATATGAGAGCGTCAGGAATGCCATACATGTTGATAATGAATTTCTCAATAAATGATATTACCTCATCTCCTTTCACCTTCTGAAGTGGGATGGCTTCGGTCCATCTGGTGAAGTAGTCGGTCGTTGTGAGAACATACTTATGCTTCTGTGAAGAGTTTGGAGTGATCTCGCCTATGACATCCAGGCCCCACTACTGGAATGGGCAATAAATCATAACGGGCCTAAGGGGAACGGTTGGCTTTCTTTCTCGTCCTACGGTAGTTTGACATGCTTTGCATTTCTGAGCGTAGGTGTGCGAGTCTTTGAACACTGTGGGCCAATAATATCCAGCTCTTAATATTTTGTGAGCAGTGGTATCTCCGTCGTAGTGATCACCTGCTAGGCCATCGTGCATTTCTTTCAAGACATGATCAACATCACCTTTTCTAAACACCTCAGCCAGATTCCATCATAATTTTTCTTGTATAATGTGTCATTGGCCAAATGATGCTAATTAGATTTCAATATGAGTGCTCTCCTTTGTGATGCATCCATGTGCTTAGGGCATGCTCCCTGTGTGAGATACAAGCATATGTCATAATACCATGACTCAGGATCCAAAAGGGCTTCTGACGCTTTGCGTTCATATATCAACGTTTCATTAATCCATCAGGGCTTCTAACACTTTTGCATGCTATGTGCTTCTAGTTCTTTGGATGCCCCTTCTCTATCCGCCAAGGTTTCTGCTGCTAGCCTACACAATCCCTGCCCTTAAACTATCTTTGTCGACTTAATCTCGAGGTTGAATTCTTGAAGTGCGGTGATCCAATTCTCTCTCCATTCACCCATTTCTTTCTGCACGAAGAGGGCTCTTACAATAGGATGGGGAACAATTACTTTAGTCCTGGCCTTTAATAAATACGGATGGAAGTGTTTTACGACTTTAAAAACCACAAAGCCTTGTTTCTCCACGTCTGGGTAGTTCAGTTCTTCTCCCTGAAGATTAGAGCTCATATAAGAAATAGGGACTTTGTTGCCATCATCATTTTTTTGAGTGAGGATCGTGGCATATGAAAGATCAGAAGCAAAAGTGTACAAGAAGAATTCCTTGCCGAAATTGGGGCTGACCAATGCAGGAGCTTCTGCGATGGCTTCCTTGATTCGCTGAAATGATTTCTTAGCTTCATCGCTCCACTTATACACAACATCCTTTTTCATCATTAGCTGCATAGGACACACTATTTCTGTGAAACCTGAAACAAATTTCCTAACGAAATTAATTTTCTTGAAGAAAGATTGCATTGCCTTTTTATTTGCAGGGGGTTGTATTCTCATGATAGTCTCTACTCTTTCAGGATCAATAACAATCCCTTCTTTAGAGAGGATATGACCCAGTAGTTTCCCTTCTGTGACTGCAAAGATGCTCTTCTTGGGATTCAACGATATTCCATACCTTCGTCATCTTTTGAAAATCTATTTTAGTGATAAATATGATCCCTTCTGCGATATGAATACAGAGTAATGTCATCCATGTACACTACTACTGATTTGTTGATCAATCCTCGGAAAGCTATGTCCATGACTCTCTAGAATGTGGCGCCCGCATTAATAAGTCCAAAAGGCATTTTACGATATGCGTAAGTGCCCCATTTAGTGGTGAAGGTTGTCTTCAGTTGATCCCCATTAGATACCAACACTTGATTATATCCTGAAAACCCATCTAATAGGGACAACATTTCAAACCCAAAAACACACTTAAGAATGTGTTCCATAGAAGGGACAGGATAGTTATATTTTTGAAATGCTTTGTTCAGGTTTCTAAAATCGATACATAGCCTAATGTCTCCATTTTTCTTTCTTATTGGAACGAGATTGGCTACCCAGCGGGTGTGTCTGACTGGAAAGATGATTTTAGCATCCAACATTTTGTTTAATTCTTTCTTCACCAACGGTTCTAGGCTCGAATGCATCTTACGAAGCGTTTGTTGGTAGGGCTTAGCCTCCTTTTCCAGAGGAATTACATGCTGCATAACACTGGTATCAAATGTTTTTAGGTCGCAATATGTCCATGCCAAGACGTCCTTGTATTCTTTAAATAGCTTGACAAATGTAGCCTTCTCTTGTGGAGAGCACCCTAAGCCCAAATTGACATTCTTTGGGTCTTCTTTGGTCCCAAGGTTGACCAATTCATACTTCGTGGATGAGCTATGTGTTTTGTAGTTAGTCGGCTTCTTGAATTTACCATGCAGGTCATACAAGTGCTCCATCTTGACAATTGACTTGGGAATTGTATTGAACTGATCTTTTTCCTCACCTTCCCTTTCATTCATAAGCCTGTCATGTTCTTTTTCATCGATGATTGCATTCTTGAATGTCTTCTCGCAGTGCAAGAACTCAAGGATTTTCTCGTCATCTTCGAAAACCTGCCAGTGTGAGATGTTATCAAGCACGAATGGTCTGAAAATCAATTCAACATAACATTTATTCTTCTTTAATAAAAAATCAGGCAAAATTTTTGTAGCCATACCAGCCATCAGATCAACATCTTGGTTTTGTCCTCGAGGTATGTATGTGATATTAAAAGAATCAAAACTATCAATTGAGTTCCATACCTCATGTTGGTACCTTACCTGGTCCACAATTATCTGCAAGTCACCAAAAAAATTAAGATTTTTTACCTTCATATCAATGGCCTTTTTCTAGCCTTGCAGCAATCCTTCAATTTCTGCCATGTTGTTGGTGCATGTGAACTCCAACTGGCTGGCCATCAGATGTTGGTTCCCTTGTGGGTCAACAAGAATGCTCCCAACACCTGCACTTTCAAGGCAATTAGAGCCATCAAAATAGAGCATCCAAAATATAGAGTCTAGTGTTACATCAATTGATTTGCTTCCTACGAAACTAGTTCTATCATCTACTATATTACAGGGTGGTTCATCAGTTGGACTACAGGGGAGAGCTTCAAACTGTGTGTTTATCGGATTTTCTTCAATTGTTTCTACGTGGAATTCTCCAAAACAGGTTTCTATGGCACAAACATTGAAACTATAATTCCCAAGGATAGAGATGGTAAACATTACAGGTTCATTGGGACCGTTTAGCTTTGTCACTACATACTTCATGTATCTTTCTCGATCAACTCTCAGCATATCACCTTTTCCCTTCTGAGGCAGCAAGAGATGGGACCAATAAGTTGAGAAGTATCCATTTAGTTTTGCTGACCATTCCCTACTAAGCAACATTCCATAAGCCTCGGGTATGTTGACTACAACTATATCAATGACTTGTGTGTGTTGTGGTTTACTAGTCATCCGAATCAATACATCTTTCAATTCCCCAATTACTTTCACATTTGTCTTGTCGAATTGAACGATTCGAGTTCTAGTTTTCTCAGGTATCGCATGAAGTCTTTTAGCAACAGTGTAAGGCATCACAGTGGACAAGGCACTTGAGTCTACCAAGCAATTGTGTACATTCATGTTGAAGATTTCAAATGTGATAAGGAAAGGGGGAGTCATGGATTTTGATTTCCCTTCTATCATGGCTGCACCGATATCTTGGGGGTTTCGATTCATTTTTGATAGGGTGGCTTCCATGGCTGTTGGCTTTTGGGCCGTACTGGGAGTACTAACAGGTCTGGAGACCGACTTCTGGGTTTCGTTGCTCGGAATGGTGGGAGTTTCGTATTTCCGCTCATTCATAGCTTTCAAGAGCAGATCTCTTTGCTGCGTTAATTTTAGCAAATCGAAGCATTTTATATTATCCTTGGATTTCTTAAGATCAACCACAATATTGTAATCATTGTTATAAACAGGGTAGGGTAGAGTAAACATACCGATATTTCCATTCTTAGGTGCGACTTTACCATTGTGAGTCGCCTTCGTTGCATTATCTTCCTGTGGACAGTTCACAACTGGAGTACTCTTGGACTCAGCACTAGGCCTACCCCTTACTACAAGAACTTTGGGAGTAGATGGCTTCAAAGGGCGAACATCTTTCTTTGTCTGGTCTACAGGCTTCATCACACCCGCAAGTGGCCCCTTACTCCATGTGTGGATTTCATTAGTGTGGATTTCTACCATACTATCTCCTTCATCGTCATCATTCTCATTTGTATAGAAATCCCACAGTACATTGATTTGAGATTCTTCATCCAAGGGCTCTTCTACTTGGTATTCTTCCTCATTTTCTTGTTCTGGCTCCAGCTCCACTATAGTTTCTTCTTGGTTAAGGAGCAATCCGATAAGAGCGAGCTCTTCTGTATTTAAATTCCCTTATTGTGTGGAGCAGGAAATGCAAGTTGACCATGATCACCTTCTGTCTTCTTACAATAGAAAGGTTTGAAAGATTTTCTATTGTTATACTCTCATCCACTCCCACTTGTACTCTCTCCAGAATTCCTTTTCATATCGATGACTGTGTTTGTCAACTTCTTAATCATCCGATGCAAACCTTCCACATCTGTGGTATCCTTTTATTTGGATTCAGCCCCTTTGTTATCACTCCAATTATTCTTCTTGGATGCTTGAGAGGCTTTCTTTTCTCCGGTTGTATGATGGCATGTTGTGAGACTGAGCATTATAGCACCCTGTAAGGTTTCTGCATTACTCCTTTTGACCCACATCGTAGTAGGGACAGGGAGAGTAGTGATGTATAATTCCATGAGCACCTCCTCAGTAGGTCTAGCATTAGCCGAGATTCTGTTGATCAAGGTGTTGAGCTGGATGTTAAAATCCTTGACCTTTTCTTTGGTTTCCATTTTCAAACGGGATAGTTCTAGAACTAAGGCCGCAGGGGTTTTGTCATCACCATACTTGTCTAAGAAGGCCCGTTGAAAGGCAGTCCATGAGGTGATCGATCTAGTTCTCAAGCTAAAGTACCATGTGGACGCTGCACCAATCAAGGTAAAAGGGAATAGGCGACATACTATATCTTCATCGGCTACCCCCAACATGCGCACGGCCAGGAAGAAAGAGTGAATATGGTTATCAATGGTGTTTGCCTTCTCAGGGTCGAATTTAGGCAGTACTCTTTCTGCATTCTTGGGTAAGAGATGTTGCTGCCCAGGTACCGCTATGGCATCTTGAGCGAGCCAGGGAGGGAATGCTCCCGGAGGAGGTGGAAGTTGGTTACCACCTGGTTGAAGCTGATTCCGACCTGGAAGAGGAACGTTAGCCATATTATGGATAAGGAGGTTCTGGTTGAAGCTGTCTTCGAGGTGTTCTTTATTAGGATTTCTCGAATCGGGCCAAGGATTACCTTCAGAGAGTGGATCTTTAGGAATTTCTTCTCGGGGAGTGTCGATACTTTGCAAGGACTCTAGCACAATATCTTCAAGAGATGGGGCTGCAGATGTCTCTTCATTTATAGAACAGATCCTTGGCTTTCTTTTAGTTGTCGGAGGTAAAGAGTGAAAGATGGGGAGTTGAGAGAGGGAACGAGCATAAGCCCGAGTAAGTACTCTGATTGGTTGTTCCTGAGTGACAGGATACTCCCACAATGTCTCTTCTTCGAAATGAGGATTTTGTGAATGGGAAGAAGGATCTTTTTGACCTTTACGATCCATGCATTAGTATTTTTGAATCCATGAGATTTATAGATGAAATCATAAAAAGCTGTGGACGACGGTTCAGGCCCTCCTTCTAGTGCCAATTTGTTGACATGGCGATTTTTCGCTATACCAACAAGGGGAACTAACTCGATCACAGACCCCAATTAGATCCACTTTCTTTTGGAGTGGCTAGTTCCAATGGGTTTGAAAGGACCCCATGAACTATTATAGGTGTTGAGAGATTGCTTCCTAGAGGAAGACCTCAATTAAATCAACAAAATAAACTGCTAACCTATATGCATCAAATCCTATCTACACTACTGTTAACTACTCTAATCTAGTACTAACTATCCTAATCTATCCTGCAAGAGCATAACAAAAGAGAAGTTAAACATCATAGGTAACTTCCAAGTTCAAATGAATCAATTAATGGTTCAGATAAGAACAAGGCTGCATCAAATCTAAATTTCTATCCAATCACTCATACAGGAATACACATTCCTTTTATACAAATAAATCTTGCAACTGATGTCTAACACAGTTTCAAATTAGGGACTGCCAATGAATTAACTATGATGAAGAATTACATTCAGACAACCAAGGCTAATCATAAGTTGTATTGTTATCAATATGCACAAAAACAAAACACATTTGTATTTATGCCCTCAACAACACCCTATTTCAAAACATATAAAAGCAAAGGACCTTAAATCTTAAACAAAAGGCTCCTCATTCAACCAAACAGTTTTCGTTATTCATAATAAATCAAAGCTGTTCTTTTCTAAACAAAAAGCCTTCCTCTCCTATCTAGAAGTAATACTTATGCCTCAAGCCATGGCCCTTGGTCTTCCCCTGATCCCTTCAATTCCCCTTTTATTTTCAATATACAAATCAAAATGTGCCGATGTAGCACAGTCAGTATAACCGTTGACATGTAAAAGGTATATCTACTGGAGTGCTTCGTTTCCTGGGGAATGAATAGATGTTGATTGAAATAGAATGATTGTGTATCATTTCTTTGCACCTGTGTGGAGTCGCTATCATTCCCTATCATTTCCTAAAGGAAATTGAAGATGTTGCGCTCATCATCCCACATCTAGCATGCTTTGAGGTGTATCTGGAGGAAATGACATTTTGATGGATTAGCACTGCCATCATCTCTTGATCCTCACCTTCAAAGATATTTAATCATTAGCTATGGATATAAAAAATATACCAGAAATGCTTAAAAACACAAACCTTTCCTTCAGCCACCATTTCTATTAATCTCACAATGCAGAGCAATCATGATTATTAAGCCATTGAACATGTTATAACCTCTATTCCCACTGCCCATAATAGTCATTATTATTCAAGAATCCCTTGACAACACTTCAATATGCAAACCATTCACTTAACCTGATTTTCTTTTGAAAGTCAGGACCACAACATTTTATCAAATACACAGGAAAACACGGGAAAACCTGCAGCCGAGCCGTACGGTTGGACTTGAAAATTATGGACACGGGCATATAATTATCGCCAGGTCCACCATATTGCTCCTTTGCATATTGCATAACCCTCGGGCTCAATACTTTGTCGAATACACAGGGATACACAGAAAACCCGCGTTCGGCCATAAGGCCGGACTTGAAATATTTTATACTCGGATTCATAGTTGTCGGCGGGCCCGATAGATCACAGTGCGCCTTATATATAACCCTTGGGTTCTGCTGATTACGATATGCGATGGGGCTTCTTGACCCGAGAGATATATATATATATATATATATATATATATATATATATATATATATATATATCTATATATATATATATATATATATATATATATATATATATATATATATATATATATATATATATATATATATAATATATATATATATATATATATATATATATATATATATATATATATATATATATATATATATATATATATATATAGCTATCTATATATATATATATATATATATATATATATATATATATATATATAATATGGTTAATAATGTCGTCGGGTCCAGAAGAGAGGTTCACCTTATATGTATATAGCCTTGGAATCCTTCCGATTGCGATATGCGATGGGGCTTCAGACCCGAAATATATATAATGTGGTTAATAATGTTGTTGGGTCCGGTGCCTGATGGTATGTGTTGAGTTGATTCTGATAGGCGGAAAAAGGGTGATTTAGGAATGTTTGTGAAGCATTTCCACTATAAAGAGTTATAATGGGAATAAGGAAGTGATGGAAGGTTTCGTGGGTCGAAAAAGTCCTGATGAGGATATGAATGAAGGGCTTAGAGAGGGTTCTAGATGAATAATGTTGCAGGGATTTATTAAGGGGGCCTTAACCATTAGGAATTGAAGATTTGACTTGGAAATGAGTTAAAGTCTCTGGGACAAAACAGATCATTCAGAGTGGTGAAAGATCATTTTTTTAGGGGACCCATTCAAAATTGCTATCAAGGCAGGTTTTAATAGGGTGGTGGTTGTGGGCATAACACACTAGAAGAAGGTTGGTTCATACCAAGCATTTGACCTTGTGAGCCACTCACAATGGTGGTGCCTGACACTATAGAAACATTTAGTTTTTCCCCCCAGGCGGTTGCATAGCTTGGCCACTAACCAAAGGGATAGAGGAACTGACAGAGACATTCCTCAAGACCGCTGGTTGAACCGGACGGGTGACTGGGATTGATGATACAAGAGGGTTCAAAATGATGGGTTGCACTGGGACTAAGGTAACAGCCTATTGGGAGGTCGAGTTCACAATGAATAGACCTGAAGTAGGCATGGCGCCTGATGCCCAAATAGGGTTATGGTAGAGTGATGAGGCATTAGGTGTACCTGAAACCAACTATGCCGAAGACACATAATTAGGTGGCACACTAGCGGGAATGCTTCCTGTATAGGGGAAACCTTCATGAGGAAATGGATTTTCTTCCTCCTCGATAGTGTGTGGAGTATAAACTTCTGATTCCTCCAGAGAGGTGACTAGAGCATTGCCTTCGGGTTCCATATTCGGGAACAAATGATGATGAACGATGGAAGAAGTACGAGGGGATAATTCCAAAGGAACACCCGACTGATATCACAATAGGGTCAAACAAAGGATTCAGAGTATATATAACCAGTCCAAGCTGACCGTCAGTGGTCAGGGAACTCTCAAGAGTTTGAATGGGATTGTCTGGAGATTCCAGGCCAAGATCAGCAGATGACCCAATATCTAATGTAGGAAAAGGATGAGATGAAAAAAGTTGAATACTCAGAACAATTCCAAGTTCAACACCTTGGTACTCGAGTGACTCTGGTAACTCAGGAAACGACACCTCAGGCAATCTTTCAAACAAAGGAGAGGAAGAGGAAATAAGTGAAGTACATGGTTTAGCCACGATGACCTTGCCTTAGTTAACAGAAAAGAGAGAGATAAACTTCAAGGCTCTTAAAATTTTCTTTAATGGAAACTCACGATTTGGTCTAGAAAAGACTAACAGGATGTTATCATATCATGGGCAATCAATTATTAAGACACATAAATAGACTGGTTCTCTTTCATTTTTTAACAGTTGAGAAAGAAACGAAGATAACTCTATCGCTTTCGATTGGAAACGAGCTCGAAAGGACAAGTGCTCGGATGATATTTTAAGTTTAATGAGTCAAAAAGATCAAATGACTGCTTTGGATGATCTTGGTAAAATGGATTACCAGGCAACTGTGAACTGCAGAATACCTCCCGACAAACCGAGAAGTACGGGCAGGAAATCTCCCCAAATGTTGTGTTTGCTGTATCACATTTACAAGGTGGCCGACTCAACTTCCTATGGATAAAGGATTGCAACCTAGAGCGGTCTCCCGTTATATACTCAATGGTACGGGGGGCACAAATCCGTACTAGAGTTGTCTAATGCCGAAGCTAATGACAACTGCTAGGTTTAAAGATGTCGGAGCACGTCTTTAGCCTGGACCTTCTAGATATGATTATTAGATGTCAAATGCACCTTAGGTTAATTGAGTTCATTTTAAAGTTTATCTTGAGTTATGTCTCAGTTTTCAGGCCTTAGTGACGTGACTCAAAAAAACCTTAAATGCAACTAAATGAGACAAAACCCTTTCAATTTGATGAATTGTCTACACTAGAGAGGGTAGAGGACACACAATCAAATGCAAACAACCAAGCAACTGAAAGAAAAATTATCTTTCACAACTTCACTTTTCAAAAAAATAAACTAATGAAAAATGCATTCCAATTCCTAATTTCCTGACAAATACATTTCTAATAGTCCTTTCAAAAGCAAAAGAGTTCTAATACTTTTCAAATGCCAATGCAATCCTAGTATTTAATGATGCTTACTACCACAACATAATGATGCAACAAACTAGAATTTCATACTTTTCATGAAGCAACGAAATGATTTTTTCGCATACGACACTTCAGTGAAAAAAATTTCAAGACAATTAGACCTTCAAGCAAATGAAAACACGAAAAAAGGGACTTGTTCAGACTAATGAAGAAGCGACTTTACCAAAAACAAGACAAATAATGTAATCCATGCCTGCAAATAAATGTTTAGACAAGCAAATGAAAACTTCTCAAACTTGTGTAATGGAGGTCAAAGCCGTAAAAGGACTGCAAACGAAATGCGAGTCAGTACACCAACAACTCAACTCACTGAGTTCACAATTAGCTAAATGTATGAAAATCCAGATTCCCTAGTGTCACTAACCATCCAATGACTCAAGAAATCAAGCAGGAAGATGCCAAACCATCAAGCAAACAAAACCAAATGAAAAGAAGCTTTCTAGTAAGGGAGAAAATGGTCTAAAAGGCTTACGGGGTCGAAATCATGAGAGCAAAACACACTGGCCAAGACTGGGGACAAACCCTAATCTTCACTTACAGGCATTGGCACGACTTCCTAACTGACAACAAGTGCCAGAGATGGGTCGGAGCGATTGTTTCTCAGCATATTGCGCTGATTGACACGACTGTCAGTAGATTAAACGCACTGAGCGAGGGAGCCAAGAAAAAAATTAAAAAAATTAAAATAGGGACTAGATTTGTTACTATGAATTTCAAACTCATACCGGTAAGCAAAAGAAAAGAAACAGAACCAAAGGGAAAAAGTGGAATTAGAAAAGTTCACACGAAATCATGAAATCTCAAACAAGACAAACAGAAGGATTGGCTCCCCAGTATGGCCGCCAATTTGTAGTGAAGTAAAATTATGAGTGCAGACACAAACAATTCCTCTAGCCCGATAATGGGTCTAGCCACAACTGATACATTATATGGAAGATTTCCTTAGGTTATAACCAATTAAGAGGGCCTACCTCTTAGTACACTTATCCCGTTTGATGATGTCCTTGCTTGCTTGCTCCAGCTATCTCTCGCTTCCTTCTTCAAACACTTGAAACAAGTAAACAACAACCATGATAATAGACACATTGTAATTCAACCTACTTAACAAGTGAAGAAACATAAAGCCATTAACATGTAAGATGATACATCATGTAGGAAATTAATCGATAGTTGCATATATATTGAATCAAGAAGAGAATACAACCATTGCCTTGACGTTGTTGTTCTCCTCCAGCACACTTCTGTTAGCATTCCATGATGGCTTCAACAATAATAGTTTTAAGTCTCTTCCCTTTAGGCTTCACACTAAACCAAATTCACACTTCTCCCTCACACAACTAGAGAGCTACAACTATGAATAGCTTTTCGTTTACTCCAATCTTAATTAGCACTAGCACACCAACATTAACACTAGCTTGTGCTTGGGAAAAGGGGATGTTTATATAGGACGAATGGATGGGAGATGGATCCTCTTCTCATGGGAGAAGGTCTTATCTCTTGAGGAATTTCCATCATTATAGGGGAAAGGAGTCCAAACTGACATCCTCGACCCCATCTAGCCAAACCATTTACCAGACTTCCCTTACGAAGCTTCTAGAGCTGGAAGCTTCGGCTCTTTGTTTAAAAAACTTTCCAAACAAGGACCAGCACGATTGGAACAAAGCTCAGTTGCTCCGGTTAGGGCCAATCTTGTAAACTGGGAAAAATAGAAGATTTTGGGGAAATGCTGCAAAAGGGAATTGTTCTACTCATGAAGAGGGACACAATGGGAGTTTCTTCATGAATGGTAAGCATGTAGGGTTCACTGTAGATGTCCTCCAGGATCAAGGAACGGGGAGTACAGGGACATTGACAAAATGCTATGTAACACTCCAATGTCCCACTACTAGGGTAGTGATGTACATTATAAACAAGTGTCGTGGAACTTTTTCTTAACAACAAAAGCCTTTTAAGGCCAAACATTCTTCATGCATGGACTATGAATGTTTGTAAGACTATTATGTGGACGTTTGTATTTCTTGTTTCCTTTCACATGTAATAATATAATTTAACTATTTTGGTTGTTTTAGTCATTACATTATTAAGAATGTGTTGTAATAGTTTTTACCATTGTCCCATCCTTGTGGACTATTCCGTGAGATACTAGACAAATATTTCCTTATTTGTTGGTTATAATGATCGTCACATCCACTATGGACTATTCTGCTAGATGTTAGACAAACCTTTCTGGTTCATGTGTGTCTCTTCCTCAGTGGTACTATTACCTCTCACTTAGAGGCTCACTATCTCCCCCCCCCCCCTTGTAGTAGAAGAACCTTGACACAGTTTCACTGCATACTCACTAAGCACACCTCCCTTGCTTTTCAAAGACACCATTGCATCACTCTCTTGTGTTGACAGCTAGGGTCGAAGGCAAATATTTAAGGATTCAACAATTGACTCTTTATATCGTATGGGACTCATACACCAAATGGTGTGAGGTTTTATTGGGATTTTATATCGGGGAGATCCCATGAATGTTGGCGGGTCTAGCACCATCAACATGTGATGCAGGAGCATCTAACCCCCCTTAATTAAAGGAGGAATCCAAAGCAGAGAAGGAGGAGATGTGGACCATCGAGTAAAACAGGGACAATTCTATTTCAACAGAACTAGATTGATGGAACTAATAAAGTCTCGAGAAGACTTTAGTTAATGTAATCTACCATATGTATTCTATAGCAAGATTTAGGGCTTCAGTTGAGTGACTCATGGAGAGGGTTGATCAGATCCTTTCAGTGATCCGATCCAATGTTCCTTATATATATATATATATATATGAGCCTACGTGTTCAATAGAGGGTAAGATAGAGAGTGGTAGATAGAGTGTGTAAGTCTAGGGTAATCAAAATGTAGTCGAGAGGGAACTGTCTCTAAGGCTGAAATGCCTTAGTCTGTACTAAATAATGTATAATGAATATAACTATGTTGTGTGGATTCCCACGTGCTTGTTTATTTACACCTTTTCCAGTTATGCTGTATATATGCGTGAGTGGCTTAAACCCAGTGTTAAAGTGTGTTGATTGTCCATCGATCACTGTATGATAGATGGCGATCCAATGAAATATTGTTATATGTGGAGTTGTGGTGTGAACCCAGGTGTGGCAGAGGAACTGGATTTAAAGCGCAGATTCCATCAAAACAACGAGATCAAGCCAAGGAAGAATAGTAAAGAGATGAAGTATCGGCAAACCAGGGCCGTTGGATCTTATATATCAACGGCCAGGATTTTATCGCATCGACGGAATCCTTTTAGGTGTTATCGGACCCTAACCATTGAGGAGAGCGATTGCAATAATGCGATGGATCATGGACCGTCAGATCAAGAGTCCAGATCTAATCACTAATCGCATATCAGAGCAGTCAAGGGACAGTGCGATAGTGCTGATGTGGTGGAACGCTGATACGCTGATAGTGATAAGTCGGTGATCAAAGATTGGGCCGATCGCTAATCGGAGATCGGAGATCAGAGTGGCACTGTGGAATGGTGCGAAGAGTGGACCGACGGATATATAGATCCGGGTGAATTATTTTTGAAGTCCGAATAAAGGGTTCAAAGCGGGTTTTTTCATGGTTTTCCCATGTAATTCCTGTATTCCGATAGATGTATGGCCGCATGTTTTTTTAAGACTAAAAGCATATTTAAATGCTCCCGATAGTGTATGGGCTCCGATAAGGTTATATGGTTTGGGTTTTAAAGGCTTAAAGCCTTATGGAACACTTCCGAGAATGAAATGAGCTCATAACCCATAGGCCCAGGATCAAAAATTATAAAGGAAAGGGGTTTTGGCCTTACCCCTAAAATCTCTTTTCATCAAGTGGTACCAAAGCAGGGAAAGTTTTCCTGCGAGAAGGAAGAAGGGAAAGGAGGTACAGTTGATGAAGCTGGAGAGTTTATGGTCTTAATGTCATGCAAAGGATGGCAACGGAAGGTGAGAAGACTTGCAGCAACCTAGAGCAAGGTGTGCTCAATTGGTTCTAGAGAAGAGAACCAGAAGGATGCCAAAATATCGAGTGAGGAGGGCTTGGTGAGGTACATGTAGCAGAGGAAGACTGTTACTGCAGAGGTTTTTTTGTAGCTCACAGAAGATCATAAAGGAAATTCCACAGAGATGTGGGTAGAATTGCTAAGGACAAGAAGAAGCATATGACCAGGAGGTCATAAATTTTTGTGCCTCGGGATTCTGATGCAAGAGCATCTAACCCCCCCTTAATTAAAGGAGGAATCCAAAGCAGATAAGGAGGAGATGTGGACCATCGAGTAAAATAGGGACAATTTTGTTTCAATAGAACTAGATTGATGGAACTAATAAAGTCTCGAGAAGACTTTAGTTAATGTAATCTGCCATATGTATTCTATAGCGAGCTTTAGGGCTTCAGTTGAGTGACTCATGGAGAGGGTTAATCGGATCCTTTCAGTGATCCGATCCAATGTTCCTTATATATATATGAGCCTGCGTGTTCAATAGAGGGTAAGACAGAGAGTGATAGATAGAGTGTGTAAGCCAAGGGTAATCAAAATGTACTCGAGAAGGAACTGTCTCTAAGGTTGAAATGCCTTAGTCTGTACTAAATATTGTATAATGAATATAATTGTGTTGTGTGGATTCCCAAGTGATTGTGTATTTAAGCCATTTCCAGTTATGCTGTATATATGCATGAGTGGCTTAAACCCAATGTTAAAGTGTGTTGATCGTCCATCGATCACCATAGGATCGATGGCGATCCAATGAAATATTGTTATATGTGGAGTTGTGGTGTGAACGCAGGTGTAGCAGAGGAACTGGATTTAAAGCGCAGATTCCATCAAAATGGAGAGATGAAGAGATGAAGTATCTACAAACCAGGGTCGTTGGATCTTATAGATCAACGGCTAGGATTTTGTCGCATCGGCGAAACCCTTTTGGGTGTTATCGGACACTAACCATTGAGGAGAGCAATTGCGATAATGCGATGGATCATGGACTGTCAGATCGAGAGTCTAGATTGATGGTCTAGATCTAATCGCTAATCTCATATCGGAGTAGTCAAGGGACAATGCGATAGCGCCGATGTGGTGGAATGCCGATACGCCAATAGCGATAAGTCGGCAATCAGAGATCAGAGATCAGAGTGGCATTGCGAAATGGTGCGAAGAGTGGACTCGAAGAATATATAGATCTGGGTGAATTATTTTTGAAGTCCGAATAAAGGGTTCAGAGGGGTTTTTTCATGGTTTTCCCATGTAATTCCTGTATTCGTATAGATGTATGGCTGCAAGTTTTTTTAAGGCTAAACGCATATTTAAATGCTCCCGACAATGTATGGGCTCCAATAAGGTTATATGGTCCAGGTTTTAAAGGCTTAAAGCCTTATGGAACACTTCCGAGAATGAAATGGGCACATAACCCATAGGCCCAGGATCGAATATTATAAAGGAAAGGGGTTTTGGCCTTACCCCCAAAATATCTTTTCATCAAGTCCTGGGACCTGTGCGTTATGGGCCCACACGCTTCTGCTGCAAATATATTTTCATGAGACTGTCAACTAATCTCTCTTCCACATCATCCGCTCTAATGATGTCTTCCTACTCTTGTCCACTGTAGTGAACTCCTTCTTTTGCAGTGTCAATCTATTGAACTTTCATTACCATCTCCAAGAGCTACCCTTGTCTCACCATCTGCATTAATATTCTCTTGCATTTGTTCTTCATCAAAATCATTAATCAAAATCATTTGATTACCTTTCTGAGACAATATTCCTTCATTCTTCATTAGAATAAGATCCTGATTCCTCATATCTATGACAGCTTCTATAGACTCATCCATAGACCTTTTCTTCTGTATGCAGTCAAATTCTTCTTCTTCTGAGAAGTTTTCTTTGTCAATTTTTACTTCTAGATCTTCATCTACTCTGAAGATATCTTTAAGAAGTTTCTTTTCTCCTGCAATATATGTCATCATACAAAAACTATCAGTTTGAAAAACATAAGACCTTGTGGTCTCACTTGATGCTTCAGTCATCATGTCTCCTTGTTGTTCCAAGTTCTCTTTATGACTAGAAATTCTTCGATGGTCTCTTCTTCAATCTTGTCAAGCCCTTCACTTGGTTGCTTTATATCTTTCTCCAACTGTATATGAGACCTATCTATCTCATCTTCTTCCAGAACAGAATTTAGATTCTTCTTGTCTTCTTCCTCCTTTATGACAATATCAGCAAATTGTCCTTCTTTACATGTTTCACCTGCAAACATGCACAAATTGTCAGGTACCAAATGATGCAGGGTTACCCCCACTTACACCCACACTATGCATGTAAAGTGCATAGGCACATTTGTCCCAGGTATTTAACTCACCAAGGAGTCAAATCTTCAACCATCAATGGTAATAAACTATAGACTAACCCACATAGTCTAACCCTTAGGCAATATCCTCTTATCGGAACCTTAATCGACCCTCAAATATTCACATAAGACTTTATTAAAGCCTTTCATTAGGTTCTTCCTAGTGGGACTTTAAAATCCCTCATAATCTTCCTTAACCCTTATACAACCTTCATTAACCCTTTAAGCACATATATATATAGCCTTCCCTATTTCAACATTGGTTATATATATTTATCGCATGAAATCCTTATCTCCCTTGATAATGTTGGATTTACATATAAATTAATACATAACCCTTTCGTCAGCACTATTTTCCTTTATAAACCTTTTACAAAGGAAATAACCCACAAACACGCAATAATTTACCTTTTCACCTGATACGGCCTTTGCACATCTTTCGAGGTTCCACCTTTATCGCAATCGGATATCACCTCCTCTGTGGGTCACATTAATACACACCTCCTCCCACCTCCAATATGTGAACATATTCCAGATCTCAAATTATTAAACACTGCCACTATAACTTCGTCGGGTCTGCTCTTTCAGACCTTTCCTTCAGCGCTCTGCCGATCTCCGAACACCTCCGATCGTCAATCAGCGCTTTATCGCTATCGGCGCATCGACATTTCACAGTCGACCAAACTTTTACCTCTGTCTAATGCGATTGTGATTAGATCACAACCGTTGATCAGTTCTCGATCCAACGGTCAATATCCTTTCCCAATGCAAGTCGCCTGACAATCCTCCGCCGTTGATCTATACTTAGTAGTTCTAATAGTCTACCATGAATTCGGATAGACAATAGGCATGAGGGTTAACTACCCAATAAAGTGGTTCCCCCTCACTCCTCCGCTGCTACGTGTCCTCTGATTAGTGGAATCAAAGCCAAATGGTAAAAACTGCTTACGGCTTTCCTTCCGCCCGAAATCCACTTCTCTACCTTTGAGAACTGCTCTTCCCCGATTATCCTCCGTGCTCCTTCAACATTCAAAGACCGTCAACCTATGAGATCGATGGGTTTCGTTCCTTGTCACCTATGTTGTTGATTTTCGAGATCCAACGGTTCTTATGATTTGATGACTCACTTCTTCCTTAGTCCTTTTCTTTATGTTTTCACTGTTTCTTCAGTGTTTCCTCTGTAGTTCAGGTTTCTTCAAAGGGTTTCATTCTTCCACTTCCACAGTTCAACTTCTCTAAGCTTAACTCCTTAGCGACTTCTCACTTCGCTACCTCTCCAGAGCTTCACTATGTTTCCTCAATTAGATTCAAAGACCCGTGATGATTCCTCTCAATCATTCTCTCCTCTATGTGTTTTGCAGAATTCTGCCTGCAATCATGTTACAAAACCTATTAATTCATATGTAATTCATTCATAAAATACTCATTTCACACATTTACACATCTAGGAATAAATCTCTCTATACATAAGTATAAACAAATGATTACATTCGAGACTCTATGTCTCTCACAGGCCTGATCTTCAACTATCAGTGGCCTCCTCCCTTCACTCTGCCTATAGGCTTACATTTATACCAGAAAGGTTCTTTGAACTAATTCTGGTTCAAATCCTAGATCTACTGAACTGACTCCTAAATTTCCTCTATCCTCTATGTCCACTTCTAACTTCATTGAATTCCTAAGAACTCTCTCTAGTTCCTCGAATCATGAACTGCTTTAAGAGTTATAATTGACTTCTAACTCTTTTGTCATTACTAACCACTCATGTTCTCCTTTATTCGAGAGCATTTACAAGATATCTCACATTATCTAATTAATTCCTATTCTATGCACTCAAAAGCCTAAATATTACATTAATTCATCACTTAGGAATCCAAATTCCTTAAAATACATGACCCCTTATGTCTACTAAAGTACAATGATTTTTTTTGGGTTGAATGCTCCTGCATCATCATGTAATTAGTATTCTTCGACGAGATCAAATAAATTTTGCCACAACCATTAATATGGGCCAATGCCATGGTAATGACCCATGGTATCCATAATTCCATGGTTCAGACTTTGTACACGACGTTTACTCACAGGACCTACTTATGTACATGACCCTTCTTCATAGGAACCACATATACTTTCTTCAAATTTTGCTTTTTTCATCCAACTATCATTGGAATGTCATTCCTTTTTCCATGTCTTGTGTAGTATATATACCAATCTACATTAGTTACACAGTAATCAATGTTGACATAAAGTACTTCTTTATCAATTAGGTTTCCATCAAGGATAACACATTAGAAATAATTCCAACAATCTCCCCTTTTTTACTTGATGGAAACCACTTTGGTGTTTAGACACAATCTACAAACACCTGCAAATACCAAGTAGTTTCTCTAAATTCCTCTCCCCAAACACCAAGCTTCTCTCCAAACACAAAATACTTCTTTATCATGCGAGTTTCCATGAAGGACAACACACTAGCCGTAATTCTAATAATATCCCCCTTTCTACATGATGGAAACCACTTGGTTTTTGGACACCACCTACAAACACGCATGCAAATACCAAGTATTTTCTCCAAATACCTCTCTCCAAAGATTAAGCTTCTCTCCAAGCACTCTTATCCAAACACTAAGCTTCTCTACCCCTTTAAAATCAAGGGAAAAGGGTTGATCTAGGCTGAATGAAGTGCTTCCCTTGTAGTGTTGATTGTTGTAGGTCTGATTGGATGAAAATTTGCATATCAACCATGCTCCCCTTGAGCATATGCTAGACCTTCTGAAAGATATGAAATAAAAGTACAAGACTTTATGACCCAACCAAAAATGACCTTTCTTATCACCAATGACTCATGATTACATCAAATACCCAACATATTGGGTTTACATTTTTGACCCAGAGTTTACATCAATGTACCAAAATTGGATTACATACATGAAATGACTTGATCCCAACAATCCATACATGACTGAATTTTACAATGATTTACAACATGGGTCTTTTCATGACCTTTACATCAAGATACACACATGACATTTATAACCATAAAAAGGATCTCATCTATGAAGTATACTTTGTAGCAAAACCATGATAATCATCAGCAACCATCATGCTCCAAATGGGAATCATCTGATAGTAGAAACATAGACAACAACATGAACATCCTCAAGATAAGTCAATGTAGCATAAATCTTTCCAATATCATCAATATGTGACCAAATGTGTAGTTCTTCCAAGAATCATCAATTAAATATAGCATAATAATAATATAATGCAATAAATCTCTGTCAACAACTCATCCCTTTGAGCTCATATCATCAAGGTCAACATGCTCTCTCCTCATATAGGAGGGTCCACAATCCTCAAGTACCAATGTCATATCAATATCTTGTATCACAACACCATAAGCAGTATATACATATTCTTTCCATGTACCTGTTGTATCTTTTTCTATCTCTAGTCACACACTTTAGAAGATGTAGAATCCTCCTAGAGACAACCTCTAGGTTGATAGGAGACCAATGTCTAGGACATCTTAATTAGTGTTGTCAAATTTATCTTAAAGACTTATAGCACCATAGTTTTTACATGTAATTCAAATTAGGTTGATTCAAATCCATTCGTAAAAGATACAATGTATGAACCAACATAAATGCAAGAATACACGGGAAAAGATCCTTGGTTAGTGGTGGCCAAATCAGATTGAGTGATTGCAACAAATCAGTTGTTAACACAGATGTAATGGTAGAAGACAGTAGAGGAGAAATCCATCATACAGAGATTAAGCATTAAGAAGTTTTTGTATCTGGATTTAGAGAGAAACAAGAGTAAGGAAATGCGTATGGAATGCTAAGATACATGGAGTTCTTTTTAAAGACTTTATTTCCACATCAATACAAGCATTTTCCATCAACAACTTGATTTAAATGAATCTGCATCTAATGAAAAATATGTCTAACAGCTACTTGACATGAAATATGAGAAGAATATTTAACATATATCAAAATGTTAGGCCCCTATACTACTAGTGTAACCCCTTATTGTTATTAGTACAACCCCCTTATTATATTGTTGTACCCATGTAGTCCCCATATTGTTAGTATTGTGCCCCATAGAAGCCCACTATTGTTATTATTTTGCCCTTACATTATTATTGTTATGTCGGCTCTGATTATATTATGACCCCTTCGAATCCTATATATAGAAAGGAGGTCTTGTCATTTGAATCATCAAAGAATCATTCATTTGTGTAATGTAAAGGAGGTTGCCCCCTTGAAGAGGCTGAATTCTAAGGCATTGATCTATCTTTTCTATCTTTTTGTGAGCTGGTTTCATAACAGAAAACACAAGAGTAGATGATCATATTGCAATCCAATGAGTTTGAATCACCAAAAATCTCATATTAATTTTATGAGAAATGTGCATACATCAAGATTCATAACACTGCCTTCATGAAAACAAGAAAAGGCACTTTCTAAGAGTTCTTTCCAAAAATTATGAACCTCTTTCCAAAAATTCTAAACCTTATTTAAGTGTTTCTTCCCTCTATTTATAAGGAGAGGGGAACTTTGAACAACAGTTAAAAAATATCTCAGTCGAGCTCCAACTGTCAAATCGACTAGTTGTCTCGGCGTGCGATGGCTCTGCTGCCCAAAATGATTACGACATATTTGTTTGCTTCTTTAAAATGCAACAAAGTACAAAATAAAAAAACATGGGAAAATTGAATGATCACCATAGCAAAATATCTCCATGCCATTTCGTGTGATTTCCATTGATCAGGCCATGCCTTTGCCATGATGTTCCTCCTCTATTACTCGACAGTTTCACCTGCCATTTTCACCTTAACTACTTGAATTCCTCACTTTCTGGATCAGGAGAAATCAACTATCGGTTTCTTTTCGCAGTGCAGAGACAAAGATCGACCTGGTAGTTTTTCATTGCCTGACTGCATGGAGCTCCATGCCGAGAAAGTACTTTTCAAGTGACCTGCACACTACTTCTTGATTCCCATGTTGGCATTATGATATTAGTGTTGTCCTTGATGGCAACTCACTCACAGTGTAATATATCTATTTAGAGGTAACAGGGAATTGGTACAGAAGAACAGGAAGATGGAACTAAAATCTACTAATCAGAATGAAGAAGTTGAAGGTAAATGATGGTGTAAAGCAGTTTAAGATGTATACGTAGGTCCACTTAGTCAAAAGAATGTATACACGCTAGTTCACAAAACAAAAAGAGTGTATACGTATACACGCACTCTCACAAGAGGAAAAGCTCGTACAGGTTAGAAAAACAAGGAAATTCAAGAGGAGACAATACCAGGGGTCAATACCATGGTATTAGCCCACAATATTGATTGGATTAATGACTATTTGATCTTGTCCAAGAATACCACAGGTCATAAGTGGTTTTTATCTGAGGTATTGAGAAAGGCCAAAAACTATATAAGGAGGAGAAGATCATAAGGCCTGGGTGTGAAAGTGAAAGGGATTTCTAAGGAATACTTCTATCTAAAGTATATTTTATGTTGCAGGGGTTATGTTTGTGATATGATTTGAAATATTTGTGCACCTTGAATTCAATGTTGGATCAGGATCATGAGACCTGAAATGACTTATCATTGAATGATCTGATATTGGTTGGGCTAGATCTAATTGTGTACACCTGTTCTATTCTTTAAATGTCATGATCTGGGTTTTTCTGAAGTTTGGAATAGCAGCGAAGTTATGAGTTAATATTTGTAGATCTATATGTTGGTTCATCTCAGTAAAAGAACGTGTACACATAGGTTATATTCTTCCAAGTAGCGTATACAAAAGAAAAGCCTATTCTTCAAATTTGACTGATCTATCTAATCAGTTCTGTTGTCTGTCAATGAATTCTTCTTAGATTTGAATGTAAAACTGAATGCATAAGGAATTTGGTGTCTAATTGATTGATTGTCTAAGTAAGAAGGGTTATCTCTACTGCTACCTATAAAGATCTTTAAATTGACAATAGATGGTTAGTATATTGTTGGTTGGTATAGACCTGATTCAGAATTTTTATTAGTTTTGAAGGTATACGTAGGTTTGGTTAAAAGAAGTAGCATATACATGCAGGTTGGGTTCAACAAAGTAGCGTATACATTCTGATTCCTGATTTTTGAAGTTGCAGCTGGTTCTGAATGATGATGCAGGGTTCTGGGTTCAGCACAGTGTTCTGCTGACAATGATTTGATTGTTCAGATTATCTAGTTATTGATTGATGAAGTTTGAAAGTCCTGATAGGTCCAGTATGAAAATTTGATGAAACGAGGCCTTCATTTGTATTGTTGTGTACCAGGAGCATCTAGTCTGAAAATTTATGAAACATGGTCTATGGAAGAAGAGAGAAGGTCATAGCCTTCTGTAGGTCGGCACCTATGTACTAGTAATCACATTGGCTAGTACAAGAGCTAAGGGGTTGTAGCTCCCTTTGTTGGCATTATGATTCAGGTATTGTCCTTGATGGCAAACCCATTCAGGTGATAAATCAAGAAGGACGCAGGAAATATGTTCAGCAAGTGCGTCCCCGCAGGTATACCATACAGAACCCGCGTCCAGGGACGCAGGCCAGCCGTTCAGGAGGTGCGTCCGCCCAGTGCACACATTTCAAGGCAGAGAAAAGCACGTGGGGGTTTCTTGTGTGGTATCTAGCCGACGGTTTTGTGTTTCTATGGTGTCGGCTCGTGGTTTTGTTCCATGTTTTGGGGAGAAGCTTGCCTATATAAAGCAAAGGAGTTCATTTGGATTATCATCATCTTGGTTGAATATCTTTTGGTGAGATCTAGTCCAGATCTATGAAGGCGAATCTTCTAATGGACTGTGATCTCTATGGCGCATGATCAGATCTGTGGATCTGAGTGTTTGGGTTGGTTCTGAAGTCCTCATATCTTTTATATCTGAAGGGACGCAGGTTCAGTGAAGGGAAAGTGCGCCGGGACGCAGTACAGTAAAGGCTCAGGTGCGTCTCTGAGGCAAAGGACGCGGCGCGACTGTGTTATTGGGTGCGTCTCTGAAGCAAAGGACGCGGCGCGACTGTGTTATTGGGTGCGTCTCTGAAGCAAAAGACGCGGCGCGATAGTGTTTCTGGGTGCGCCGGTCGCAGCAAAGCATAGAGGAACAGTGCGTCGGCACGCAGAACAGTGGAAGGTAGACTGCGTCCAGTCGCAGGTCACAGAAAGAAAATATGCGTCCCTGTCTTAAGATGATCTGTTGACTGTATATTTCTGTTCATAAGGTGTTCTGGGTTATTTCTGTAATTACTGATCTGATATCTGTAGTGGACTGTATCTGTTGTATACTTGTTGATCATTTGATTCTTCATGAAAAGAAGTAGGGGGTTGTAGCTCCCTTCCAGGAGAGACTGGAAAACGAGAGAGAGTTGTAGCTCTCTGCAGGTTGCAGCCTGCGTGCTGGTAAAGGACTGCACCAGTACAAAATCATTGTAAAAAGAATTTCTTGAAAGAAGATAGAGACATATTGCAGCAGGTGGTTTTCTCCCGCATTGGGTTTCCACCTTACATCTTGTGTTCTTTGGTGTGACTGTCTATTTTCTTTATTCATGCTCATTATTTTATGGTACTGATATGCAAGAATAATTCAAAAGATCAAATAAGGAAGATTTGGTAAATTGCTTGATAATACTGATTCACCCCCCCTCTCAGTATTATTTCCAACAATTGGTATCAGAGCAGGTCCTTCAGAAAAGCTTGATCGCTTGAAGGTAGATCGTTCATCATGAGCAACTACGAGAGAGAAGCATCAATCAGGCCACCAGTTTTTGATGGGACAAACTTCAATTATTGGAAGGTAAGAGTTACTGCATATCTTCAATCTCTTGGTACTGAAGTTTGGGACATTGTAGAAACAGGCTATGCTTTTCCTTCAGCTACTCCTACAGATCCAGCTGAGAAAAAGAAGTATGAAACAAATGCAAAAGCAGTCAGTACTCTATTAGGAAGTATATCCCAAACAGAATTCATGAAGGTAATGCACTTCAAATCAGCAAAAGAAATATGGGACAAAATGATCACAAGCTATGAAGGAGATGAACAGGTAAAACAAGCCAAACTTCAAACTCTCAGAATTCAATATGAGACTCTCAAGATGTATAATGATGAAAGTGTGGCTAATTATTTTCTTCGGGTAGATGAGATTGTAAATTGTATGAAAAATTTGGGTGAAGAAGTAAAGGAGTCTCTAGTAGTTCAAAAGATTCTAAGATCATTATCCCCCAAGTTTGAATCCAAAGTATCTGCAATAGAAGAAAAAGAAAATCTCCGTGTTCTTACTATGTCTCAGCTACATGGAATTCTAACTGCTTATGAAATGAGAAAGGGAGGACCATCAGACAGAAGGGAGGCTGCTTTTAAAGCATCAGGCAAAGAAGATTACTATGAAGCAAGCCATGATCCAGAAGAAGAGGAAGAAGAATCAAATTTTGTCAGAAATCTTCAAAGAGGTTCTGGAAGGTTCAGAGGTAAGCTACCTTTCAAATGCTTTGCTTGTGGAAGAGTAGGTCATTATGCTGCAAAATGCTCTTATAAGGATAAAGGAAAGGAACCAGTTAGATGGAACAAGAAACAAAGCGCAAATAAGAAAAGCTACTACACCCATGAAGATAGTGATGGCTTATCAAACAGTGATGAAGATGAACAAGGTAATAAATATAGGTTGTTAATGGCATTTGAAGATGATGATTATGAGGATGCTGTAGATGTGGATAACCTTTATGATGAAATTACTAGACTCAAGAGATGCATAGAAGAAAAGAACATGATTATTGATACTCTACAATTCCAAATTGATGAAAAGGAAAAACATCTTGAAAAATTAGAAGGTGAAATTGTTGGTCTTAGAAAAGAAATTGAGAAAACAAAAACTATTAATCTCAAGTTTGTCAAAGGATCTGAAACTTTGGATGAGATTATCAGTGTGCAGCGGTCTCCACTAAATAAGACAGGTTTGGGCTATAATGGAGAAACTTCTCAAGCATCCACTTCAAAAAGTTATCTTGATGCAGCAAGAAGAAATGAGCAAGAGCACAAGGAAGATCATCAGGTAAAGCAGGGACAAATGTCAAGCAGAAACTATCAGGGGCAATCCAGCTTAAGGGTGAACAAAAGCCACAACCAGCCACAGGTAAAATCTTCTCAATTTGGTTCAAGAATAGATGAAAATAGAAATTACAATCAGTTGGCTGGTAGATCCAATAATCGCAGAAGCTTCTTCAATGGACAATGCTTTTCTTGCCATAACTTTGGTCACAAAGCAGCTCAATGTGTTGCGTATAAAACAATCATGACTAGGGAAGCTCAAAAACAAAGAAGTATGACAGGGATTACAAAAAGGACCTATAACAACTTTTCAGCTCTTGAAAATGAAGTTGAATGTTCTATTTGCAATAATTTTGGACATAAAGACTTTGAATGCAGAAGCAGGTTTCCGGAAAGAAAGGTACAAGAGCAGAAAAAGGAACAAGCCTCAGGCGCCAAAACATGGAGAATAAAGGAACCTCAAACAGAAAGATGTGGGATAGCATTTTATGCAGAAGGACAAGAAAATCTATGGTACATTGACAGTGGATGTTCGAAGCATATGACAGGTGATAAAGAAAAACTTGAGTCTTATTCTAATTTAGAAAAGGGAAAGAAAGTCTCTTTTGGAAATGATACTCCTGCAACTATAAAAGGAAAAGGTATTGCTCCTTTAAAAGAAGATGTTAAGGCTGGAAATGTTTTGTTTGTTGATGGATTGAAGCATAATCTTCTAAGTGTCAGCCAGATGTGTGATCAAAGAACCGAGGTTATATTCAGATCAAATGGATGTCTTGTTCGTGATCTTGATACAGGTAAAACAGTTCTCAAAGGAAAGAGAACTCCAAATAATCTATACATATTTGATGAAGGACAACAACAATGCTATCTAAGCAAGAATGAAGAGCACTGGTTATGGCATCGAAGGTTGGGACATCTAAGCTTCTCACAAATAAGGAAAGCTTGCAAATATCAGGCAGTTCGCGATCTTCCAGATATCAAAATTCCTGACAACACCATATGCAGATCATGTCAGTTTGGAAAACAAACCAGAACTAACTTTCCAGAGAAAGAAGGATCAGCCAGCATGCCTCTTGAGCTAGTACATACAGATGTATGTGGACCATTCAGAAAAAGAACACCTAGAGGAGAGGAATACTTGATATTATTTATTGACGATTTCTCCAGGTTTGTTTGGTTAGGTCTTATGAAGCACAAAGATGAAGCATTCGAAAAATTCAAAACCTTCAAAGCCTTGGCTGAAAATGAATCAGGTCACAAAATTAAGTGCCTCAGATCTGACAGAGGTGGGGAATTTACTTCAAATGAATTTTTCGATTTCTGTGATGAACATGGGATAAGGAGAGAATTCTCTACAGCTAGAACGCCTCAGCAAAATGGAGTTGTTGAAAGAATGAACAGAACAATCCAACAAATGGCTCGTGCTATGCTTGATGAATCAGGAACCCCCGCAACCTTCTGGGGTGAGGCTGCACATACTGCGGTTATTATTCTCAACAAGACAAATGTCCGGGTGAACAGCACTCAAACCCCTCATGAGCTCTGGAGTGGTAAAACTCCTTCGGTAAAGCACTTCAAAATATTTGGGAGCAAATGCTATATCAAGAATACTGAGGAGCAGCTTGGCAAACTTGATCCTAGAGCAGATGAAGGCATTCTTCTTGGCTATTCTCCACATAGCAAAGCATACAAATGCTACAATAAAAGACTTGGCAGAATTGTTGACAGCATTGATGTAGTGGTTGATGAAAAGGGATATATTCCTAGGCAAATACATCGTGAAGACATCGAAGAAGATGAGAGCTACCCTCAAAGACAGAATGATGAAGAAGAAGAACCTCAAGAAGAATCTCAAGAAGAACCTCACGAAGAAGCAGAAGAACGGACAAGAATAGAAGAAAAGACTCCATCCAGATATGTTCAGAAGAACCATCCAGAATCTCAGATCATGGGACAAAAAGAAGCAGGTATACAAACTAGAAGAACAGTTGCAGAAGCTTCAAGCTATTTGGCATTACTTTCCTCCACCGAACCACAAAATGTGAAAGAGGCATGCAAAGATGAATGTTGGGTGAAAGCAATGGATGAAGAACTTGAGCAAATCGAAAAGAACAACACTTGGGAGCTGGTTCCTAGACCAAAAGATAAGAATGTTATTGGAACAAAATGGGTCTTCAAAAATAAATTGAATGAAAATGGAGAAGTAATTAGAAACAAAGCCAGACTCGTCTGTAAAGGGTATGCGCAGCAAGAAGGAATAGACTTTGAAGAAACTTTTGCTCCTGTTGCAAGACTTGAGGCCATCCGAATGTTCCTTGCTCTCTCAAGTTTTCAGAACTTCAAAGTATTTCAAATGGATGTGAAATCAGCCTTTTTGAATGGAGACTTGGAAGAAGAAGTGTACATTGAACAGCCAGATGGGTTCATTCTTGGAAATGATCCAAATCTTGTATGCCGATTGAAAAAGGCTCTCTATGGTCTCAAACAAGCTCCAAGGGCTTGGTACTACCGGTTGGACAAATATCTTCATCAACAAGGTTTCTTAAAAGGTTCAGCAGATAGCAATCTGTATATAAAAGTTGAAAATGACAAATTGCTAATACTTGTTGTGTATGTAGATGACATTATTTTTGGCAGCAATGAAGAAGCTATGAGTCAAAGCTTTGCCTCAGTCATGCAGAAAGAATTTGAAATGTCCTTGCTAGGAGAACTGACATATTTCCTTGGTTTGCAAATCCAACAGAAGGAAGGAGGAATCTTTTTATCTCAAACCAAGTATCTCAAGCAGATTTTGAAGAAATATGGCATGGAAGATGCAAAACCAGTATGTACACCCATGGTCACAGGATGTAGTCTCAGTGCAAATGATGAATCTGCAGCAGTACATCAACCAACCTACAGATCTATGATTGGAAGTTTACTATATTTGACAGGTACCCGACCAGACATCATGCATGCAGTTGGAATAGTTGGAAGATTTCAGGCAAATCCGAAGGAGACTCATCTTCAAGCAGTGAAGAGAATTTTCAAATATCTTCAAGGGACTCAAAATTATGGCTTATGGTATCCTAGAGATACAGATCTTACTCTTCATGCCTATACAGATGCAGATTGGGCCGGAAGCGTGGATGACAGGAAAAGCACAAGTGGTGGTGCGTTCTTTATGGGTCCCAGACTGGTCTCTTGGTTCAGCAAGAAACAGAGTTCAATTGCCTTGTCTACAGCTGAAGCAGAATATGTTGCTGCTGCATCTTGTTGCACCCAACTCCTTTGGATGATGCAGAATTTGCAGGATTATCAAATCACTTGTACTCCTCCAATCCCTATCTTATGTGACAACACAAGTGCAATCAGCATCTCAAAGAATCCGGTTATGCATTCAAAAACCAAGCACATACCAATCAAGTACCATTTTCTCCGGGAACAAGTACTTGAACAGAAGGTCAAGTTGGAGTATGTTCCTTCTAAGGAACAAGTTGCTGATATTTTCACCAAACCGTTGCCCAGGGACACTTTTGAATACCTCAGGCAAAAGCTGGGGGTTGTTGATGCATCATCTTACTGTTGATCATCTTCCTATTGGTGGTATAGGCTCAGGGGGAGCACATAATGCATTGTTGGCATTATGGAAAAGGAGATCTTGGAAATAGCTGCAATATGTCTCTATCTCCTTCATGATGGATTTCTGGTTACAGATCTGGAGATGCATGAGCATAGGGGGAGCATACCCTTTGCCCTTGATGTCAAAGGGGGAGAATGAAGCTGAAGATTATGTGGTTGCCATCAAGTCCAAAGGGGGAGATTGTTGGCATTATGATTCAGGTATTGTCCTTGATGGCAAACCCATTCAGGTGATAAATCAAGAAGGACGCAGGAAATATGTTCAGCAAGTGCGTCCCCGCAGGTATACCATACAGAACCCGCGTCCAGGGACGCAGGCCAGCCGTTCAGGAGGTGCGTCCGCCCAGTGCACACATTTCAAGGCAGAGAAAAGCACGTGGGGGTTTCTTGTGTGGTATCTAGCCGACGGTTTTGTGTTTCTATGGTGTCGGCTCGTGGTTTTGTTCCATGTTTTGGGGAGAAGCTTGCCTATATAAAGCAAAGGAGTTCATTTGGATTATCATCATCTTGGTTGAATATCTTTTGGTGAGATCTAGTCCAGATCTATGAAGGCGAATCTTCTAATGGACTGTGATCTCTATGGCGCATGGTCAGATCTGTGGATCTGAGTGTTTGGGTTGGTTCTGAAGTCCTCATATCTTTTATATCCGAAGGGACGCAGGTTCAGTGAAGGGAAAGTGCGCCGGGACGCAGTACAGTAAACGCTCAGGTGCGTCTCTGAGGCAAAGGACGCGGCGCGACTGTGTTATTGGGTGCGTCTCTGAAGCAAAAGACGCGGTGCGACTGTGTTATTGGGTGCGTCTCTGAAGCAAACGACGCGGCGCGATAGTGTTTCTGGGTGCGCCGGTCGCAGCAAAGCATAGAGGAACAGTGCGTCGGCACGCAGAACAGTGGAAGGTAGACTGCGTCCAGTCGCAGGTCACAGAAAGAAAATATGCGTCCCTGTCTTAAGATGATCTGTTGACTGTATATTTCTGTTCATAAGGTGTTCTGGGTTATTTCTGTAATTACTGATCTGATATCTGTAGTGGACTGTATCTGTTGTATACTTGTTGATCATTTGATTCTTCATGAAAAGAAGTAGGGGGTTGTAGCTCCCTTCCAGGAGAGACTGGAAAACGAGAGAGAGTTGTAGCTCTCTGCAGGTTGCAGCCTGCGTGCTGGTAAAGGACTGCACCAGTACAAAATCATTGTAAAAAGAATTTCTTGAAAGAAGATAGAGACATATTGCAGCAGGTGGTTTTCTCCCGCATTGGGTTTCCACCTTACATCTTGTGTTCTTTGGTGTGACTGTCTATTTTCTTTATTCATGCTCATTATTTTATGGTACTGATATGCAAGAATAATTCAAAAGATCAAATAAGGAAGATTTGGTAAATTGCTTGATAATACTGATTCACCCCCCCTCTCAGTATTATTTCCAACACCCTTCTAGTAGAAGCTAGAAAATGAGAGAAGGTTGTAGCCTTCTGCAAGTGGGTACCTACGTACTAGTATGAGTCTACACCCGTACAAGATTGTAAATAGATTTTCTTAATATTGAAAGAAGATAGAGATAACAATAGCAGGTGGTTTTTCTCCCACATTGGGTTTCCACCTTAAATATTGGTCTTCATGTGTGTTTCTTATGTGTGATGGTTTATTCTATCTTTACTATGCTATTTAATAAGTTATTGATGCACTGATTAAATATCAACCCATGATAAATTGACTAAATCATAATTTCCCTGGGTATACGCTGGTTTCTCTAATCATAGTAGCATTTACATGCTAGTTCACTTCACAGAAGTAGCGTATATAATTTTTTTTTTGGAAATGAAAAATTACTGAACTAATAATATTGGTTCACCCCCCCCCCCTCACATTATTATTTCCAACATCCCATACCTCCATTTATCTCACTGAAGACATGCATCAGAACACAGAGATGTCTTGCATCACTTCAAGGCAGACCCAACACTCTTTCCTGCGAATCGTGGTCCTTGCTGCCCTGAGCCAGTGATCTTTGACAGTCGACATTACTCCAAAGACCAACTCCTCTATTCCCGCATTCAACGTTGTAGCTGTCAACCCATACACCTTTAACTCTCAGTACTATGCTTATTGGATAAATTCAATATCACAATCTTCAAAGTGGTGAATTAGTCTAATATTTCAATTTTCGACCTCTGATATGATGAGCTTCTTTCGCTTATCCCTTCCCACATTTCTCACCATAGGACCAAGGGTCATTACTTTCCACTTAGCCTTGAGGCACTAGAGCGTTTTTGATCCTGCAAGGGATATTTTTCCTTCGTTAAGTGCTTAACACCCTTGGTTCTTTGAGTCTTTGCGACCGTGGTGCCAACCCAATATCAGAGCCCCTTATCGAAAGTTTCCAATTGCAAACTGTTATAAAGCGTTGACATCCTCAACCTCCAATATGTGATCTTCGATATGATGTCATCACTCCACATGGCCCCTCATGAGTGGTGACACATGTTGTTGGAAATAATACTGAGGGGGTGAATCAGTATTATCAAATCAAGAATTTTTCTTTTTCATAATCATATTTATATATGCTACTTCAGAGAGGGGAACTAGCGTGTACATGCAATTGTCTTTAAGGCAACCAATGTTTATGCAGTAAACTTATGATTCAGTTAATTCATCATATGTTGATCTTTAATCAGTGCATCAGTACTTCATCAATCATTAAACAGTAACCATGTGCAGTATAAACATAATAAACCATTACACATAAGCAACACACATGAACACCAAGATTTAAGGTGGAAACCCAATGTGGGTGAAAACCACCTGCTGCTATCGTCTTTGTCTTTTAATAATAAGAAAATATGTTTACAATCTTGTACTGGTGCAGACTCAAACCAATACGCAGGCTTCTACCTGTAGAAGGTTACAACCTTCTCTTGTTCTCTAGCTTTTACTGGAAGGGAGATACAACCCCCTAGCTCTTGTACTAGCCAATATGTTTACTAGTACGTAGGTGCCAGCCTACAGAAAACTCCACTCTTCCACCAGGGACCATGTTTCATGAATTTTCAGACTAGATGCTCTTGGAACATATCAAGACATATGAAGACCTTGACTCATCAATAACCCATCAGAAATTTAGAAACTCAAACTTCATCAACCAACATGTAGTTAATTTGAAACAATCAGATCACTATCATCAAAACACTGTGTTGAACCTAGAAACTTGTATCAACATTCAGAACCAACTGAAACCTCAAAAATTCATGTGTCAAACTGTATACACTACTTCAATGAAGAAAACCTGCGTGTATATGCTACTTCCTTCAGCCCAACCTGCGTATACCTCTAAAGATTCTGAATCATAAAATCTCTGAATCACAAACTGTACCAACCAGCAGTGTACTGAACATCTACTGTCAAAGTATAGAACTTTACGCAGGAAGGTCACAAAAAAGACTTCTTCTCACTTATACAATCAATCAAATATCAACCTCCTTATGCATTCAGATTTACATTCAGATCTAAGAAGACTTCATTGACAGACAACAGTAAAATAGTAGCAACAATAAATCAGCAATACTGATTTGATAGATCAGTCATCTCTGAACATCAAGCCTTTATTTTGTATACACTACTTGAAAGAATAGAACCTACGTGTATACACTCTTTTTCCGAGACGAACCTGCGTACAGATCTGCAAATATTGACTCGGAACTTTGCTACAATTCTAGACCAGACAAACCCAGATCATGATAGATAACGAATAAAACAGACTCAAAACATCAGATCTAGCCTCAACCAGTATTAGATCATTCAAGAATAAGTCATTTCAGGCCTCATTATCATGATCTAATATTGAACTCAAGGTGCACATAAATATTTCAGATCTAGTCCCAAACATAACCTTGCAACATAAAATATACTTCAAATAGAAGTATTCCTTAGAATCTTATTCACTTGCACATCTGGCCTTATGATCCTCTCTTCTTTATATAGTTTTTGGCCTTTCTCAATACCATGGACCGAATCCACTTAGGACCAATACCTTGGATCAAATACCACAAGCCGAATACCTCAGACTAAATACCTAGGGTCAATATCATGGTCCAAAGATACCTTGGACCAAATACCTCGGACTAAAACCATGGTTTTCAACATGTACACACTTTGCCTTCTGTGGGAGTGCGTGTGTACATTATACACTGTTTCTATTCTGAGTACCTGCGTGTATATGCTACTTGGACTAAGTGAACCTGCGTGTATCTCTTAAAATACTCTTACATCATCTTCTTCCTTCAACTTCTTTATTCTGATCAATAGACCTTAGTTCCATCTTCCTGATCCCCTATACCACTACCCTATTGCCTTTGAATATTCCTGTTAGCCTCTTATCAAAATTGAGTTGACCTGTAGAGTTGCCATCAAGGACAATACTTGTATCATAATGCCAACACGTGTCACCCAGATTTGTCCCTGTAGGCCCCTCAAAATGGCAAAATTTCCCACCACATGTCCTATCGTACTGCCAAATCATGCTGATGTCGAATGCCACTATAGCTTTATTAGAACCAATCATATGTTGTCTTGTGTCTTTATCAGAGCCAATCATATGCTGCTATGTGTCCCATTAGAGGAGAGAGAAAAGGGCCCATCAACCCTTAGTTTTGCAATGAAATCCTTTGTTAATATTTTATTGGCATTTCGCGACACTTTATAATACTATCGACACTTTATGATATCACAACTTTTTAAAGGATCTCACTTTAAGAAGTTCTAATTTTTCGATACGCTGATGTTCCAATGTGGCAATGCTCCTCCAACCTCAGATTTTATAATGCGCTGATATGCCAGACCTCTGATATGCAATCTCTGATATTGTGATAGGCCGATATGTTAGACCTCTAATATTGTGATCTTCGATATTCCTTCTTTCCTAAGGCTTCAAATCCTTGAAACTTTGACATACCATATCGTTTGATTGATGAGTCCATTTTTGGACTTCCACATATTGTTGGAAATCTTGTTTAGAGCAATTTCCAATGGAGAGGGTCTGATGTAGGCGTTGAGTCCTTCTGTGGCTTGGAAGATGACTACAATCTTCTCTGCTATTTTACATTCTTTTGACATAATTTGGCACCACTCGAACAATTTTGCAGTAAATGATAACATTGGCTCCAGTTGAGGACAGTGCCTTGCTGGCAAGGTGTTGAGAACCTATAGACTAGTAGACTTCACCATTGGGCATGGAGTCAAAAAATATAACGAACCTATAAAACCAGAAAATATCCATGGAAATTTATTTACAGGGAGTCCTTTCCTCATAAAACAGAAATGAAGAACTACAAACTCTAAAAATTGAAAATTAAACACTCACATAGTGAACTTATTTATATACAATCTCCTGCTTATGCATAGGGCTCAATTCACCCATGTGAGGTCAACCTTCCAATGATACCAGCCCAACATCTGATTACTAGACCTTATGCCATTGTTCTCTTGAAAGTCAACAACCAAAACAAGCATGCACCATTTTAAATCTTGAGGTAAGACATTTAATACATACCCTTT
The DNA here is from genome assembly GCA_031772625.1 of Pinus tabuliformis. Lineage (NCBI taxonomy): Eukaryota > Viridiplantae > Streptophyta > Pinopsida > Pinales > Pinaceae > Pinus > Pinus tabuliformis. The sequence goes on from CM062811.1 coordinate 1,076,166,519, forward strand.
GATTGAGATTGGCTACTCACCAAAGAAAGATGCCATAGAGTGAGCTACTTGATCATGGAACTGATGAGAAACATTTATGGTTGTCTCCATTTCTTGAACAAGTTCCAAGGAGGAATCTTTCTGTAATAGGTAGCCACCAAAATTGCTAGGATCTTCATCTTTGGGCTCCTCTTGAAGGAGTTGTTGTTGGTAATATTCTCCCCACTTGTTTGTTAGCAGATCCCTTTGACAATCCGCAACAATCTCATCCTCCTCTAAAATCATCTGAACCATAGATCAGAGAATCTTTATCAATTTTAATATTAGCTTCTTGAACTCGTTCTCCATTTGAAGGATGTGGATCATAAACTGGAGCCCCTTTATTAACCTCCTGGTGGGCCTCCTTTTTTTGTGCAGCTTCCCATGAATGAGATTGTTGTATTACTGCATTGCTAAGCATCCCATCAGAGTCATACGAATCATAAGAAAGAGAATCATCGAATTCAGCAGAATAAGATCTATGAGCTTGATAACGTCTCCTTCTTCCCTTTCTTGATCGTTGGGTGATGCTTCTTGATGAAAGTATATGTTTTCTTGGAGTTGAGCCCCACAAACATATTCAGTAGGATCATTAACCTCACAAATATTTTCAACATTAAAATTTTCACAACAATATTCAAACAAAGCACCCAATGGATATAATCTTTTGCAAAAAAGATTAAATGCTATGTGAAAGCTCTTTAAGGAAGATATACTTCCATGAGGTATTGTTTTGTACAAAACTCTAGCATCTTCATCTAAATAATACATGAAAAATTTCATTTTCACATCTTCCAAAACAATACCCACTTGTTCCATGCATTCATGAAAATGCTTGAAGTGTTGGTCCAACCTTTTATTTGTATTGCCACTGAATCTAGGCAAATAGGTATACCATTCATGAAATGAAGGGACGTGGTGGGGATGACCAGCAACAAAAGAAAAATATAGTGGGGAAAATTTGTTGGCCAAGAATGCAGGAATGGCCATTTTGAAAACCCCTTTTGGTGAGTGATCTCAAGTTCAAATGTAGGGGAATTTTTTTGTTGTTTAGCATCAGAGAGAGTGTGAGGCCTCTTGAAAGCCAGGATGACCAAAAAATGATATAGACACAGGAGTCGCCAAGTTGTTTACAATAAGATTCAAATGATGGAGTCGCCAAGGTGAGAGATCTTCAGCCCACACTTCCCTTGTTCACCCAACAAAGTGAATGTAAAAATTGTTGTTCCCGGGGAAAATTATTTTGATTCATTCCCTGGAAACGGTGCTAGAAAGATGTTGTAGATTTTTCAATCTCCTATCTCACAATTGCTTCAGAAGATGTAGAAGCCTCTTAGAGATAGCCTTTGGGTTGATAGGAGACCAGTGCCTAGGAAATCCGAATTAGTGTTGTCAAATTTATCTTTAAGGCTTGTAGCACCATAGTTTATACACGTAATTAAAATAAGGTTGATTTAGAACCATTCATAAAGATATAATGTATGAACCAACGTACACGTAGGAATACACAATAAATGATTCTCAGTTAGTGGTTGCCAAATCAGATTGAGAGCTTGCAACAAATCAGTTGTTAAGACAAATGTGATGGTAAAAGACAATAGAGGAGAAATCCATCATACAGAGCTTAAGCGTTAAGAATTTTGTGTATCTATATTTAGAGAGAAACGAGATTAAAGAAATTCTTATGGAATGCTAAGATACATGGAGCACCTTTTAAAGACATTATTTCCACATCAATACAGGCATTTTCCATTATTAACTTGATCTAAATGAATTTTCATCTAATGAAAAATATGTATAGCAGCTACGTGACATGAAATTTGAGAAGAATATTTAACATATATGAAAACACAAGGTGAGATGAACATACTAGAATCCAATGAGTTGGAATCACCAAAAATATTGCAATAATTTTCTGAGAAATGTGCATACATCAAGATTCATAACATTGCCTTCATGAAAACAGGAAAAGGCCCTTTCCAACAATTCTTTTCAAAAATTATGAACCTCTTTCCAAAAATTTTGAACCTTGTCTAAGTGTTTCTTCCCTCTATTTATAAGGAGAGGGGAGCTTTGAACAATAGTTACAAAATATCTCAGCCGAGTTCCAGCTATTTGATTGACTAGTTGTGTCGGCGTGCGATGGCTCTACTGCCCAAAATGATTACAACATATTTGATTGCTTCTTTAAAATGCAGCAAATTACAAAATAAAAAAACATGGGAAAACTTAATGATGACCATGGAAAAATATCTCCATGCAAATTCTCGTGATCGCCTCTGATAAGGCCACACCTTTTCCATGATGTTCCTGTTGTGTTACTCGACATGTTCACCTATCATTTTCGCCTTAACTGTTTGAATTCCCCATTTTATTGAGCTAGGAATGATCAACTGTCTGTTTCCTATCACAGTGAAGAAATAGAGATCGACTGGGCAGTCTTTCATTTCCTAGCTTCGTGGAGCTCCATTCTAAGAAATTAATTCCCAGGTGACCTGCACACTGCTTCCTGAGTCCCATACGTCCATTTATCTCACTGAATACATGTGTCGGAACACAGAGATGGCTTGTATCACTTTAAGACAAACCCAACACTCTTTCCTGTGGATGCTAGTCCTTGTTTCTTTGACCCAGTGATCTTTGACAGATGCCATTACTCCTGAGACCAATTCCTCTATTCGTGCATTCAGTATTGCAATTGCCAACCCATACGCCTTTAACTTTCTGCACTGTGCTTATCAGAGAAATTCCATATCACAATTTTCATGGTGGTGTAGTATTCTAATCTTCTGATTGTCGACCTTTTGTAACATTATTTAGTTTTGATAAGTTAGTATATTAGTCAAAATAATTTTAAAATGTTAAGTTAGGATATGGATGCAAAAGAATGAAAAGTTAAAATGTTAGGAAAATTTGATGTTTTATAGGCATCCATATCAATAAAATGATGTGTTAGCTGCCCTAAACAAAGAAGGAAAAAGGAAAATAAAATGCTAGGGAAGCAAAAAGAAAAGAAAGGCTTCATTTAATGTTTTTGTAAATGCACGGGCTGCTAGTTTAAATGCGCCACAATCAAACATCAAATGTGTTCTCATGTGCAAGAAGAAAAATACAGAAGAGTAAAGGTTTACTCTAAGGTTTATATATTAAGTTTTTGGGTATTAATCCTATCCCTAAGTTTTAAATCCCATATTACCCGTCCGCTCATTTTTCCCTTCACTTTCATATCCCTAAGTTTAAACACCCCTCTTATATCGCACATCCCCCAACATTGCATTAAATCAATTCCTGACCCCAAAGGATATCCCATCACATCACGATTAATCCCCCGCCATATAAACTCCATCTCTGCTCATCTTCCCACATCCGACAACCCGCATGCGATGTCGGCCCCCCCTCATCATCTGAGATTTACCGTCAGGGGGCGGGGGGGTACAAAATGGGTGGTATACCAAATCATGCCCACCCCTATGTATCAGCTACTCATTGTTTCAGATCTGCCTCGAGTGAAACCACTAACCACTCCCGCCCCCCGAAAAGCTATTTTCCTTACCGTCGATACCATTTTCCTATCCATTGCGCTCCCACCATCCACCTTCTACCACCTCATCCATCCATTAAACTCAATCAAATCACATTCATTCCCTCTAGAATTAACCCGTTAAGCATTCAATTGGCTTATCCATTAATTCAACGAACCCACGCCATCTTCAACGAAAAACCAAATTTGCTATATAAACCTCCTTCCCATTTGTGAACAGGTTAGTGAATTCATCCTTTATCACTGTTAATTGATTTGATTACAGGTTCTTGCCAAATCTCAACATTGTCAACTTCCAGCGACACTTTTTGTTCGATCATTTCCAGATTATTACTTATTTTCCTATCTCCAAAGTCTGACTTTTGCCTATGAATTGTCTTCTCCCAATCCAATTTTCACTCCTACTCTTAGCCATAGCCAAGATTCCTCCAAAGGACAAAGGACCAGAGGAAATTTTCAATCCTCTGATCCATCCTCCCGTACACCTTCATCACATTCCTATGGATGACCAAGATTACAAAATCCATGAGACACTCTGTGAACTTGACCTCTTCGAGATGTATTGTTGGGTCGAAGACAAGTGTATAGACAAATCAGATGATATCCAGCTGTGGGAGTCAAATTTACCTCACTACATCTTTCCTCGTACCCACATCACCCCAGATTTTATTAGAAAATTTCATGCTTCATACTTTCCAAGCCAAAGGGACATAGTCTCCGCCACTGGAGAAATTTTGTTTACCATAACCCCTTAGGCCATTGAACAGATGATGCAATCCCCCATAGTAGAGAATGCTACCCCATTTTCTTATGAAGAATTGGTTGAAATATACCAGAAATTAGGCTTTGCCAAGAGAGTCAGAACTCTTGAGTTGTTCTTGACACAAGATGCTTCATTACCAAAGAAAAATCCTCCTTATCCCTCCTCCATTTTCCCTAAGAGAGCCAAGTAGATTATCATTGTTGTTTCCTACCTCCTTGTCTACTACTCTGATCAATGGGTAGATGAGGCCATTATAGGATTTTTTTTCATATTCTCTGCTAATTCTAATCCCTCCATTGTGTTTAATTTCAGCCATTTCCTTGCAAAATCCATTCATCAGCAACTTGTCAAATTTCCAACTGAGGAGGTATTCAAATATGCCTTTGTATTGGTTTACATGTTCTCATACTTTCAAGGGGACAACATTAACCTATCTTTGTAAAAGCTCGATGAGAAGGTAAACCAGCAGTCAGTGATATTTTGGACTACCCTGGTCATGAAAGAGCAGGAAGAGTACACTTATAAACAATTTACAGAGATGTTTTCTCACCCAGAAATAGGTCTCCTGAGTAGCATAATAGAACCGAGGATTAGTAAAGAAATCAAAAGGGTCTTGGATTTGTTAGATCAATTTCAGACAGGGGATTGGTATATTTATGGAAATTATACAGAAATAAGAATATTTGGATGTGAGCTCCCACGTTACAAGCTGCCAAATTTCCTCCAAACGAGGATTTTTTCCTTGGAGTACATCAAGCAGATGATCAACATGGATGAAATCCACTTTGTTTCTGCCAAGAAAAAGTCCCAGTTTAAAATAAAAACGCAATTTGGCCCTTTCATTTGTAATAGTAGGGCAGCAGGGGAAGAGGCAGATAAGATCTTGAAGGAAATGCAGTTCAGACTCATTTTTACCTTGTCTTATGATCCACTAGAAATCATTTCTAAATTAAGGGTACAAACCAAGTCTACTCCTTACTTTCACATAGACAGGCCAAAAATATAAAAGTACAAGAATCAGTTAGAGTGGGTTGAGAACACCTTACAGGAGGCAGAATAACAACAAGTATCATCATCTACAATGCAAACTCCTACCATGCAGGAGAAGACAGCCAAGAGGAGTAGAGAGGAAGAGTCCCCTTTAGGGACTGACATTTTCAGTGAAGGGTTTAAGATAATGTATAGAAAGAAGGCCAAGGTTAGTTCCAAACTAAGCCTTAGCAAAGATTCAGAGCAGCAAACCATTATCACCACTAACAAGCCACTTGTTTCCCCATTAGTGTGTGATTAGTCCACACAGTCTCCTACCACCTCCACAACTTCACAAGAGCAGAAGTAAATTATGCAAACCAGCACATCTACTTTAGGTGAGGTAGAAAAGATCATAATGGACATCTTCAAGGAGATAAAAGTCAGAAATGAAGCCTTGAAGATTGACACTTACAACCAGTTCTGGAAGCAGACTTCTAGTGTCCAAAGTAGGATGTTGTTAGCCTTTGACTCGGAAAAGGGGAAAATGCAAATGGAATTCCTCCAAGCACAAGTTCCCCAACCCAATGGAGCATCAGACTACAAAAATACAACTTTTGAGTTTGATGTAAAGAATATAGCAAAGATTCAAAGCAGCAAACCATTATCACCACTAACGAGCCACTTGTTTCCCCATTAGTGTGTGATTAGTCCACACAGTCTCCTACCACCTCCACAACTTCACAAGAGCAGAAGTAAATTATGCAAACCAACACATCTACTTTAGGTGAGGTAGAAAAGAGCATAATGGACATCTTCAAGGAGATAAAAGTCAGAAATGAAGCCTTGAAGATCAACACTTACAACCAGTTCTGGAAGCAGACTTCTGGTGTCCAAAGCAGGATGTTGTTAGCCTTTGACTCGGAAAAGGGGAAAATGAAAATGGAATTCCTCCAAGCAAAAGTTCCCCAACCCAAGGGAGCATCAGAGTACAAAAATACAACTTTTGAGTTTGATGTAAAGAATATACATCCCATTGACCAAATGAAGATGCATAAGCAGACCAGGGAAATGATTTTCTCTACTGTCACTAACACTGCCGTGAATTTTTCCAAATTACAGGTTACATTAGAAAATGTCCAGTCACAGCTAAAGATGGAGAAGGTATCTTCTCTTGCCAAAGAAATCAGGATTAAAACCCTAGAGAATTTGGTAATCAAAATGGGTTATGATCCTGTAAACATCAATGCTACAGAGGAGCTTGTCAAGAAGAAGAATTTGTACATAGCAGCATTGAGGAAGCAGTTAAAACTGCCAGCTACATACGATCCTCTGGCTAAGGATATTGCAGAGACAAAGACTCAAAAGGCAGATATGATGAAACTCATCATGGAGCAGACTACATAGCTTAAGAAAATGGACACAAAGATGGAGAAATTGATCAGATAAAAGGAGAAGGTTGCTAAAAAGACTGCCCCTGTAGAAGCACTTCCTATCAAAGTTATCCCTACAGCCATCTTTGCTACGACAAGTACAGGAGATGCTGCAGACCAGTTGGCCAATGCAGTCCAAAATATGTCTCTTCAGAATGAATAAATCAAGAAACGGCATGATCAAGTGAAATTTCTAGAGGATATTAAACGAAATCTAAGATTTTTCATGTAACAGAGCTTCAGAGAGCTCAAAATCAGATAGAAGTATGGAAGAAGTCAGTAGTTGAGTCTTTTATTCGCCACACTCTATGTCATGTCAAGGAAATCATATGGAACAACATCATTGAGTAGATAGATGAATTCTGGCCATGTATCCATATTATTTTTTAGCAGAAGGAGTTGATGGAAAAGGAAAAGCAGACCATTGCCAATATAAATGCTCAACTGGGAGAGATGCCTGCTATAGCTAACAGCATTACAAAGTTCCTTAATTCTAAAAATGGGTACGAATTGGATGATCTAGGAGTGGATGAAAGGACCAAAACCATCCTGGAGGTGAAGAAAGTTCTGGCCAAGAAGAACTTAGTTGTACAGTTGACAGAGAAGTGTCACACTCTTGAAGTAGCAGTCAACAATTTTTTCACAAGGATTGATGCATTGAACAAGAAGGGTTTGCCTTCACTATTTGTGATCAATGATAAATTAATGACCAGGGAAGACTACTTGAAGAAACTTCAAGACATTGCCAGGGATACAACCAAGTCCTCCAACATCAAAGGTTCCATGACAAGTAGGGCGTTTTACGAAGCCATCAACAACATATGTTTCATTCAACATGAGATAAAACATATTTCCACTGTAAAACCCACTTTTTCCCGGTATACTGAGGTAGATGAAATCTACCATAAGGAAACCAAGATAGAAATTCCAGATGAATAACGGTGGGAAAAGTTGTGTGAATTTCGGGATTAGAGGACAGATTAGCTTCACCAGCGCAACACCCGAATAGTGGACACGCATCAACAACTTTCATTCAAAGCTGGGCCAGATGTTTAGATTCATTCTTTTTTATCAAATTGATTCCATTTTTGTTAGTTTTAAGTAATAATAGCATAACGTGTCACTCAGTCATTTATTTGTATTTTTTTCAAAATACTTCATTCTGTCAAAGTATTCAGGGTTGCACCCTTGAACTAGTTATCAAACAGATTTGTACTAAGTTGTAGCATTTTTTATATAATAAAAGCTTTTGGATTTAGTTCATATGGCTTGTCTCTTAGTGAGTTGTTTTCATCATGTTTTTCATTATGTATTCTTCATATAATTTAATTCCTTTACAGTCGTCCGATTGAAAATTTAGTTGACTCTCAGTTTCATTTTGAATCCTCTGTGAAGTTGTAATTTAACTAAGAGATTAATTTACAAGACTATCTGTTATTGTAAATTCCTCTTTGGACTTAAATTGCACTAGATTTCTGTAATAGCTTTATTATATTTTGTTGATTAAGAAAACATAATTTTCTTAATTTCTGCTTATAAATGGTTAAATACTCAGTCTGAATATTAAATCACTTATACTTCTCTATATTCTACTTATCCATCACACTTAAAATCAAAATAACCATGTATTTAAAGAACAACCTTTTGTTTTATTAAGAATCTATCTATGTTTAAACCACCTATTCATGAGCAGTTCACTGGTCATCCAACCATTAAATCAAACAAAACATTTTAGATGCTTTGGCATGGTCAATTGACCATAGGTTATCTCAAAGGACAACATCAGATTGGCGCCATTGCTGGGGAGCGAAGAACTAAAATTTAAATTTTCCCTGGGGCAATGATTTTCCCTTCCCTTTAAGGTGAATAAAGGATGAGGTTATAGGTCAAAATCTTTCACCTGGCGCTTGCACTGGTCCAAGCTAGCTCCTTATAAGCATACTAGATCACGTTCTAATTCTGAGACTGTTAACCCTCTACCAGACCCAGAAAGACTTATTAGGGGAGCCTCTTCAAGAACAAGACATATAATCTCTTCTTCATCTTCATCTTTACACCAAGAAGACATCCCATCTGTAGATCCATTTTCATTTATACCAACTCATCTTGATTGGACTGAACTACCTCCTAGTGTTTCTGAACTCATTTCTAGAGGAGTAGATCTTCCATCAGCCTTTTTAATACAATCACTTGAGTCTTATCAAGTTCCATCCATTCCTTCCAAATCACCTTCGTCTAAGGAAGAATTGGGTTTACATTTACCTAAATTCAAGCCTCAATATTTCATCATCCAACTCCTTATTCTATTCCATCAACCTCTACTAATCTTGAAGAGACATTTTCAGTCTATTCAAATCCTTTGTTTGATAGTAAGGAAGAATTTCCACCATGATTTCAAAAGTTGGTTATCAAAACCCCTTTTATGACCTTAAAAAGGTCTCCTCCCTCTTTCTCCCATCCACATACTAATACCCCTACCGATCCATCTTCATCTCCTTCATCTTCATCTTCATCATCTTTCTCTTCTTCATCATCCTACACTCAGACACCCCATACTCCTCCTGCTATTATGGATTCTCGACCCATTGTGCAAGCAAGATATGTTGCTCTAGTTCTCCCCGCAAACTTGGGAAATTTTCCTGATGGATATCTAAAACATTTGCCAAGATTTAATGGAGAAACAGGTCCCTCGGCAAAGGATCATGTATCATCCTTCTTATATTTTTTTGACAATATGAACATAGAAGAGGAAAATGTTTATATGAGATTATCTGTACAATCTCAAGAAGGAAATGTTAGGATCTGGTTTAGACATCTCAGAGATGACTCTATCGGAACATGGAATGAGCTCATAATATCTTCAAAAACCAATGGGGGTAAAGAAAGATCTTGTTTACTTTCTCACTTAATTTGAGGAATTAAAGAGAAACCCTGGTGAACCAGTTGTTGAATTCATTAAAAGATTTAACAAACTCTATCATAAAATGCCTACTGATTGTAAACCATCAGTAGCTGCTGCAAAGGTCCGATTTTCCAAAGAATTTGAGGATGACTTTGTAGTCATGCTAAGGGAAAGAGTCTCTAATACATTAGAATACATGCAGAAAAATCCTATAGAGGTAGAAGCCAATAGGTCAGCTTCTAGTAAGCTTAAAGCTAAAGAAGAGAAATAAAAAAGAAAACTAAAAGCTAGGATTGATGATTCATCTTCTTCCAAATCTAAACTTGAAGATCAGAAAATTGATGAAATTACATCTTTACTTAGAAACCTTTCTAATAGGATTTCTAAAATTGAAACACAGCCTAGAACTTCTCAACAAACTGCTGTCAGACCTCAAGCTCAAACTCAATTCAGAAGAGCTCCTCAAATGCAAATTCTTCAGAGACTAGGTTCTGATCAAAACATTCAGCCACCTTTGCTTATTGATGACCAATAGTCACAAGATACAGGCCCTTTAATTACTGAAGATATCAATAATATTTATTCTTAAGCAGTACAAATGGCCATAATCCCTTCATCTTCATCTCAGTCTTTTGAACAAGAACAAGGAGATGCTCAAATTTCAAAATACCAAGCATTCTTGAAATTTTTGATTGCAGAATTGAATAAGAGATATGATCTAAGACCAAGACCAGGTCCTGGTAGACCTCCAAAATCTACCACCATAATTGAACATGTAATGAAAACCATTCAAACACAAACTCCAACATCTCAGGCTACGGATTCATCCACTAAAACCTTTTCATCTGACAAGACTATTTTGAACACTTTTAACATTGAAAAGGAATTGGAAAGGGTCAAGATTCTATACCTTTAGTTGAACTTTCCAAAAATCTTGATTATAAAAATCAAGTGTCTAAATGGATACAGTCCTCTAGTGTAGATGTTGAGGGAGATGTTATTAGTCTGTAAGATGAAAAGCCCTCGGTAGTGATTGGCTCTAGTTATGATATGATTGATGAAATTGTTCCACCATTTTATGTAACATTAAAAGCTCATGATTTTATTTTATATAACTGCATGCTGGATTTTGGAGCCTCTCATAACCTTATACCAAAGGTAAGTATGGACCAACTTCAGTTACAAGTCACCCATTCCTATCATGACCTTTACACCTTTGATTCAAATAAACTACCATGCCTAGGATTGATCATGGACCTAGTTGTGACCTTAGCTCAAATACCTATCAAAAGTATAGTTCTAAACATAGTTTTCACTGATATTCTTGCCAAGTTTGACATTCTTCTATCTAGATCATGCTATGCTAAACTTGGAGGATCACTTCAAATGGACATGTCTTTTGCTACTATTCCAGTCTATGGAGGTGAGCATTTAAGGTTATATAGGGAAGTCTGATTCCTTCATACTATTTGTAGGTCTGATCAAGAAAAGAACCACCCTATATATGCAGTAGATCAGGATTTTGGTTGTTTTCACTTGTCTTCACAAAATTCATCAAATACTCAACTTGCCATTGAAAATATCATTTCCCAACCTAAAGTTGTAGAATCAGATATCTGGAAACTTTACTTTGATGGATCTTGCTCAAAGGAACGAGCAACAACAGGAATTGTTCTAATATCATGAAATAAAGAAAACATAACTCAGTAATGCAAACTTGAATTTGCATTCACTAATAATGTGGCCGAGTGTGAGGCTTTTCTTCTTGCTCTTGAGTTAGCTAAAAGTTTAAAGGTTCAAAACTTGAGTGTCTTTTCTAATTCTGAGCTTACGGTAAACCATGTTAGAAATATATGTCAAACTAAACACCCAAGGCTTAGGTCCTACAAAAATGAAGCTTGGGACACAATTGAAAATTTCTTCCAAGGATTTAACATAACTGCCATTCCCAGAGATGAAAATATGCATGTTGATTCATTAGTTGTCTCAGCAAGCTCTTTCAAAATTCCTGAACCAGTATTGTTAGAATACCAAATCCAAGTCAAGTATAGACCATCAATTCCTGATAACCTTAAACACTGGAATATTTTTGAATATGATGAACAATTAAAATCTTTCCTCCAAGTCATTGATAAAATCTCGAATATGCAAATTGAAGAAGATCAACAAGTTGTGCAAGAATTAGATCAACAGAGTCCAGAAACTTCATTCAGTCCTAAAATCTTTGATCATGATATCATCCAGTTATCTAATAATTTTATTCCTAAAGGATTAGTTCCATTGGAAAAGCTATTCGATAATAATGATGTCTCTAAAAATCCCTTGTTTAATTCACTAGAATAAGAAATCGAAGAATGTAATATTGGGACTTTGGATGATGTGAGAAATGTTAAATTGTCATCAACTTTACCTTCAGATGTTAAAATAAAATACCTGACTTTTCTTAAAAACTACAAAAATGTTTTTGCCTGGTCTTATAATGAATTGAAACTTATGACACATCTTTGATTGAACATAAGATTCCTTTGAAACCAGAAGCAAAACCCTTTCAGCAAAAACTAACAAGAATTAATCCCATACTACTTCCAACCATTGAGAAAGAACTTAAAAAGTTGCTTGATGCTCAATCACAGTTCCCTTAAGGTATTCTAATTAGGTAGCCAACCTCGTTCTTGTCAGAAATAAAAATGATGAGATTAGGCTATCTTTAGACTTCCGAAATCTGAACAAATCATCTTTAAAGGATAACTATCCATTGCCCAAAATGGGCCATCTACTTCAGAAAGTTTCAGGTGCTACTAGGATTTCTATGCTAGATGGATTTTTTGGTTACAACCAGATTATGATAAGTCAAGCTGACCAGGACAAAATTGCTTTCACCACTCCTTGGGGTACATTCATTTATGCCAGCATACCATTCGGGTTAACCAATGCTGGAGCAACTTTCCAGAGAGCTATGGATTTAGCTTTTGTAGATAAAACATCTAAATTTACTCATTTATCTAGATGATTTAACTATTTTCTCTGATTCTTATGAAAATCATTTAAAACACTTGAGCAAGTTTTTTGACAGGTGCAAGAAATTTGGCATATCCATCAATCCGAAGAAATATCTTGTTGTGAAAGAAGGAAAATAACTAGGGCATATAATCTCCAAGGAGGGAGTTATAATTGACACAAAGGGAGTTTCAACTATTCAAACCCTACCTCTTCCAAGGAATAAGAAAGAGATACAAACCTTTCTTGGAAAGATCAATTTTGTCAGAAGGTTCATCCCAAATTATGCTGAGATAGTTAAATATATAAAAGATATGCTGAAGAAAAACAATGAAGTGAAATGATCAGTTCCTGCTAGGTGTGCTTTTGATCAAATCAAAAAGGCTATATCTGAGGCCCCTACATTAGCTAGCCTTGATTATTCTTAACCCTTTAGCATGTTTTCTTTTGCATCCAAGACAACCTTAGTTGTTGTACTTTTATAGAAGAATACAAATGGTGATGACCAATCCATAGCCTTCTTTTCAAAATTTATGAGAGATGTTGAACTTAGGTATGATATTATTGAAAAACAAGCTTATGTCTTAATTCAAGCCCTCAAAGCCTTTCAAACCTATGTCCTGCATTCACACATCACAACTTATGTCACTAATCATGTTGTTAGAACTGTTTTGACTCAACCTGATACTGATGAAAGAAGAGGGAGATAGATTGCTAAAATCCTTGAATTTGATCTTGAAATTAAGACCACAAAGCTAGTAAAAGGTTAAGGCCTGGCCAAATTGTTAGCTGAATCCAACTGCAAAGTATTGGGGATAAAGCTGGTTTCTGAAATTCATCTGGGAAGAATCCATAAGAACCTTCCTCAATGTCATCTAGGGAGAATCCACAAGAACCTTCCTTAACATCAGAGGAGAATCCACAAAAACCTCCTCCTCTCAGAGAAGGGGAGAATCCACAAGAACCTCCTCCTCTTACGAAAGGGGAGAATCCACAAGAGCCTCTTTCTTCAGACCAAGTCATTCTTGTTCACATAGATCTTAAATATCTACTTTCTGTTTGCTACTCTGGTATTGTGCAGTTTCTTAGGGATTTTCAATGTCCAGTTTATCTAAATTCGAAACAGTGCAAAGCCCGTAAGCTTAAAGCAGTAAAATATTGCATTATCAATGCTAATTTATACTGGAAAGACCCTCTTAATATCCTTCTTTTGTGTTTAACTGAAAATGAAACAGAGGATATTATAGATCAGTTACATGTAGGATTTTGTGGTGGACATTAAGCCTGGAGAGCAATAACCTACAAAATACTAAAACAAGTTTCTATTGGCCCATGCTTTTCAAAGAAGTTGGAGCAAGAGTAAGAAGTTGCAAACCATGCCAATTATTTACAGGAAAATAGAAATTGTCAGCACTTCCTTTAGTTCCAGTATCAGTTGATGCTCCATTTTTACAATGGGGATTCAACTTTATAGGGGAGATTCATCTACAGTTAAGTAATTAACATAGATAGATTTTAATTGCTACAGACTATTTCACTAAGTGGGTAGAAGCCATTCTAGTGAAAAATGCAACTGAAACTATTGTGATTAAATTTATTGAAGAAAAAATCCTATCAAGATTTGGATGTCCTCACCAGATTGTTACAAATAATGAAACAACTTTCAGCAGTGTTAAAATGATTGAATTCTGTCAAATGTATTCAATACTTTAACACCATTCTACACCATATTATCCACAGGGTAATGGGCTAGCATAGTCTTCCAACAAGAGCTTAGTTAAGGTCATTAAGAAGACTCTTGAAGACCATAAAAAGAGTTGGGACAACCATATTATTCATGCCATTTGGGCAAGCAGAGTTTCTCCTAAGAGATCAACAGGAAAGTCTCCTTTCCAATTACTTTATGGCAAGGAAGCAGTTTTTCCTACTCATTTAGATTTACCTGTTATGAGATTCCTCCAGGAATCCTATGAAGAAAAAATTGATTTCTCAAGAAGGATTAATCAAATTATTGAGTTGAATGAAGATAGGGATGAAATTTAGTACAAACTAAGGAAATACCAGAACAAGATGAAAGAAATGTTTGACAGAAAGGCTAAAGAAAGAAATTTCAAGATGGGTGACCTAGTGCTTAGATGGGATACAAGGAGAGAAGACAAAGGCAAGCATGAAAAATTTGACAACCTTTGGTTTGGTCCATTCAACATTGCAGAAGTTAAAGGGAACAATACATTTATCCTACAGAATCTGGAAGGAGAGTATTCCTCATTTCCAGTCAATGGGAGATACTTGAAACATTACATTTAGTATTGATTTTTCATTCATTCACCATCTGTAAATATCCAGAGAGTTTATTTTATTTTTGAAAATTGAAAGTGAGTATCTATTTCGGCAAAGACTCCATAGCCCGAGGATAAGGTACTTGGATATGCTTGTTCTCTGCATCCCATAGGGGTAAGAAGTCCCCAGATTTTGTTGAAAATGGCAACAAGAAATGCTAAAAATAGAAGTGCTAAAATTAGCACTGCTATAAACAATAGTTTGGGTACCAGTGCTAGATTGAGCAATAGGGAATTAAAAATGGAAGTGCTAAAAATAGCATTGCTATTTTTAGCAGTTCATGATGGATTCCAATTTTATGCAGTCCCTGGACTAAAATAGGAAGCAAAATTTGAATTTGAACTTAACAGCTGTTTGAAAATAAATTAATTAATTCACCATGAGCTAATTAGTTGTGAAAAATCAAACATGAAGTCTATGTGAGGACATGCAACAGAGTCTTGATTAATTTAGGAATCTATCCATCAGTTAAAGAGATAAGGATGAGTTCTAATTTGAGTTGTAATTAGTTGGCTCAGTTAACTGAGTCAAGTCTAGTTAAATTGATTTAAACAGTTTGTTTAAATTAATGTGAGTTCAGTTAGTTAATGCATGCTTGCATATAACTGCTACACTTCAGATAACTGAATATTCTCTCATGAATAACTCATGCATGTCAGTTCAGACAGAGACCTAGTTGAGATCAGAGGAGGGACACTGTACTATCAGTTGGATGGAGTTTTCCTATAAAGGAAGCTCATCCATGGAGAAGGATTCATCTCCTTCAATATTGCGCAGTTAGATCAGAGGTTAGTGAGTGTGTGAAGAGGCCAATTCACACAAGTGGCTACACTGGACCCCAAGGAAAATTGTGCAAAGAAATAGGAGGCTTGGAGGGCAGAGGAGAATGTTTGAGAGAGGTCTTTGACTGTCTATGAGCAGTAGAGAGATTGTAGAGAGAGCAGGATAGCTTGTGAGCTGATTCTTTTTGTAATCCAGATTATATTTCCACTTGTATGATAATACAGAGATTGGGGTTTTAGGCTGAGGCTTTCCTCGGGTTATTTCTTCTGTGTTATGTGTGATTGATTTCTCATTCTCAGTTGTATGTGTTCTCATTGATCTTGTTCAATTCGATTAAGCTTCCGCAAAGTGTTGTAGAAGTAGATCTTGTATTGTGTTTTAGTATATTGCATAATCTGTTGATCTACAGTGGGAATTTCTACATGGTATCAGAGCAAAGGTGATCAAAGCGGAGAACAATATACTAGAGGAGATTTCGAAGTTTTGAGTTTTGGGCCGCGAGTTTTCAGAGCAGATCTGAAAATTTTTGTGCAAAATTTTCAGAAACAAATAGCAGATCTAGATTCCTTGTGGAAAAATACCCAAAATAAAAAAAAAAACGGCTGAATCGGAGTTCGGATGAGGGAGATATCGTTGATTTAAAATTAGCTCTTTTTCTAGAAAATTTCATGACGGTGGGAAATATGAAACAGATTGGTGTGCTAGCCAAGAACCTATATGCACTTGAGGTACAAGATGCATGCAAAGCCTTGAGGAGAAAGGCAAAGGTTAGATACTTGGTGGTTGAGAGGGAGAGTACATTACCTCTCAACATGCAGCACCAGAAGAAGTCTCAGATGATTGTGGAGGAGCTACGATTGGTGAAGCAACTTCAAGAGGTTGTGGAGCAGCCACAACTAGAGAAGCTGCAAGTAGATTGAGTAGAGACATCTACTTATGCAGAGACCTCTAGTAGGGGGAAATTTCGAGCTAGGTGGGCAGAGGGATCACATGCATCTATACCTCCAGGTGGGAGGTGGGGCGATGTGGAGTGACAGTCCCAAGAAGGCTAGAATAGGGGCAAGATCATTGAGGTACCCAACCTCTTTGATTAGACCTTACTACAAGAGCCTCGACGAGGAGTAGCCGGACTAGCTGATTGGGTAGAGACAGATGCAGATGGAGCGACAAAGAGAGCTACAGTGCAGAAGTCCCAGGACTGTGTAGAGCTAGCAAGTGCAACAATGCGAGAGGCACAAGAGTGTTGCATCAGTTCAGGATGGCACAAAGAGGTGTGCAACGATGCGAGATGCATGGAGTGTTGCAGCATCTTAGAGGTCAGAGAGGGAGCACTTGTCAACAGTAGGTAGAGCTTCAACATCAGAGTATGTTTCTAGCCCAACGGAGAGGTCAATTGGGAGTTTTTTTGTTTCTAGAGTTGCTGGAGCAACTACACTTGGTAGAAGTATTGCATGCAGAACATTCCAAAGGTAAAGGATCAGGTTCGAGTTGAATGCATTTCTTGTTGAGAGGGAGTGTTGAAAATGGAAACAAGAAATGCTGAACATAGAAGTGCTAAAAATAGCACTATATAAATAACAGTTTGGGTACTAGTGCTGAATTGAGCAACAGGGAATGAAAAATGGAAGTGCTAAAAATAACATTTCTATTTTTAGCAGTTCGGGATAGATTCCAATTTTAGTCACTCCCTGGACTAAAATAGGAAGTAAAATTCGAATATGAACTTAACAACTATTTGAAAATAAATTAATTAATTCACCATGAGTTAATTAATTGTGAAAAATCAAACATGAAGTCTATGTGAGGACATGCAACAATTTCTCCATTAATTGAGGAATTTATCCATCAGTTAAAGAGATAAGGATGAGTTCTAATTTGAGTTGTAATTAGTTGGCTCAGTTAACTGAGTCAAGTCCAATTAGATTGATTTAAACAGTTTGTTTAAATTAATGTGAGTTCAGTTAGTTAATGCATGCTTGCATATAACTACTACACTACAGATAATTGAATATTCTCTCATGAATAACTCATGCATGTCAGTTCAAATAGAGACCCAGTTGAGATCAGAGGAGGGAAAGTGTACAATTAGTTGGATGGATTTTTCCTATAAAGGAAGCTCATCCATGGAGAAGGATTCATCTCCTTCAGGATTGTGCAGTTGGATCAGAGGTTAGTGAGTGTGTGAAGAGGCCAATTCACACAAGTGGCTACACTGGACCCCAAGGAAAATTGCACAAAGAAATAGGAGGCTTGGAGGGCAGAGGAGAAGGTTTGAGAGAGGCCTTTAACTATCTATGAGCAGCAGAGGGATTGCAGAGAGAGTAGGATAGCTTATGATCTGATTCTTTTTGTAATCTAGACTATATTTCCACTTGTATGATAATACAGAGATTGGGGTTTTAGGTTGAGGCTTTCCCTAGGTTATTTCTTCTGTGTTATGTGTGATTGATTTCTCATTGGTCAGTTATATGTGTTCTCATTGATCTTGCTCAATTCTATTAAGCTTCCGTAAAGTGTTGTAGAAGTAGATCTCGTATTGTGTTTTAGCATATTACATAATCTGTTGATCTACAGTGGGAATTTCTATAGATTTTATTAGAAAATTTCATGCTTCATACTTTCCAATCCAAAGGGCCATAGTCTCCCCCACTGGAGAAATTTTGTTTACCATAACCCCTCAAGTCGTTGAACAGATTATGCAAGCCCCCACAGTAGAGAATGCTACCCCATTTTCTTATGAAGCATTGGTTTAAATATACCAGAAATTAGACTTTGCCAAGAGAGTTAGAACTCTTGAGTTGTTCTTGACACAAGATGCTTCATTACCAAAGAAAAATCCTCCTTATCCCTCCTCCATTTTCCCTAAGAGAGCCAAGCAAATTATCACTATTGTTTCGTACCTCCTTGTCTACTACTCTGATCAATGGGTAGATGAGGCCATTATAGGATTTTTATCCATCTTCTATATTGATTGTAAGCCCTCCATTGTGTTTAATTTCAGCCATTTCCTTGTAGAATCCATTCATCAGCAACTTGTCAAATTTCCAACTGAGAAGGTATTCAAATATGCCTCTGTATTGGTTTACATGTTCCTATAATTTCAGGGGGACAACATTAACCTATCTTTGCAAAAGCTGGATGAGAAGGGAAACCAACAGTCAATCATATTTTGGACTACTCTGGTCATGAAAGAGCAGAAAGAGTACACTTATAAATAGTTTATAGAGATGTTTTCTCACCCAGAAATAGGTCTCCTGAGTAGCAGAATAGGACCGAGGATTAGTGAAGAAATGAAAAGGGTCTTGGATCTGTTAGATCAAGTTTAGACAGGGGACTAGTACATTTATGAAAATTATATAGAAATAAGAATATTTGGATGTGAGCTCCCACCTTACAAGCTGCCAAAAGTCCTCCAAACGAGGATTTTTGCCTTGGAGTACATAAGGCAGATGATCAACATGGATGAAATCCACTTTGTTACTGCCAAGAAAAAGTCTCAGTTTAAAATAAAAACACAGTTTAGCCCTTTCATTTGCAACAACAGGGCAGTAGGGGAAGAGGTAGATAAGCTCTTGAAGGAAATGCAGTTCAGACTCAGTTTTACCTTGTCTTATGATCCGCTAGGAATCATTTCAAAATTAAGGGTAGAAACCAAGTCTACTCCTTACTTTCACATAGCCAGGCAAAAAATAGAAAAAGTACAAGAATCAGTTAGAGTGGGTTGATAACACCTTACAGGAGGCAGAATAACAATAGGTATCATCATCTACAATGCAGACTCCTACCATGCAGGAGAAGACAACCAAGAGGAGTAGAGAGGAAGAGTCCCCTTTAGGGACTGATATTTTAGTGAAGGGTTTAAGATAATGTACAAAAAGAAGGCCAACGTTAGTTCCAAACTAAGCCTTAGCAAAGACTCAGAGCAGCAGGCCATTATTACCACTAATGAGCCACTTGTTTCCCCATTAGTGTGTGATCATTCCACACAGTCTCCTACCACCTCCACAACCTCACAAGAGCAACAGAAAATTATGTAGACCAGTGCATCTACTTCAAGCGAGGTAGAAAAGAGCATAATGGACATCTTCAAGGAGATAAAAGTCAGAAATGAATCCTTGAAGATTGACACTTACAACCAGTTCTAGAAGCAAACTTCTGGTGCCCAAAGCAGGCTGTTGTCAACCTTTGACTCAGAAAAGGGGAAAGTGCAAATGACATTCCTCCAAGCACAAGTTCCCCAGGCCAAGGGAGCATCAGACTACAAAAATACAATTTTTGAGTTTTATGTAAAGAATATACATCCCATTGACCAAATGAAGATGCATATGTAGACCAGGGAAATGATTTTCTTTACTGTCACTAACACTGCCATGACTTTTTCCAAATTACAGGTTACATTAGAAAATGTCCAGTCATAACTAAAGATGGAGAAGGTATCTACTCTTGCCAAAGACACTAGGATTAAAACCCTGGAGGATTTGGTAATCAAACTGGGTTATGATCCTGTAAACATCAATGCTACAAAGGAGCTTGTCAAGAAGAAGAATTTGTACATAGCAGCATTGAGGAAGTAGTTAAAACTGCCAGCTACAGAAGATCCTCTGGCTAAGGATATTACAGAGACAAAGACTCAAAAGGCAGATATGATGAAAGTCATCATGGAGCAAACTACACAGCTTAAGAAAATGGGGGCAGAGAGGGAGAAATTGATCAAATAAAAGGAGAAGGCTGCTAAAAAGACTGCCCCTTTAGAAGCGCTTCCTATCAAAGTCATCCCTACGGCCATCTTCGCTACGACAAGTATAGGAGATGTTGCAGTCCAGTTGGCCAATGCAGTCCAAAATATGTCTCTTCAGAATGAAGAAATCAAGAAATTGCATGATCAAGTGAAACTTCTAGAGGATCATCAAACGAAATATGAGATTTTTCATGCAACAAAGCTTCAGAGAGCTCAAAATCAGATAGAAGTGTGGAAGAAGTCAGCAGTTGAGTCTTCTATTGGCCACACTCTACGTCGTGTCAAGGAAATCATATGGAACAACATCATTGAGTTGATAGATGAAATCTGGCCATGTAAGAAGGAGTCGATGGAAAAGGCAAAGCAGACCATTGCCAATATAAATGCTCAACTAGGAGAGATTCCTGCTACAACTAACAGCATTACAGAGTTCCTTAATTCTAAAAATGGGTACGAATTGGATGATCTAGGAGTGGATGAAAGGACCAAAACCATCCTGGAGGTGAAGAAAGTTCTGGCCAAGAAGAACTTAGTTGTACAGTTGATAGAGAACTATCACACTCTTGAAGCAACAGTCAACAATTTTTTCACAATGATTGATGCATTGAACAAGAAGGTTTGCCTTCACTATTTGTGATCAATGATAAATTAATGACCAAGGAAGACTACTCGAAGAAACTTCAGGACATTGCCAGGGATACATCCAAGTCCTCCAACATCAAAGGTTCCATGACAGGCAGGGTGTTTTACGAAGCCATCAACAACATATGTTTTATTAAACATGAGATAAAACATATTTTCACTGTAAAACCCACTTTTTCTCGGTATACTGAGGTAGATGAAATCTACCATAAGGAAACCAAGATAGAAATTCTAGATGAACAACGGTGGGAAAAGTTGTGTGAATTTCAGGATTAGAGGACAGATCAGCTTCACTAGTGCAACACCCGAATAGTGGACACTCAGCAACAACTTCCATTCAAAACAGGGCCAGATGTTCATATTCATTATTTTTTATCGAATTGATTCCCTTTCTGTTAGTTTTAAGTAATAATAGCATGTCGTGTAACTCAAGAATTTATTGTAATATTTTGTATTTTTTTTAAATACTTCATTCTGTCAAAGTATTCAGGGTTGCACCCTTGAACTAGTTATCAAACAGATTTTTACTAAGTTGTAGCATTTTTTATACAACAAAAGCTTCTTGATTTACTTCATATGGCTTGTCTCTTAGTGAGTTGTTTTCATCATGTTTTTCATTATGTATTCTTCATATAATTTAATTCTTTTACAGTCATCCGATTGAAAATTTAGTTGACTCTCAATTTCATTTTGAATCCTCCGTGAAGTTGTAATTTAACTAAGAGATTAATTTACAAGACTATTTGTTATTGTAAATTCCTCTTTGAACTTAAATTGCACAGGATTTCTGTAATAGCTTTATTATATTTTGTTGATTAAGAAAACATAGTTTTTTTAGTTTCTGCTTATAAATGGTTAGATACTCAGTCGGAATATTAAATCACTTATACTTCTCTATATTCTACTTATCCATCCCACTTAAAATCAAAATAACCATGTATTTAAAGAACAACCTTTTGTTTTCTTAAGAATTTGTCTAAGTTTAAACCACCTGTTCATGAGCAGTTCACTGGTCATCCAACCATTAAATCAAAAAAAACATTTTAGATGCTTTGGCATAGTCAATTTATCATAGGTTATCTCAAAGGACAACATCAATTTGGTGCCGTTGCCGGGGAGTGAAGAACTAAAAGTTAAATTTTCCCTGGGGCAATGATTTTCCCTTCCCTTTAAGGTGAATAAAGGATAAGGTTATAGGTCAAAATCTTTCACCTGGTGATTGCACTGGTCCAAGATGGCTCCTTATAAGCATACTAGATCATGTTCTAATTCTGAGACTATTAACCCTCTACTACACCCAGAAAGACTTATTAGGGGAGCCTCTTCACGAACAAGACATATAACCTCTTCTTCATCTTTATCTTTACACCGAGAAGAGATCCCATCTGTAGATCCATTTTCATTTATACCAACTCATCCTGATTGGACTGAACTACCTCTGAGGGTTTTTGAACTCATTTCTAGAGGATTAAATCTTCCATTAGCCTTTTTAATATAATCACTTGAGTCTTATTACGTTCCATCCATTCATTCCAAATCACCTTCATCTGAGGAAG
This sequence comes from Pinus tabuliformis, assembly GCA_031772625.1. Classification (NCBI taxonomy): domain Eukaryota; kingdom Viridiplantae; phylum Streptophyta; class Pinopsida; order Pinales; family Pinaceae; genus Pinus; species Pinus tabuliformis. The sequence goes on from CM062811.1 coordinate 1,076,189,201, forward strand.
AATTGGGTTTACATTTACCCGAATTCAAGTCTCAATATTTCATCACTCCAACTCCTTATTCTATTCCATCAACCTCTACTAATCTTGAAGAGACATTTTTAGTCTATTCAAATCCTTTGTTTGATAGTAACGAAGAATTTCCACCAGGATTTCAAAAGTTGGTTATCAAAACCCCTTTTAGAACCTTAAAAAGGTCTCCTCCCTTTTTCTCTCATCCACATACTAATACCCCTATTGATTCATCTTCATCTCCTTCATCTTCATATTCATCATCTTTCTCTTCTTCATCATCAAACACTCAGACACCCCATACTCCTCCTGCTATTATGGCTTTTCAACCCATTTTGCAAGCAAGATATGCGGCTCTGGTTCTCCTCGCAAACTTGGGAAATTTTCCTGATGGATATCTAAAACAATTGCCAAGATTTAATGGAGAAACAGGTCCCTTAGAAAAGGATCATGTATCATCCTTCTTAGATTTTGCTGACAATATGAACATAAAAGAGGAAGATGTTTATATGAGATTATTTGTACAATCTCTAGAAGGAAATATTAGGATCTGGTTTAGATAGCTCAGAGCTGACTCTATCGGAACATGGAATGAGCTCATAATATCTTCAAAAACCAAACAGGGTAAAGAAAGATCATGTTTACTTTCTCACTTAATTTGAGGAATTAAAGAGAAACCATGGTGAACTAGTTGTTGAATTCATTAAAAGATTTAACAAACTCTATCATAAAATGCCTGTTGATTGTAAACCACCAGTAGCAGCTGCAAAGATCCTATTTTCCAAAGAATTTGATGATGACTTTGCATTCATTCTAAGGGAAAGAGTCTCTAATACATTAGAAGACATGCAGACAAATCCTATAGAGGTAGACGCCAATAGGTCACCTTCTGGTGAGCTTAAAGCTAAAGCAGAGAAATAAGAAATAAAATAAAAGCTAGGATTGATGATTCATCTTCCTCCAAATCTAAACTTAAAGATCAAAAAATTGATGAAATTACATATTTACTTAGAAACCTTTCTAATAGGATTTCTAAAATTGAAACACAGCCTAGAACTTCTCAACAAATTGTTGTTAGACCTCAAGCTCAAACTCAATTTAGAAGAGCTCCTCAAATGCAAATTCTTCAGAGACCGGGTTCTGATCAAAACATTTAGCCACCTTTGCTTATTGATGATCAACAGTCACAAGATACAGGCCCTTTAATCACTAAAGATATCAATAATAATTATTCCTCAGTAGTGCAAATGGCCATAATCCCTTCATCTTCATATCTGTCTTTTGAAGAAGAACAAGGAGATTTTCAAACTTCAAAATACCAAGCATTCTCAGAATTTTTAATTGAAGAATTGAATAAATGATATGATCTAAGACCAAGACCAAGTCCTGGTAGACCTCCAAAAACTACCACCATAATTGAACCTGTAATGAAAACCATTCAAACACAAACTCCAACATCTCAGGCTACGGAGTCATCCAATGAAACCTTTTCATCTAACAAGACTATTTTGACAACTTTTAACATTGAAAAGGAATTGGAAAGGGTCGAGATTCCTATACCTTTAGCTAAACTTTCCAAAAATCTTGATTATAAAAATCAAGTGTTTAAATGAATATAGTCCTCTAGTGTAGATGTTGAGGGATATGTTATTAGTCTGCAAGATGAAAAGCCCTCGGTAATGATTGGCTCTAGTTATGATATGATCGATGAAATTTTTCCACCATTTTATGTAACATTAAAATCTCATGATTTTATTTTGTATAACTGCATGTTGGATTCTGGAGCCTCTCATAACCTTATACCAAAGGTAATTATGGACCAGCTTCAGTTACAAGTCACCCATTCCTATCATGACCTTTACACCTTTGATTCAAAGAAACTACCATGCCTAGGATTGATCATGGACCTAGTTGTGACCTTAGCTCAAACACCTATCAAAAGTATAGTTCTAGACATAGTTGTCACTAATATTACTGCCAAGTTTGACATTATTCTATCTAGATCATGATATGCTAAACTTGGAGGATCACTTCAAATGGACCTATCTTTTGCTACTATTCTAGTCTATGGAGGTGAGCATTTAAGGTTATATAGGGAAGTCTGATTCCTTCATACTCTTTGTAGGTCAGATTAAGCAAAGAATCACCCTATATATGCAGTAGATCAGAATTTTGGTTTTTTCCACTTGTCTTCACAAAATTCATCAAATACTCAACTTGCCATTGAAAATATTGTTTCCCAACCTTAAGTTGTAGAATCAAATATGTGGAAACTTTACTTTGATGTCTCTTGCTCAAAGGAAGGAGCAGGAGCAGGAATTGTTCTAATATCATGAAATAAAGAAAAGACAACTGAGTAATGTAAACTTGAATTTGAATTCACTAATAATGTGGCTAAGTATGAGGCTTTTCTTCTTAGTCTTGAGTTAGCTAGAAGTTTAAAGGTTCAAAACATGAGTGTCTTTTCTGATTCTGAGCTTATAGTAAACTAGGTTAGAAATTTGTGTCAAACTAAACACCCAAGGCTTAGGTCCTACAGAAATGAAGCTTGGAACACAATTGAAAATTTCTTCCAAGGATTTAACATAACTGTCATTCCCAGAGATGAAAATATGCATGTTGATTCATTAGCTATCTCAGCAAGCTCTTTCAAAATTCCTGAACCAGTATTGTTAGAATACCAAATCCAAGTCAAGTATAGACCATCAATTCCTCATAACCTTAAACACTTGAAGATTTTTGAATATGATGAAAAATTAAAATCTTTCCTCCAAGTCATTGATAAATTCTCGAATATGTAAATTGAGGAAGATCAACAAGTTGTTCAAGAATTAGATCAACAAAGTCCAGAAACTTCATTCAGTCCTAAAATCCTTGATCATGATATCATCCAGTTATCTAATAATTTTATTCCTAAAGGATTAGTTCCATTGGAAAAACTATTCGATAATAATGATGTCTCTAAAAATCCCTTGTTTAATTCACTGGAAGAAGAAATCTAAGAATGTAATATTGGGACTTTGGATGATGTGAGAAATGTTAAATTGTCATCAACTTTACCTTCAGATGTTAAAATAAAATACCCGACTCTTATTGAAAACTACAAAGATGTTTTTTTCCTGGTCTTATAATGAATTGAAAACATATGACACATCTTTGATTGAGCATAAGATTCCTTTGAAACGAGAAGCAAAACCCTTTCAACAAAAACTAAGATGAATTAATCCCATACTACTTCCAGCCATTGAGAAAGAACTTAAAAAGCTGCTTGATGCTCACGTCATAGTTACCTTAAGGTATTCTAATTGGGTAGCCAACCTAGTTCTTGTCAGAAAGAAAAATGGCGAGATTAGGCTATGTCTAGGCTTCTGAAATCTGAACAAATCATCTTTAAAGGATAACTATCCATTGCCCAAAATGGGCCGTCTTCTTCAGAAAGTTCCAGGTGCTAATAGGATTTCTATGCTAGATGGATTTTCTGGTTACAACCAGATTATGGTAAGTCAAGCTGACCAAGAAAAAATTACTTTCACCACTCCTTGGGGTACATTCATGTATGCCAGCATGCCATTCAGGTTAACCAATGCTGGGGCAACTTTCCAGAGAACTATGGATTTAGCATTTGTAGGTAAAACATCTAAATTTACACATTTATCTAGATGATTTAATGGTTTTGTCTAATTCTTATGAAAATCATTTAAAACACTTGAGCAAGTCTTTTGACAGGTGCAGGAATTTGGCATATCAATCAATCCGAAGAAATATCTATTTTTTGTGAAAGAAGGAAAATAACTAGGGCATATAATCTCCAAGGAGGGATTTATAATTGACCCAAAGGGAGTTTCAACTAGTGCATCTAATACAACCTTAGCTGTTGTAATTTTACAGAAGAATACAAATGGTGATGACCAACCCATAGCCTTCTTTTCAAAAGTTATGAGAGATGTTGAACTTAGGTATGATATTATTGGAAAACAAGCTTATGTCTTAATTCAAGCCCTCAAAGCCTTTAAAACCTATGTCCTGCATTCACACATCACAGCTTATGTCCCTAATCATGTTGTTAAAACTGTTTTGACTCAACCTGATACTGACGAAAGAAGAGGGAGATGGATTGCTAAAATCCTTGAATTTGATATTGAAATTAAGACCACAAAGCTAGTAAAAGGCTAAGGCCTGGCCAAATTGTTAGCTGAATCCAATTGCAAAGTATTGGGCATAAATCTGGTTTACGAAATTTCATCTAGGAAGAATCCACAAGAACCGTCCTCAATGTCATCTAGGGAGAATCCACAAGAACCTTCCTTACCATCAAAGGAGAATCCACAAGAACCTCCTCCTCTTAGAGAAGGGGAGAATCCACAAGAACCTCCTCCTCTTACGGAAGGGGAGAATCCACAAGAACCTCTTTCTTTAGACCAAGTCTTTCTTGTTCACATAGATCAGAAATATCTACTTTCTGATTGGTACTCTAGTATTGTGTAGTTTCTCAAGGATTTTCAATGTCCAACTGATCTAAATTCGAAACAGTGCAAAGCCCTCAAACTTAAAGCAGTAAAATATTGCATTATCAATGCTAATTTATATTGGAAAGACCCTCTTAATATCCTTCTTCTTTAACTGAAAATGAAACAGAGGGTATTATAGATCAGTTCCATGCAGGATTTTGTGGTGGACATTATGCCTGGAGAGCAACAACCTACAAAATACTACAAGCAAGTTTCTATTGGCCTACGCTTTTCAAAGAAGTTGGAGCAAGAGTACGAAGTTGCAAACGATGCCAATTATTTGCAGGTGTCAGCACTTCCTTTGGTTCCAGTATCAGTTGATGCTCCATTTTTACAATGGGGATTAGACTTTATAGGGGAGATTCATCTACAATTACGTGATCAACATAGATGGATTTTAATTGCTACAAACTGTTTCGCCAATTGGGTAGAAGCCATTCTAGTGAAAAATGCAACTGACACTATTGTGATTAAATTTATTGAAGAAAACATCCTATCAAGAATTGGATGTCCTCAGTAGATTGTTACAGATAATGAAACAACTTTCAGCGGTATTAAAATGATTGAATTATATCAAAAGTATTCAATACTTTTACACCATTCTACACCATATTATCCATAGTGTAATGGGCTAGCAAAGTCTTCCAACAAGAGCTTAGTTAAGGTCATTAAGAAGACTCTTGAAGACCATAAAAAGAGTTGGGACAACCATATTATTCATGCCATTTGGGCAAATAGAGTTTCTCCTAAGAGATCAATAGGAAAGTCTCCTTTCCAATTACTTTATGGCAAGGAAGCAGTTTTTCCTACTCATTCAGATTTACCTGTTATGAGATTCATCCAGGAATCCTATGAAGAAAAAGATGATTTCTCAAGAAGGATTAATCAAATTATTGAGTTGAATGAAGATAGGGATGAAATTCAGTACAATCTAAGGAAATACTAGAACAAGATGAAATAAATTTTTGACAGAAAGGCTAGAGAAAGAAATTTCAAGAAGGGTGACCTAGTGCTTAGATGAGACACAAGGAGAGAAGACAAAGGCAAGCATGAAGAATTTGACAACCTCTGGTTTGGTCCATTCAACATTGAAGAAGTCAAAGGGAACAATACATTTATCCTACAAAATTTGGAAGAAGAGTATTCCTCATTTCCAGCCAATGGGAGATACTTGAAACATTACATTCAATATTGACTTTTCATTCATTCACCATCTGTAAATATTGGAGAGTTTATTTTATTTTTGAAAATTGCAAGTGAGTCTCTGTTTCGGCAAAGACTCCATAGCCCAAGGAGAAGGTACTTGGATATGCTTGTTCCTGCATCCCATAGGGGTAATAAGTCCCCAGCTAGAGCCGATGTTGTAACATTATTTATTTTTGATAAGTTAGCATATTAGTCAAAATAATTTTAAAATGTTAAGTTAGGATATGGATGCAAAAGAAAGAAAAGTTAAAATGTTAGGAAAATTTGATGTTTTATAGGAATCCATATCAATAAAATGATAGGTGTTAGCAGCCCTAAATAAAGAAGGCAAAAGGAAAATAAAATGCTAGGGATTCAAAAAGAAAAGAAAGGCTTCATTTTATGGTTTTGTAAATGCACAGACTCCTAGTTTAAATGCACCACAATCAAGCATCAAATGTGTTTTCATGTGCAAGAAGAAAAAGACAAAAGAGTAAAGGTTTAATCTAAGGTTTATATATTAATTTTGGGTATTAATCCTATCATTAAGTTTTAAATCCCATATTACCCCTCCGCTCATTTTTCCCTTCACTTTCATATCCCAAAGTTTTAACACCCCTCTTATATCGCACATCCCCCAACATTGCATTAAATCAATTCCTGACCCCGCCGGATATCCCGTCACATCACAATTAATCCACCACCATATCACACTCCATCTCCACCCATCTTCCCACATCAGACGGCCCGCATGCAATTTCGGCTGCCCCTCACCATCCGAGCTTTACGAGGGAGTCCGAAATGGGTGGTATATCGAACCACGCCCGCCCCTACATGTTAGCTCCTTAGCATTTCGGACTCCCCTCGAGTGAAACCACTAACCACTCTCCCCCCCTCCGAAACATTGTTTTCCTTACCACTGATACCAATTGCCTATCCATTGTGCTCCCTCCATCCACCTTCTTCCACCTCATCCGTCAATTAAACTTCACCAAATCACATTCATTCTCTCCAGAGTTAACCCGTTAAGCATTCAATTATCTTAGCCATTAATTCAACAAACCCGCGTCACCTTCAATGGAAAACAAATTTTCTATATAAACCTCCTTCCCATTTGTGAACAGGTTACTGAATTCATCCTTTATCACTGTTAATTGATTTTATTACAGGTGCTCGCCAAATCCTGACATTGTCAACTTCCAACAACACTTTTTGTTCGATCGTTTCCAGATTATTACTTATGTTCTTGCCTCCAAAGTATGACTTTTGTCTGTGAATTGTCTTCTCCCAATCCAATTTTCACTCCTCCTCTTAGCCATAGCCAATATGCCTCCAAACGACAAAGGATCAGAGGAAATTGTCAATCCTCTTATCCATCCTCCCATAGACCTTCATCACATTCCTATGGCTGAATAAGATTACAATATCCATGAGACACTCTGTGAACTTTACCTCTTCGAGATGTATTGCTGGCTCGAAGACAAGTATATAGACAAATCAAATGATATCCAACTGTGGGAGTCAAATTTACCTCACTACATCTTTCCTCGTACCCACAACACCCCAAATTTTATTAGAAAATATCATGCTTCATAATTTCCAAGCCAAAGAGCCATATTCTCCCCCATTGGAGAAATTTGATTTATCATAACCCTTCAGGCCATTGATCAGACAATGAAAGCCCCCACAGTAGAGAATGCTGCCCCATTTTCTTATGAATCACTGGTTGAAATATACCAGAAATTAGACTTTGCTAAGATAGCCCAAACTCTTGAGTTTTTCTTGACACAAGATGCTTCATTACCAAAGAAAAATCCTCCTTATCCCTCCTTAATTTTCCCTGAGAGCCAAGCAGATTATCATTGTTGTTTCCTACCTCCTTGGCTACTACTCTGATAAATGGGTAGATGAGGCCATTATAGGATTTTTATCCTTCTTCTCTGCTAATTCTAAGCCCTCCATTGTGTTTAATTTTAGCCATTTCCTTGTAGAATCCATTCATCAGAAACCTGTTAAATTTCCAACTGAGGAGGTATTCAAATATGCCTCTGTTGTTTACATGTTCCTATACTTTTAGGGGGACAACATTAACCTATCTTTGCAAAAGCTGGATGAGAAGGGAAACTGGCAGTAAGTCATATTTTGCACTACTTTGGTCATGAAAGAGAAGAAAGAGTAAACTTATAAACAATTTACAGTGATGTTTGTTCACGCTGATGAGTGTTAGTATTGCAGCAAGGATGCTGCAACTCCTGGGCTACCAGCTTTACTTATCAACCTGAGTTCGTACAAACTTAAGAGGTATCAGCACTATATGTTCAACATACAATGTGTCCTTCCTTTGCTATCATAATGTAATGGAGTGTATGTACTGAATTCAAATCCTAAACTAATTGAAGAAATGAAATTTTCGAAATGGAACCTTAACCTATTGCAAGAAAGAAAGTACAAGGAAAGAGAATGAAATCAAATGCTAAAACACACCATTTTCTAATTAACCATTTAAATAGCTATGCTAAGAAGAATTGCTAAATCAACACTAACCTAATGTTGCTATCTAAGTTACAGAAGTAAAGAGCATCAAACCATACTAATGTGTAAGAAAGGAAACTAAACTAAATCTTTTCTCACTTTTTAGTCTTTTTTGGTAAAATCAAGCATGCAATTTAATTGTTCTTGTGGATGTGACAGGTGGATGGAAGGTGGTTGAGGATGGCTAGAAGGTCTATGGAGTGTTTGGATGGTGTGGAAGGGTCCTAGGAGGCCTTTTGTGAAAGGAAAGGACACTAATATAGAAGATCAGGCTGAGAACGAACTCATTATGTAAATATTTATTTATTAATACAGAAGTGTGATTTCGGAGTTTGTGTGGTGTGTATTGAGTAATTCTGCATAACATAAGTGTGCAGGGAATTAAAAGAGAATCCGAGAGAGAGGACAATGCTTAAAGGAGTATTGTGATGATCGGAAAGTGTTGGAGTCTGATTGAATAACCAAATCAAAGCTCAGGAATGGCAGCGTTTAAATAATACACATAAGAAAGTTCGGGAAGGAGTCAAGCGGAAGAGCAATCAAAGATCGAAATCAGTGAAAGGAAGAAGTAATGAAGCAACAATGCATAAGAACCATTGGATCAGTCAGATCAACGAACAAGATTAATGAAGGATGAGCGATGGATATCTTATCGCAAGAGATTAAGTTAATGGATGGATGGATAACATCAAGTCACGTGTCGGCAGAAGGGTGGAAAATGCGCGGAATGATGGAGCAGTCTTCGTAGGTGGTAAACAGTATCTCACACGCCCTAAGAACTGTAAGCGGAGTTCCTAAATTTCACGCGATTAGCCTAAGTGTGTGACACATAGCATGGAAAAACCACTCTTCTCGCATGCTCTCGATCAGATATCGGTCATGCAAGACTTCATGCAAGATTGTGTGATAGCCATTAGATCATGCGGGATTGATCAACGGTGGAGATCGGCCAAGCTAGTTGGCGAGCGAGTGACATGATAGTCGTTGGATCAAGAAAAATAGATCAACAGTGGAGATTTGGAGCACCTAAAGTCAAACTTTCAAATGAATACGTCAGTTATGCGACACGCGATTGATGGTGATTGGTCAGGTTCATTGTGGATCAGATGGTAAGGAAATCCATGGGTATAATTTGATTAATATTTGATTTATTAGCTTCCACATATATTATTCATGAAGAAAGTGTTGAAGGAAATGAGAATATGAGTGATATCTTATTACAGAAAGAGAGTGATGGGAAAAGACAACAATGAAATGAACCAAGTACTGAATCAAGACAAAAAACTCCACATCTCATGAAAGAACTAGAAATCTGTGTTTTTGGGGTTGCTGAAGGGTCTCTTCCTCAAGTCATGGTCCCATAGGGAGGAGGTGAGGCTGAAACACCTTCTGACAACCTTATGCGGATATTTTTCTCCTTGCTAACCTGCTAACTGAAAGAATTCACAAATGGAAGCAAACTAAAACACAACCAATCTACTCTACACTGTTGTAATGGAAATGTCGCTACTTAAGCAAATGAACAATTAAACCATGAACCTATGCTAGCATACATGTACAATAAAGAGGAGCCTTGGCTGCTAGGGTTGGGCCCTATCCTAAGAGCTTCAGCCCTCTGAGTTAACTCAATGCTGGCTCAAAACAAAACTCATTCTTATTATCAAAACCATGGATTACATAAAAAACTATCACAAGTCTTGCAGCTCGAAAATAGAGTAGAGTTTTACAATAAAAAATCTGAATCCTAATGAGGTCCTAAGCCTCTCTACTTATACATCTAAAGTCTCCAACGAATTCCTTAAAATTATGGAGGCTTGGCTCCCAAACTCGAGATAAACTAGTGCTTTGACTTTCACTTGCTCTGCTGCCTTCCTCTCATCATTTGGACGTTTGCACTCCGAGCTGATGGAGGAATATTCGAATGGAGGGGTAGTAAATGAGGAGGATTTACCTCCTATAATTCCTCTCCCTTGTCCCATTTGAGTCTTGAGCAAGGTATTTGCCAAAATTCCATGCTTTTATCCTTTAATCCCAATGATGAGACTCATCAGGGAACAAGTCCCTAAATTTTCTCCTCCTCCAACTCTTCATAATCTGCCCAATATTCTCATAATATTGCACAAAAATAAATAATATTAGGCACAAATATTTAGTTATTCATAAACCTTCCTAATGAATATATTAAAGTTAAAAATAAATTATCTAATGCAAAAAGAAAGGTTTAATGTGCTAAAGGATAGTCATAGGCCTTAATTTATGTTTTAAATTAGAGGCATGGGCCTTAATTTATGTCTAATTTAGAGGCCCATCATACCCCTTGTTGAAAGTGTTGCTCATCCTCTGAGAAAATTAGTTACCTCATTGTGCCTTATCCATGGCCTGGTGGCCTCTCTCTTGTGCATTAAGAATCTTGGTTGTAAGCTCTACAAGGACAAGCCCAAAAAATATTTGTTCAAAGAAAAATCATTGTTCCTTGAGACCATCAACTTGTTTTCTTGCCCTTATTCCAGATGAGTTCTTGAATATTTTTTTGTTTAACAAGGTATTCTATATCCTTATCAACCTTCTGCTACCTTGTTCCACCATTTGGTCACCTCTAAAACCTTTAAACTGCCTTTAGATGAGAACTAGGACTGCCTCCTGCAGGATTTCTTGGTCACTGTAATTCCTATAGGATCATCCTGTAGGAAACACAACCCCTTTGTAAACTGAAGTAAAGGAGTGGAAAAAATGACAGAAATGGTGGAGGAATGAATGGTAATGAGTGGTAAAATAAAAATGTGAGTGACAGGGGTCTCTTTGTGATCCTCCTTTGCTCTTTGACCGTCCTTCTTGCTGACCTGCAAATGGAAATTTCATGAAAATGGAGAGGATGCTCTCTTTGTTTTTTTTTTTTTTTTCAAGAATTAAATGGGATGGATGAATGATGAATAGATAGTGAATATGAAGTGGATGGAGGGCTTGGAGTGTTGTGGTGACCTTGGCCTTTGCAAAAATTTCTTCTTTTAACTACTGTCCTCATTCCTTGAAATCATCACCCTTCATAATTTGACTTTTCAACATTGCATGAGTGAAGGAGTGAGTTGCAATTAACTATCTGAAGGCAGCTGAGACTGATGACCAATCCTTAGCTTATAAAAACTCATATTTCATGCACTGATAACAAATTTCTAACTATAATATGCTCAAGATAAAAGGTCAAGAATATTGCATACCTGTACCTACCTGATGGCCTTCCTGTAGATGTTGTTTGTTGGAGAGTGAAATCCTTGCTTGTATTTTTTGCATGTGTTTTCCTCTTTCTTCTCTAATGTTGTTCCTTGATGTGAAGGTATTGGATGGTGATGTTGATGAATCCTCACTACTGCTTATCACACTCTGATGAATCCAACCTCTATTTTTTCCCTTTAAAATTGCGCACTGCAAATCTTGTAGGTGTTGTTCTGTATCTTGTAGGTTTACAGGACAACGATTTGTTTTGTCCATATCTCCCAAATGGTAGAATGGATTGACCTAAAAATTTCTGAGCATGTTTCCATCATCATTATGCAAATGGATGCATGCTTTACAAGTTATGGCAAAGAAAAAAAATTTCTCTATGTATTTTTGTATCCTGTAGTAAAACAGAGAATCCTGTAGTTTTTTAGGACAGCAAGCAAACTGAATGGTAGAAGCTTGAGAATGATGGGTGGATGGTGAAAATAGATGAGGGTGATGGATTGGCATGGCCTTGGCCTTGTTGGAGCATTTGAGCAAAGGAGGAGAAAGTCAAAATTTGACTTCTTTTGACTAGGCTTGACCAACTTGTTCTTGTTGCTTGCAGATGTTGGAGAGTACATGCATTTATCAAAGAGATGCATGGAGCAAGGATTTCTTTTATTTTTTTTTCTCTTTTTTCTTCTAGGCCTACTAGCCGCCTCAATGAGGTTTTCAACTAGTAGGTCTACCTAGGCGCCTCAAAGGAGGTTTTCACCTAGGATCTTTTATTTTTTCTCTTTTTTCTTTTTTCCCAACCCATTGACTGCCTCATGGAGGTTTTCAATCAATGAGCCAATCTGAGGTGCCTCAAAGGAGGTTTTCACCTTAGATTTTTAATTTTTTCTCTTATTTTTCATTTTGTTTTTTTTCTTATTTTTTTCTACCCTACCCTACTTGAAAAACAAAATCACTTTCAAGTATAAGAATACTTCCAATGGAGCCATGTGCACATCAAGATGACAGACAAAATGATGTGGAGGCTTGAAATGTATGCTTTGACATGTACCTAGATTTGAGAGATCAAATGATTTGACTTTGATGATATCAAGCACATTTGAAGAAGAGGGTATTGTTGCAACTTAATGACTGTCTGGAACCATATTTCAATATAGTTGTGATGCCCCTGGTCCACTTGCTGATTTGGATCATCTTGGATGTCTTCTTCTTCCATGACCTTCAAATATTCCTCTTTTTGCTGATTTTTCTCTTGACCACATGGAGGATTTGATGGTAACCATGAGGGAGCTTTCTCGATCTCTGATTTTGTTGTCTGCTCTTCATCAAATGCAGCCCATGATCCTTTGGTATTCTCATTTGAATCTTCTTCTTCTGGATGTGGTCCTTCAATAATATCAAGATTATCTCTTTTTTGCAATACTCTTCCTAAGCTATGGTGAATACCATTGATCTCAAGAGGAGATGTTTGGAAGTGTTGTACCTCAGCATTGTAAGTGGGCTGAGCTACTTTAATGTGTGGGTTTGGAAATGGTGGTACAGGTAGTTGAGGGGGAGTGCATATTTGAGATGGATGTGGTTTAGGTTGTGGTTGTGGTGGAGATGAATGGCCGGGATAACATGGAGTTGGGTATGGAGGATATTGAGGAAAATATTGAGGATATTGTGGATGGCTCCCATAAGTTCCTTGCCAACATTGTTTCCAAGATTGGCTTTGGGGTTGAGATGGCCAATGTTGCCAAGGAAAAGGTGTGTTCCAATTACTTTGAGGTGGATATGCATAACCTTGAAATTGTGAATTAGGCTCTTGCATCATATCTGACTGAATAGGCTGCCATGGTTCTCTTGGAGCTACATAACATAGCTGCATTGGCAATTGACTTGCTCCATTGTCCTCTTGGTAAACTTCCTTCAACCTTGGTAATGATGGACAATATTTAACATCTTGTGATTCTGCAAAATAAATATCAACATTTTCTTTTCCTTCATCTTGCATTCTTAACATTTCTACTTGTTTTGTTAGATTGCTAATAATAAAATCATCAAACGAATTTCCAAGTTTAGCTTGACTTACTGATCTTGATGCTGATTTACCTACTCTTGCTTTCCTTCTTGATATGTGTTAGCATGTTTCAAAAATTTCCTCAAATGATAATTGATATACATCACCTCTACTCACAAGATTAAGGAGATCAATCCACTCATCCCTAATTGTTCTAAGTAAGAGGGTTTTTAGTGTGTTGGATCCTAATGATGTAGTTTTCCCCTCTTAACATTATACATGAACCTCTCTATTAGATCATCTAGACTCTCATTCTCTTTGATTCATTCTAAATATTTCTTCTTTAAGATCATGATCTTTATATTTTTCTAGAAATACTTTTTGCATATCATTCCATGATATTATTGAATTAGTCCCTAAACTCATGAACCATTTAAGAGCTCTATCCTTCAAAGTTTCCGGAAACAATCTCATTTTTTGAGTTTTTAATAAGTAACCATAAGATCTACAAACAATCTCAAATTCAAAGAGAAAAGTTTCTGGATCATCTGACCTTAGACAGTGAAATTATGGAAGAAAAGATGGAGGGATGTTCTTCATGTGAACATTACCATCAGTGTCTTGAATGGGAAATCTGAGAGGATCCTCCTCATTGTCATCATCTCCATCCATTTCTTCTACATTCTTTGACATCTCCTTCTTATCTTACCTACAAAAGTGGATTGTGATATGGCTCTAACTGCACCATGTGATCAAATGGGGGGGTGGGTTGGTGTTGGAGATTTCTTGCTTTTGTTTCTATGATTGAATGAAAACTATAATGCAATGCAATTTTCTACTTTTGAAATTAAATATGCCTAATGCAAATATTTTTTGTTTTTGAAAAAGTAAAACGAAATGAAACAACTATGGAAGAAAACAATGCATACTTCGACACCTCCCTGGCAACAATGCCAAAAAGTGATGAGTGCCAGTATTGCAGCAAGGATGCTGCAACTCCTAGGCTACCAGCTTTAATTATCTACCCGGGGTTCGTACAAACTTAAGAGGTATCGATACTATATGTGCAACACACAATGTGTCCTTCCTATGTTGTCATAATGTAATGGAGTGTATGTACTGAATTCAAATCCTAAACTAATTGAAGAAAATGAAATGTTCGAATGGAACCTTGGTCCTTAACCTATTGCAAGAAATAAAGTACAAGGAAAGAGAATGAAATCAAATGCTAAAAACACCATTTTCTAATTAACCATTTAAACAGCTATGCTAAGCAGAATTGCTAAATCAATACTAACCTAATTCTATTATCTAAGTTACAAAAGTAAAGAGCATCAAACCATACTGATGTGTAAGCAAGGAAACTAAACTAAATCTGTTTTCACCTTTTTGGTATTTTTTTGGTAAAATCAAGCATGCAATTTAATTGTTCTTGTGGATGTGACAGGTGGATGGAAGGTGGTTGAGGATGGCTAGAAGGTCTATGGAATGTTTGGATGGTGTGGAAGGGTCCTAGGAGGCCTTTTGTGAAAGGAAAGGCCACTGGTATAGAAGATCAGGCCGAGAACAAACTCATTGTGTAAATATTTATTTATTAATACAGAAGTGTGATTTATGAGTTTGTGTGGTGTGTATTGAGTAATTCTGCATAACATAAGAGTGCAGGGAATTCAAAGAGAATCCGAGAGAGAGGATAGTGCTCAGAGGAGTATTGCGATGATCGAATAGTGTTGGAGTCTGAGTGAATAACCAAATCAAAGCTCAGGAGTGGAAGCGTTTAAATAATACACATAACAAAGTTTGGGAAGGAGTCAAGTGAAAGAGCAATCGAAGATCGAAATCAGTGAAAGGAAGAAGTAATGAAGCAGCAGTGCACAAGAACCGTTGGATCAATCGGATCAACGAACAGGATTAATGGAAGATGAGCGGCAGAGATCTTATCGTAGGAGATTAAGTTAATGGATGGATGGATCACATCAAGTCACATGTCGACAAAAGGGTGGAAAACGTGCAGAATGATGGAGCAGTCTTTGTAGGTTGTAAGAAGTATCTCGCGCACCCTAAGAGCTGTAAGCGGAATTCCTAAATTTCACATGATTAGCCTAAGTGGGTGACATGTAGCACAGCCACTTTTATCGCGTGCTCTCGATCGGATGTCGATCGTGCAAGACTTCACGCTAGATTGTGCAGTAGTCGTTGGATCATGCGGGATTGATCAACGGTGGAGATCAGCCAAGCTAGTTGGCGAGTGGGTGACGCGATAGCCATTGGATCAAGCGAAACAGATCGACGGTGGAGATTTGGAGTGCCTAAAGTCAAACATTGAAATGAATACGTCAGTTATGCGACACACAGTTGACGATGATTGGTCAGGTTCGTTGTGGATCAGACGGTAAGGAAATCCGTGGGTATAATCTGATTAAGATGTGATTTATTAGCTTTTGCATATATTATCCATGAATAAAGTGCTGAAGGAAATGAGAATATGAGTGAAATCTTATTAAAGAAAGAGAGTGATGGGAAAAGACGACAATGAAATGAACGAAGTATTGAATCAAGACAACAAACTCCCAAGCTCATGCAAGAACTAGAAATCTATGTTTTTGGGGTTGCTGAAGGGTCTCTTTTTCAAGTCATGGTCCCAGAGGGAGGATGTGAGGTTGAGACACCTGTTGACAGCCTTATGGGGATCTTTTTCTCCTTGCTAACCTATTAATTAAAAGAAGGAAAAAATGGAAGCAAACTAAAACACAAACAATCTACTCTACATTGTTGTAATGGAAATGCCGCTACTTAAGAAAATGAACAATTAAACCATGAACCTATGCTAGCATACATGTACAATAAAGAGGAGCCTTGGTTGCTAGGGTTGGGCCTTAACCCAAGAGCTTCAGCCCTCTGAGTTAACTCAGTAATGGATCAAAACAAAACTCATTCTTATTATCAAAACCATGGATTACATAAAAAACTGTCACAAGTCTTGTAGCTTGAAAATAGAGTAGAGTTTTACAATAAAAAGTATGAATCCTACTGAGGTCCTAGGCCACTCTACTTATACATCTGAAGTCTCCAACGAGTTCCTTAAAAGTATGGAGTCTTAGCTACCAAGCTCGAGATAAACTGGTGCTTCAACTTTCACTTGCTCGGCTGCCTTCCTCTCATGATTTGGCTATTTGTACTCCGAGCTGATGGAGGAATATTCGAATGGAGGGGTAGTAAATGAGGAGGATTTACCTCCTATAATTCCTCTCCCTTGTCCCATTCGAGTTTTGACCAAGGTCTTTGCCAAAATTCCTTGCTTTTATCCTTTAATCCCAATGATGAGGCTCATCAAGGAACAAGTCCCTAAATTTTCTCCTCCTCCAACTCTTCATAATTTGCCCAATATTCTCATAATATTCCACAAAAATAAATAATATTAGGCAAAAATATTCAATTATTCTTAAACCTTCCTAATGAATATATTGAAGTTAAAAATAAATTATCTAATGCAAAAAGAGAGGTTTGATGTGCTAAAGTATGGTCATATGCCTTAATTTATGTCTTAAATTAGAGGCATGGGCCTTAATTTATGTCTAATTTAGAGGCCCATCACCAACAATAGGTCCCCTGAGCAATAGAATAGAAGTGAGGATTAGTGAAGAAATCAAAAGGGTCTTGCAACTATCAGATCAAGTTCAAATAGGGGATTGGTACCTTTATGAAAATTATATAGAAATAAGAATATTAGGATGTGAGCTCCCACCTTACAAGTTGCCAAAGGTACCATCCTGGAGGTGAAGAAAGTTCTAACCAAGAAGAACTTAGTTGTACAGTTGACAGAGAAGTGTCACACTCTTGAAGTAGTAGTCAACATATTTTTCACAAGGATTGATGCATTAAACAAGAAGGGTCTGCCTTCACTGTTTGTGATCAATGATAAATTAATGACCAGGGAAGACTACTTGAAGAAGCTTTACGAAATTTCCAGGGATACAACCAAGTCCTACAACATCAAAGGTTTCATGATAGACAGGGCATTTTACAAAGCCATCAACAACATATGTTTTATTCAACATGAGATAAAACATATTTTCACTGTAAAACCCACTTTTGCCCAGTATACTGAGGTAGATGAAATCTACTGTAAGGTAACCAAGATAGAAATTCCAGATGAAGAATGGTGGGAAAAGCTGTGTGAATTTCAGGATTAGAGGACAGATCAACTTCACCAACGCAGCACCCAAATAGTGGCCACTCAACAACAACTTTCCTTCAAAACAAGGCCAGATGTTCAGATTCATTCTTTTTTATCGAATTGCTTCCCTTTCTGTTAGTTTTAAGTAATAATAGCATGTCGTGTCACTCAGGCATTTATTGTAATATTTTGTATTTTGTTTAAATACTTCATTCTGTCGAAGTATTCAGGGTTGCACCCTTGAACCAGTTATCAAACAGATTTGTACTAAGATGGAGCATTTTTGATATAATAAAAGATTCTGGATTTACTTCATATGGCTTGTCTCTCAGTGAGTTGTTTTCATCATGTTTTTCATTATGTATTCTTCATATAATTTAATTCTTTTACAGTCATCCGATTGAAAATTTAATTGAATCTCAGTTTCATTTTGAATCCTCTGTGAAGTTGTAATTTAAATAAGAGATTAATTTACAGGACTATCTGTTATTGTAAATTCCTCTTTGAACTTAAATTGCACTAGATTTCTGTAATAGCTTTATTATATTTTGTTGATTAAGAAAACACAATTTTCTTAATTTCTGCTTATAAATGGTTAAATACTCAGTCTGAATATTAAATCACTTATACTTCTCTATATTCTACTTATCCATCCCACTTAAAATCAAAATAACCATATGTATTTAAAGAACAACCTTTTGTTTTATTAAGAATTTGTCTAAGTTTAAAGCACATGTTTATAAGCAGTTCACTGGTCATCCAACCATTAAATCAAACAAAACATTTTAGATGCTTTGGAAAATCCAATTGACCTTAGGCTATCTCAAAGGACAATAGACCTCTAATATGACGACCTCCTTCCGCTTAGCCCTTCTCGCCTTTCTTTCCATAGGACCGAGGGTCGTGATCTACTACTTGCCTTGAGGTGTTAGAGCATTTTTTACGCTACCAAGGGCTAATTTTCCTTTGTTAAGTGCTTAACACCCTTAGATCTTTGAGTCTTTGTGACCATGGTGCCAACCCATGTAAGAAAATTATATATTACAAAGAAATGGAACACATAAAATATATTGCAGAAATATAAGCACACAAAACACATAAAACAAGAGAGACACATATATACGTGGTTCACCCAATTTGGGCTACATTGACGAAGAAACAGCCAGTCCTTCCTTTTATATTAACCAGCAAACTGAAGAGATACAACCTATAGCAGATCCACTGTAATTCCCTCTTCGCTCTCACACAATCTCCTCTCTCTTTCTCACTCAGAATATAGATCTCCATAGACGCAATACAATTCCCTCATATATAGTGAGGGGTTGTGGTGATACCTCTAAATAAAGAATATAATCAGGCTCCACACCCGACAACCCAATATCTGATCCCCCTTATCAAAAGTTTCCAATTACAAAATGTTATAAAGTTTCGACATCCTCAACCTTCGATATGATGTCTGCCAGCTCAATTTATTGTGTAAATTAAGGCATGTATTTTACTATCAATCCAGGTTGGTAATCTTAGAAGCAAACCACAATTTATGGATTTTTTTATAAGAACTAATATAGAAAGTAGTTATGAGAACATTAGTGCATATTACAAATATAAATCATTCTACACAACTAAGCAAAAACATTTAAGTCTATTTCATAAAAGCATACATGATTGGTCAATGAAATTAGACTATTTTATAAAAACAAGGAAGAGGCTCCTTTTTAAAGAGACATGGTTGTCCTTCCTCAATATTTCTATAATGACATTTCCAATATCTAAGTAAGCATAAGAGAATTTAATGAAAGCATAAGAATTTAATCTAAGAAAGCTTTGAAAGAAGTGATTCTTGTTCAATCTTAGTCCTAACTCACGGAGAGGATGCTCTTTTCCAAGAGATCTGGTTGTCCTTCCACATTCAAGCTA
The DNA here is from genome assembly GCA_031772625.1 of Pinus tabuliformis. Taxonomy (NCBI): domain Eukaryota; kingdom Viridiplantae; phylum Streptophyta; class Pinopsida; order Pinales; family Pinaceae; genus Pinus; species Pinus tabuliformis. The sequence goes on from CM062811.1 coordinate 1,076,208,744, forward strand.
ATCACTAAAAGGAATCAATATTCACCTAACACATGTCCATAAAATAAATTCACATTAAAGATATTTACAAATATTTACAACAAATGAATATAATAAACATGAAGAATTAAACTAACATATGCACAAATATGAACATCATACAACAAAGTGTACTTAGCTTGGTATGGGGGCCCTCCAACATTGTTGGTACACTGTTAAAATACTCAGCTACAATAGATCATTCACTCCAGAAAAAACAAAGAAATCATGAAACAAAAGCTCTATCTTCAATTATCTCAAGATAATAATCTTCAAGTTTTCCTACTTGTTCTAACTATGAATGTCTCTATTTAAATAGACAAAATAATAACCATATAAGCTAAAAAGTCTTAAACAACCATATTTAATGTTATCCCACTTCGTCAGGTCGAAGCCATCTATTAGTTACAAGAAATCTAGAAGAACTCCAAAAAATCCTAAAACTACCCCCTTTTTAATAGGGATTTCTAGGTGACAGGTCAAGTTTGACCAGCGTTGACCGAGCCTATATTTACTCATTTTGACTGAAACAATAGATGTTCATCCATCTGCGGTTCCTAAGATTTCTAAATATGTATTCATCTCGTGCCCAAGTGTCCTTCACATATCACTTTAATGGAGCTATTACGGGAAATTTTAATGTAGTCTAAAATTAATTTTAAAACCCAATTTTTACAAAAAAATTCTAAATATTGAAAAAATTAATATAATTACCTGAATATGAAAAATAAGGGTAAAATGAAGCATATGTGAGTGGAATAGGGTGGAATATGATGGTAAGTAAGTGGGTTTATGATAAACAAAAATGACCAAAATTGAGGGCCAACATCTCCCCCTTGCTGATGTTGAAGCATGTCCTCATGCTTGCTTCCTTTGCTTGGACCTTCTGAGTGTTGATGTCCTTGTTGTACCTGTACCTGTGCCTGTAGCCTCCTCTTGTGCAACTTGAAGTAGAATATCAATGCCCTCATGTTCCCCTGCTTTGTAGATGGCAACTTTTACTTTTTGTTTTTCATATTTGTATTTCCATAGTTTCTTCTCTTTTAGCCATCTATAAGCTTGTTTTGAAATGAGCATGTTCTGAGTTTCAAGCTTTTTGACTTGCTTTTCCAATTTCTTGTTTTCTTTGGCCATGTTGTTGTTGTTTTCCCTGTACATCTTGTTTTCCTTCTTCAAGTGTCTTACCATGATTTTAATATCCCTTATCTCATCAATCAACTCTATTATTTTCTTTAGCTCTTCCTTGTCGTGAATTTCTTCCCTTACCTCTTTAGCATATGAATGTGATAAAGTGGCTTCTGTCCAAGGATCCTCAAAATAAGAGAATTTTTCTATAGGCTCTTCCCGAGCTTCCTCCTCTAATCTTTGTATGATTTCACCGATTTGTTTCGATGTTTGTAGATGTTCTTTCTCAACAATCTCAAGTTCCGGGTCTTTCTCTTGGTTACTTGGTCCTTCTTGTGATCTCCTTCTTGGTTTCCTTGGAATGGACAAAAATTATTTTTATTTTTCCACCATGACACTATCTTGTTTATTTTTATATCTTGTCCTAGGATATGAAGGGGAATTCATAATGCTTTTTGTAATATGTAGCTGCTCAAGCCTTTCTTCATTCCCTATTTCCTATTCTTCAAAGTTAATTTTTGCCAAGAAATTCTTCCAGGGTGTCCCTTTGTTTCTCACTTGATATTGAAAAGGTATTTTAATCAACCCACAATGGTATTGAGCTTCTATTTTTTTTGGCTCCTTCTATCATTTTAGTCAAGCTCTTCGAAAAGAAGTAAGGGATGTTGATTTTGCAATCTCCTTTAATATGTTGTAGAAATATTATATGATAGAGGTAGACTATGTTGTGCCTATTGTTACAAGTGAAATATTTCTGGATGATTAGAACTAATTCTGACCAAGGCTCCTTGAACCAGTCTCTTTGAATTCCTTTTGATCTATCAAAGGTGCCTTTCCTCCATTTTTCTAGGAAAAAGGTCCATCATTTCTCCTTAAAATGCAACCCTTTGTGATATTCTTCCCCTTCTAAAGGGAGTTCTAAAGCTTGAGATATAAATGTTGGGTTTATTGATATGGGAAGTTCACCCACCTTGGTTTGCCCATTTTCAAAAAAAATTATGAATTCTTGTGTAATATTTTCATCATGGCCATTAAATTTCCTAAGGAATTCAAGTAATACTGCTTGAAACAATTTTTCACTGCATCTTTGCTCCAATTTTCTAGTTTGAACTCTATAGGTTCCATTTTTGTTACCATGTGCTATGTATACCAATTAATATATCCTTGTCCCATAAAAACCTCATAAAAATATATGACAACAAAATATGCAACAAGAATTTTGGTAAATTTACTTACCAATCCTATTTAGCTCTAAAACAAATGAAACTACTGGATTTCTTTGTATTCTGTCTTCTACTTCAATTTTTGTGCTCTCTGAATGAAGGAAAAAACTGGCTGTGTAAAGACCCAAAACACACAAGAAAAATCTTCATTGTAAATTTCCTCACTGTTCTGCAATTTGTGTTTTTTTTAAATATCTTCATTTTGCAAAGTTTACTCACGCAAAGTACGAGAAAGAAAGGAAAAATAACTCCTCTATTCTAAAATATGCATGTTGTAAACATTCACTGTGCAAAATGTTTGACGAATTTTGCATGAAGAAATCGTTGTTTGATACCTAAACTGGAAAAGGAACTTGTTGAGAACTCCGTGTTAATGATTACTCTTCCTTTTATTAATATAGTTCAATTAAAACTACTTCCCTAGCATTTCGAGAAATTGTTGACTCTTACAGGTGGCAGAGGATTTTGAAGACAACAATAGCAAAACAATTCCAAAACTGAAGTCTCATGTGACACATTTCAACAAAATCTGAAGTTCAATTATCCAAATCGTTTTTGTTTAATCGTTGAAGGGACCGATGCTTACCTTCATTGGGAGTTCATTACGTAATTCAAGGGATTCTCTGAGTAATTTGTGGCTTAGGTTGGAGTTTGGTGCAAAACCTTCTTCAAAACATCGTTAAATTCTTCTTTAACTCTCCACGCTACTCGGTGCTTCTCTTATTTCTCCGTGCCTCTCTTATTTCTCCGTGATTCCCTTGTTTTCTACGCAGCACAGGGTCTTACGCTGCTTCTTTTCGCAATTTCCACGGCTCAATGATTTCTCTGATCATAATTTATTTAAATTTTTACAGTCTATTCTCTACAGTTCAATGTATTCCTCTATGTCTCATGAGTATTCCTCTATGGCTCAGAGTATTCCTCCACGTCTCAGGAATGCGTGAATTCACTATGTTTCTGAGATGAATGAGCTATGATGACCGCAGAGCATACCTATGAAAATTTGACCGTTTTTAAATTGTCCCTTAGATGTCGACTTCCAATGCTGCCACAACATGATTTATAATTTTGTACTCTTTTGACATTTTTTTAATTAGGACCTTAGGTTATGATTTTTGTTTTATGCACTATACTCGTACCTTCAACACATGTCTTCAACACATTTTGTATACTCATACCATACCATTATCCATTATGTGCACTTTTTATTGTTGTGTTTTTATCATTGTCTTTTGTCCTTTGTTTATCATATGCGCTCATGTATTTGATTTAAAAATGACCATAGTTTTAGGTCATTTTAAATCATTTTTTTTAAATGATAAAACTTTTTTTCATGATTTTGTAGATACATAACCTAATCTTTCTTGGTGGTATAGACAAATCAAAAGGAAGGAGATGTGGTCAACAAGATTAGTCAAAATTTGTAAATGATATGGTTGAGATGTGAATGTATGGTGGAATAATGAATGAATAAATGTGTAGGGTAATGATATAATGTATATGGCTAGGAATTTGCATATTCAAGTTTTTAAACTAAATTATCAATCTTAGGAAAAAATTTCAAAATCAAAGGCTTTAAAAAAAAATTAAACTTACAGTACTTTCCTTTGATTTGATAGCTCATTACTCTTTTGTCATCACTTGAATTTTCAAAATGAATTCTTGTCAATATTGGACTGTAGATAGATGTTTGTAGTTGCTTCAGGTCCCTTTGATGTTAATTTTATTCAGGTCCCTTACTGATAAATGTTGATGCAGGTCCCTTTTGTATATAATATTGATTTTGTTCAGTTCCCTTACTGATACTTGTTCATGATGATGTTTCAGGCCCCTTCTGAAGAAAAATTGCTTGATATCAAACCATTGCATGGTTTTTTGATTTATTATGAATCTTCCCCCCTTGTTGATCTTGAGACTTGTCCTCAAGTCTTTTAAATTTTGGAGAATGATCCTGTAAAAATAAAAATGGAAAGAAAAACATGAAAGAGAATTCATATTGGCCAAACATGTTGGTTTTCCGATATGAATTCGAGTTTTTATTGTGCCAGTATCCTGGATTTTCACAACCAAACTCTTTTATTTTTTTTTTAACCTTCTTTTTTTATTTTTCTGGAAGTAGGGAAGGAATATTGCAATGCTTTTCCAGTACTTCTATATCATTGTCTTCTGAAACTGTTTTCAAAAAATCTTTTCTGTTTATAGGCTTATGATAAAATTTTAGTCTATGACCATTAACCAGAAAAGAATTTGTTTCTTCATCAATTGTCTTTATCTTTACTGCTCGATTGTCAAAGATTTATTCTATTTCATATGGCCCAAGCCAATGAGTAGTAAACTTTGCTTTGAAATATTTGAACTTAGAGTCAAAAAGTAGTGCCCAAACTCTTTTATGAAAGATTTTATTTTTAATGAATTTACCATGCCATTTGATTCTCTGTTGTTGAACTAGAGATGTATGTTCTATAGCTTGTTTTTTGATCTCGTCTAGTTCATTGAGTTGTATTAATCTAGGTTGGTGTGCTTCCCTCAGGTCCAGTCTCAATTCTGGTGCAAGTTTATACGTAGGGATTCGCAACAAGACTTATTTTCCATAAACAAGTTGATAGGGGCTAAATCCAGTAGTATTTTTCCATGATATCCTATAAGCCCATAGTGCCTCATTCAACTTCTATGACCAATATTTTCTATGCATGTTCATTGTCTTTGTCATGATGTTCTCAAGTACTTTGTTTGTTGATTCAACTTGTCCATTCGCCTGTGGGTGGTATGGAGTTGATTTCCTATGCTTGATCTTGTATTTCTCTGTTAAGTCTCGAACAAGCTTGGAGGTGTTCTGTGTTCCTTGATCTGTGACAATCTGCCTTGGAAATCCATATCTTACAAATATTTCTTGATAAATAAAAGAAACTATTGTAGTTTTTGTTGCTTTTCTCATTTCTTTAGCCTCCGCCCATTTTGTTACATAGTCAGTACATACTAGGATGTACTTCTTACCATTTGATGGTGGGTTGATAGGACCCACAAAGTCAAGAGCCCATTATTCAAATGGCTCTATGAGTACTTGCGGCTTCAATGGCATTTCATCTAAAACTATAGGTCTACCTATTCTTTGGCAACTATCACATCTTTTAGCATAAGTCTTTGAATCTCTAAATAGTGATGGCCAATAGTAGCCCTGATTTAAGACCTTGTATGTTGTCCTCTTTCCTGCAAAATGACCACCACATGGTTCTTCATGACATGCTTTTAGAATATCAATAATTTCGTCTTATATTATACATTTCCTAATTAAAAGATCAGGTCCAGTATAGAAAATATCTCCATTAATCCAAGTGTATCTTGTGTTGTCTCTATTTTTTTTTTAGCTTGCTAGTGAAATGAGATGGTAATATTCCAGATGATATATAATTAGCTATATCTGCAAACCATGCGGTTTTACTTGTTATTGAAAATAGATTCTCACCAGGAAATTTATCTGACACAGGTATAAGATCGTCAGGAGAATGAAGTCTTGATAGAAAATATGCTACTTGGTTTTCTCTCCCTAGTCGATCTAAAACAATGATATTAAATTCTTGCATTAATAATAGCCATGTAGTAATTCTTCCATTAGTAATTGTTTTTTCATTAAATATTTAATGGTTGAATGATGTGTATGGAAAAATAATTGATAACCTGTTATATAATGCCTAAATTTATTGAATGCATGGACAACAACTAGCATTTCTTTCTCAATTATTTTGTAGTTTAATTCTATCGGAGTTAAATTATTGCTTATGAAATAAATGGCATAGTTAAACTGATTTTCTTTTTGTCCTAGAGATGCTCCTATAGTTTTATCAGATGCATCAGTAGATATATGCAATGGAAATGACCAATTTGGCCCTATAAGAATGGGTGCTATAGACAATTTTTCTTTTAATTTTTCAAATTCATTTTGATAATTTGTAGTCCATTGAAATTCAATGTCTTTTGCAAGTAGTTTAAACAAGGATAAAGCTATCTTACTGAGGTTTTCAATGAATATTCTATAGTAGCCTTCATATCCCAAGAAACTTCTTACTTCTCTCTGTGCTTTTGGTGGCATTAAATTTACAATGACTTGTATCTTTGTTGGGTCTACCTTAATTCCAGAAGAAGAAATGTGGTGTCCCAACACTATCCCTTCAGTTAGCATCATAAAACACTTTTCATTGCTGAGGGATAAGTTTATCTCTATACATATTTTTAGAACTTTTTCAAGATTATTTAAACAATCATCAAATGCATTTCCATAAACAGTAAAATCATCCATGTAAACTTCAACGCATTCATGTATAAGATTTGCAAATATAGCTAAGACTTCTCTTTGAAATGTAGTAGGTGCATTACATAGTCCAAAAGGAAAAACATTGTAGGCATATGTACCCCATGGAAAAGTAAATGTGGTTTTATCCTGATTTTCTAATTCTATCTTGATCTGATTGTATCCACTAAATCCATTAAGAAAGGAAAATAACTTTTTCCCCGCTAATGAGTCTACTACTTGATCAATAAATGGTACTGGGAAATGATCTTTCAATGTTTCTTTGTTCAGTTCCCTATAGTTTACACATATTCTCCATTTGCCATTTTTCTTTGGTAACACAACTAAAGCAGAAACCCATTGACTATCAGATATAGGGTAGATAAATCCTACCTGTAATAGTTTATGCAATTCTTCTTTCACTATCTCTTTCATCATTTGATTCATTCTTCTTTGTGGTTGTCTTACTAGCTTGATTATTTCATATGTGTAAATGTGATGGATACATGTTTTTGGATGGATTCCTTGCATATCTGTATAGTCCCAGGAAAAATATTTAGAATATTTCTGTAATAGTGCAATTGCCTGTTGTTCTTGTGATGATTGTAGATTATTACTAATATTTAGATTCTTTCCTAGATTGATTTCAACAATTTTTCTCTCAGAATTGGTAATTGAGTTGAGAGGAAAAATGTTTTCAAATGGATTCTGCAATGATTGAATAGTACAATTTTCCTGAAAACATTGGTTTAAAAGATGATTTGCAACTTCATATTGTGTTATTCATAATTGTTCAGAAATATCAGGTTCTGAGATAAAAAGGTCTATTAAATCCTCATTTTCTTCCTCTTCTCTAAAATTAAAGGCTTGATTAATGCTTAAAATAGGTTAAACATTTTCTTGTTCATCATCAAGCCATGTTAGTAAAGAAGGAGATTGAGAAGGAGGATAGAGTGTAATATGTTTCCTTTCATCTCCATGTTCTATAATCATGCTTCCTGATCTGCATCCAATGAATGCATATGTTGTAGCTAACCATGGTCTGCCAAGAATTAAAGGATGGCCTCCTAGATTTGTTTTTGGTTGCAAGATCAAAAAGTCTATAGGGTACTCCCTTGAATCCAAAGAAACAATGATGGCCTCAAGTATTCCTTCTGGTACAACTTTAGATCTATGTGCTAGTTATAAAATTGTAGTAGTAGATCAGATATTTGGCAATTTTAAATACTTCATAGTTTATGTTGTCATGACATTTATTGTAGCTCCTATATCAATTAAAGTTTTAGGAATTGAAAAGTTATTAATTGAAATAGTAACCATAGGTATCTCAGGATCAATATATTTTTCAATTGTTGTTTTTGTAGACATGAGACTAGCTAATTTTCCAATGACTTGGATTGTGGGTGGATCTCTTTTCTTTCTGCCAGTTTGCTTAATGCATAATTCCTTTATTGTTTTTGTATAAATTGGAATTTCTTTAATAGCTTGCAACAAAGGAATTTTGACATCAACATTATTTAACTGATCTATAATATCAAATTCAAGAAGAGAAATTGAAGGTTTATGATCCACTAACTTTTCTGGGAAAGGTTGTGTTTGAGTCATAATAGTTTTACTTTTCTGAATTTGATTCCTTGGATTAGATTTTTCAGATTGTTCTCCTTCTTCAATTTGTTCTTCTATGATTGGTGGAGATTCTTTTTGTTGTACTTTTTTAGACCTCAAGTGGATATATTGAATAGGAAGAATAGAATATGTAGGAAATAATGTTGTTTATTCCTTATTATATGCGGGCCATTCTACTCTATTACTCGGATTTGCTATTAGCTGAGCTGGTAATTGAGTTGGTCTGTGTTAAGCCCCTATAATACTTGTGATTCCCCCATTACTATTGTCATTGTATCCCTTATTTTTATTATTGTGCCCCTATTGTCCCCATATTGTTATTAGTATGCCCCATAGAAACCCACTATTGTTATTTTTGTGCCCTTATGTTATTATTGTTATGTCAGCTTGATTATATTGTGACCCCTTAGACTCCTATATAGAGAAGGGAGGTTTAGTCATTTGTATCATCCAAGAATTGTTCATTTGTGTAATGTAAAGGAGGTTGCCCCCTCGAAGAGGCTGAATTCTAAGGTGTTGATCTATCTTTTCTATCTTTTTGTGAGCTGGTTTCCTAACATTTGGTATTAGAGCTTTGGATTTTAGGGTTTCGTTGCTCCAAATACGTCATCGTGGAATTTTCGCTATAACTTTTTTCTGCGACGTTTCAGAAGCTACTAGAAAAAAAAAAATTGAGTTGAAATCATTCTGAACTTCGGGTCTTAATTTCAGATCTTTTCTCACTACATTTATGGAGATATGATCTGAGGAACTTAGGGTTTTTGCAGACTCCCGAATTACATTCAAAACAGGTGACTTAGGGAAAATCATCGTAATTTTTGTTTTGAGAATTAGATTGAAATTTCATAAGAATTTCTAGAAATAGGACGGCCTGTAGTTTTCTGTGTATCAGTTTCAGGTACTAAGGTCGAAACAGTGACACGTGGCACATCGTACAAGTTCTCTCTACTGAACTAGTCAATAATCAGGTCACCGTGGGAGATTTGGCATAACTCTTTCTTGGAGAATCCAATCTTGATCAAACTTGTGGGGGTTAGAAAGAGGACTCAAAGTGCTACTGTAGGATGATATTTCATACATTTGAGATCCGTCATTACAGAGAGACAACAGATTCAATATCTAGCTCTTACAAAGTGGAAAAAAAAGGTGTGTAGTTTTTTTTTTAATTTTGCATAAGATTGGTTTGAAAAATTAGTTCGAAGGAACTAAAAGGGAATAGTGAATAATTATTAGCATTAATTAATACCCTGGAGAAAGAAAATGGAAACACATAGTAAGCAGCCTGAAAGCTCTAGCATGACTCGTGAAGAAGAGGAAGAAATGCAACATGATATATCAAAATTACAAGACCAAGTACAACAAATTTTACTCTCATTAAAGGTAAATGAAACCAATATGAATGGCGTGGAAGATAATATGAATGGCATGCAAGTTAATATGGATGGCGTGGAAGCTAAGATGAATGACATGGATGCTAAGATGAATGGCATGGACAATAAGATGGAAGAATTAGAGCTAAATTTGAATAAGTTGCTACAAGAAATGGTCACTAATGGTGAAAGGGTAGTAAAGGAAACTCATGATCAGAACAAAAGAAATGTTAATCATGATTTCATAGACTCTAATGTTGTATTGAAGACCCACCATGTTCCAAAAATTGATATGAGGAAGTTTGATGGCAAGGATCCCGGAACATGGATACTACAGATGGAGCAATTTTTAGATCTCCATAATGTGCAAAACACACAAAAGGTACTTATTGCAACTTTATATTTGGAATAAAATCAGTTTGTATGGTTTCAATGGCTTTACTCTCATAAACAAATTGTCACTTGGGCAATTTTTACGGAAGAAATGATAACACATTATGAGGATACAAAAAGCAACACCATTTTTAGCCAATTGATAAATCTCAAACAAAAGGGTTCAATGATGGAGCATATTGAGGACTTCCAAAAATTGAACATAAGGGTAAAAGATATTCCAAAGGAGAATAGGATTGATGTGTTCATAGGGACTTTAAAGGATAATATCTAACATGAGGTTCGCCTTTGGGAACCCGATTCATTGGAGAAGGCATTCAAGTTAGCAAGAAAAATGGAAAGAAAAATTATGGCAACCAGGAAGCCTACCACTCACAACTATAAACATGGAAGTGTTGTTGCCACTAGCCTTCCACAACCTACAAGTTTGACACCACAACAATTGGAAGAAAAAAGAGAAAAAGGGCTTTGTTATAGTTGTGATAGAAAATAGACTAAAGGTCATAAGTGTGCTGAGAAGAAATTATTCTACATAGATTGTGAAGAGGAGGAAGAAAAGGAACAAGAAATGTAAAAAGAAGAGGATATACTCCAGGAACAAACCCTAGATAAAGAAGAAATGAATCTGACCATATCTTGTAATGCATTGGCTGGAATTACCACTACTCAAACTATCAAGATAGAAGGACATATCAAGAAGAAAAAAGTAATAGTGTTGATTGATTCCAGAAGTACCCATAATTTTATTCATTGTAAGATAGCAAAGGAATTGAATTGCTTCCTATATCCAGCACCAGAGTGTCAAGTGATGGTTGCAACTAGAGGAACCCTAAATTGCTCGGAAAAGTGCCATAATATCAAGCTATCCATGGGAGAATATGTATTGAATAGCCCAATTCTTTCCATTACAATGGGTGGTGTTGATGTTGTACTAGGAGCCTAATGGCTACAATCCTTGGGTATAAGGGCTTTTAGTTTTCAAGAACTTTTCATGAAATTTTGTTTGGAAGGAAAGGAAGTTGAATTAAGGGGTATTGCAGGGAAACCGGGAAAGATAATCGGCTCTAACGGTATGACAATGCTTCTAAATAAGGAACAACGAGGTGTAATTGCACAATTATGTTCGCTACAGGTTCCCACATCGAAATCATCTATTTCTCCAGATCTCCAAAAAGTCTTGGACAATCATTCCAAGTTATTTGAGACTCCCAAAGGTCTCCCACCTATTCATGATTATGATCATTCTATTCATTTGATTCCAGGAAGTGTTCCTCCAAACATCAGGTCGTACAGATATCCCTATGTGCAAAAGCGTGAAATTGAACGTATGGTTGCAGAAATGCTAGGGGATGGTATAATTCAACCTACTCAAAGTTCTTTCTCTTCTCCAGTAGTATTGGTGCACAAGAAGGATGGATCATGGCACATGTGTCCGTATTATAGGGAGCTCAACAAGCTCACTATTAAAGATAGATTTCCCATTCCTTTCATTAATGAATTATTGGATAAACTGCATGGATCAATTTACTTCACTAAGTTGGATCTTCGTTCAGGATATCGTCAAATTAGAATGAAGACTAAAGACATTCCAAAAACAACATTTAGAATTCATGAGAGTCATTATGAATTTTTGGTCATGCCTTTTGGCCTTACCAATGCACCTTCTACATTTCAAGGTTTGATGAATTCCATTTTCAAACCCTTCCTTAGAAAATTTGTGTTAGTATTTTTTTATGATATAATGATCTATAGCAAGTCTTGGAAGGATTGTGTTGAACATGTTGATAGGGTGCTCAAACTATTGGAGGAGAAACAATTACATGCAAAAGGCTCCAAATGTTTCTTTGGAGTACAAGAGGTGGAATATCTGGGTCATATTGTATCTCATGAAGGTGTTAAGGTAGACCCTAGAAAAATTAAAGCCATTAAGGAATGGAAAATTCCCACATCCATAAAGCATCTGTGAGGATTTCTCGGGTTGACAGGGTATTATCGCAAGTTTGTTAAGAATTATGGGAGAATAGCAGCACCTCTAACAACATTATTGAAGAAAGATGCATTTTCATGGACTCTAGAAGCAACAAAGTTCTTCGAACATCTTAAAGAGGCAATGTTCCAAGAACCAGTCTTAGCTACGTCGGACTTCACAAAAACCTTTATTGTGAAATGTGATGCTTCAGAAAATGGAATTGGGGTTGTTTTAATGCAAGATGAAAGACCCATTGATTTCGAAATTCGTCCAATCAAGGGAAAGTATTTACACAAAGCTATTTATGAGAAGGAAATGTTGGCAATACTACGTGCACTTAAGAAATGGCGACCCTACCTAATGGGAAGACACTTCAAGGTAAAAACAGATCATGATAGTCTTAAATACTTTTTAGAACAAAGATTATCCTCTGAAGAGCAACAAAATTGGGTCACAAAGATGTTGGGTTATGACTTTGAAATCATCTACAAAAAAGGGAAGCAAAATGTTGTGGCAGATGCACTCTCAAGAAAGGATGAGGATGTGGAGAAGCATTTTTATGTGCCATTTCTATTATCCAACCAGATTGGATAAATGAAGCAAGGGAGGAATGGAAGAATGACGAAGAAGTGTGGACACTCATTCGAAAGTTACAATAAGATCCTAGTACATCTGATACATTTAGTTGGAAAAATGATTCGTTATGGTACAAAGATCATTTATACCTATGTAAGAATTCCCAACTCTAACAAAATATTCTTATGGAATTACACACTTCTCCCTTAGGAGGGCACTCGGGATTTTTAAAAGCTTACCACAGGGTTAAGAAGGAATTTTTTTGGGATGGCCTTAAATTGGATATTCAAAAGTTTGTGGTGGAATTTTTGGTTTGCTAACAAAATAAAGTTGAAACAATTAAGACCCCAGGTCTATTACAACCTTTATCCATTCCAAGCCAATGTTGGGAAGAGGTTTCAATGGATTTTATCACAGGTTTACCTAAGTCCGAAGGAAAGAGTGTCATCATGGTGGTAGTCGACAGACTTACCAAGTATGCACACTTTTGTGCATTATCACATCCATTTAAAGCCAGTATAGTTTCTACTGCATTTATGGAAACAATTCAAAAGCTACATGGAAACCCAAAGATTATTGTAAGCGACAGAGATCCCATTTTCACTGGAAATTTTTGGATAGAATTATTTTCTTGTCTCGATACTCAGTTAGCTCATAGCTCATCTTATCATCCTCAATATGATGGGAAAAATGATATAGTAAACAAATGTTTGAAAGGATATCTTCGTTGCTTTGTATCTAATAAACAGACACAATGGGTCAAATGGTTGCCTGTGGCTGAATGATGGTATAACACTTCCTTCCATATTGCAGCAAAAATGACCCCATTTATGGCACTTTATGGATATCATCCACCATTCATCACATCATATTTAAGAGAAAATCCTAAGGTTCAAGCAGTGGAACATCACATTGAGCATCAACAACAAGTTCTCCAGCTCTTAAAGGATAACCTCATGTTCACAAAGAATAGAATGAAACAACATGAAGATCAACATCACAGTGAAAGAAGTTTTGATGTAGGTGACTGGGTATTCCTATGGCTACAACCATATAAACAAATGTCCCTCCATTGTTATCCTTCACCAAAGTATTATCGTCCGTACAAGGTGTTGCAAAAGATTGGTACTATGGCATACAAATTGGAACTTCCTGTAGCTTCACGAGTGCACCCAGTTTTCCATGTTTCATGTTTAAATAAGGTTATAGGTGACAAGCTCCTAGTTCAAACGATATTGCCAGAAGTTGACAAGGAAGGAAAAATCATATTGGAACCAGAAGCAGTCACAGAAACAAGAACTCGATAGCTACGAAATCGATCAATTTCAGAGTATCTCATCAAGTGGAAGAACTTATCCGCTGAAGATTCCACATGGGAGGATGAGAATTTTATACAAAAGCATGCAGAACTACTCAAGCATTGAGGACAACGCTTTTTGGAAGGAGAGGGGCATGTTAGGCCCCTATAATACTAGTGATTCCCCCATTACTATTGTCATTGTATCCCTTATTGTTATTATTGTGCCCCTATTATCCCCATATTGTTATTAGTATGCCCCATAGAAACCCACTATTGTTATTTTTGTGCCCTTATGTTATTACTATTATGTCGGCTTGATTATATTGTTACCCCTTAGACTCCTATATCGAGAAGCCAGGTTTAGTCATTTGTATCATCCAATAATTGTTCATTTGTGTAATGTAGAGGAGGTTGCCCCCTCGAAGAGGCTGAATTCTAAGGCGTTGATCTATCTTTTCTATCTTTTTGTGAGCTAGTTTCTTAATAGTCTGGGCAGTGGTAGATTAGAAGGTAGCTGAAGCTATTGAGGTTGAGTTAGTGTAGGCATTGATTGTTGTGTAAATGGATTTGATTGAGTGGATTACTGGAATTGATGATATAGGAATGATTGTTGAGGATATGGTTGTTGATATGATTGATAAGATTGATATTGTTGAGGGTAAAATTGTTGAGGAGGTTGGGTTCCATAAGCATATCCTCACCAACTTTGTGAAGGTTGGTTTTAGTTTTGATGAGGAGGCAAAACCTGCCATGGCATAGGAGTATTCCATGAATTCTGATATTGAAAATTTTGGGGAATTTGTTGAGGAAACTGTTGAGATGTACCTGCAAAATGTGGTTGCCAAGCTCTTCTTGGTGCCATATAATAAAATCCTTGAGTTTCTTCTAATTGAACTGCTTGCAACTCTTTTAATGTTGGACAATCATGTGTAACATGATTTTCTGTACATATTCCACAAACATGTATATTATCCAAAGGACATTCTCATAAAAGATACTTCTTCCTACACTTAGGACAAAAGATTGACATTGTTTGTTATTCTTTTTGTTGTTTCTTCTTTGCTTTTAACACATCAACTTGTGTTCCTAAGGTACTCAAAAGATTTGTTTTAAATTTTTCTAACGAACTCCCTATTTCTACTCTTGTCACTCCTCCTGTTGCTGATTTAGAAGCTCTATAAGTTATATCTCTTTTTCATGTTTTGGTTCTACCTGTGGAGTACTTTTGACATAATTCAACAATATCATCAAATGGTAAGTACGGAATGTATCCTTTACCTATCACATTGAAAATGTCTAGATATTCATCCTGTATTCCTTTGAAAAAAATTGTTTTAATGGTATTAGGATCTAGAGAATGTTGTTTGGATTTTTGCAGGTTGTAAAGAAATCGTTCTAAATATTCTTCCAAATTCTCATCTCCTTGTTGAGACATTCTAAAAATATCTTCTTTTGAATCTCTAGGCCTACAATAGGCTTGATAATTTTTAAGAAAATTTTTCTTCATTTCTTCCCAAGAAGTAATAGAGTGTTCTCGTAATACCATAAACCATTTTAATGCAACCGCTTTAAGAGTAGCAGGAAAAAGATGAATCTTATGTGTATCATCAGTGTAACCATAAGTTCTACACAAGATATCAAATTCGAACATGAATGAATCAAGATCTTCAAAAGACATTCCATCAAAATTTGGTAAAACTGAAGGTGGAATATTCTTCATTTTTACTTCTTCTCCTAGGATTGCTCTAGTATCTACAATCGGAAATCCAAAAGTAGATTCTTCATCATTTTCTTGATTTTGTCTTCTCTTATGATCATATTCTCTTTTGACATCTTCTTCTCTTTTCCTTTCTGCTTCTCTTCGTGCCTCTTCTTCTCTTCTTCTTTTCCATTCTTTTTGTTGCTTTTAATATTGTAACTTTTGTTCTAGAGTGAGGATGGTAGATCCTTGCCCTTCTTCTGCTATATCTTTTTCAATAGTTTCAAATGTTTCAGTATCAATTTGAGATTCATCTTGTTTTATTTTTTCAAAGATAGATTGATCTATTTGTTCAAGAATAGGCTGACCAATTGGTTTTCTTGTTTCTCTTTGTTTTCTTATGGAAGCTATTTCTGTTTGTTTTTGTCTTCTTTTACTTCATAAGCTAACAAAGTTTGTCTTTCAGCAAGAGTTAACCTTTGTCCTGAAAGTTTTTTTTCCTCTAATTGTTCCAAAGTTGGTTTTCCAACAACTGGTGTGGTTAATTCTAATGGAGGTAGACCTGCTTCTACCAATGGTTTAGTAGTTGGGGGGTCTTGTTTTATGTATCTACCCTTTTCATCTCTATATCTAGGCATAAATGACCATAATGAAAAATCCTATTTATTTTTTATGTTTTTGTTTATATATATATATATATATATATATATATATATATATATATATTTTTCAAATGATCTTCCTAATTATTTATATCCAAAATATGCTTCCCTGGCAACGACGCCAAAAATGTCAGCTCAATTTATTGTGTAAATTAAGGCATGTATTTTACTATCAATCCAGGTTGGTAATCTTAGAAGCAAACCACAATTTATGGATTTTTGGATAAGAACTAATATAGAAAGTAGTTATGAGAACAGAAGTGCATATTACAAATATAAATCATTCTACACAACTAAGCAAAAACATTTAAGTCTATTTCATAAAAGCATACATGATTGGTCAATGAAATTAGACTATTTTAGAAAAACAAGGAAGAGGCTCTTTTCAAAGAGACCTGGTTGTCCTTCCTCAATATTTCTATAATGACATTGCCAATATCTAAGTAAGCATAAGAGAATGTAATGAAAGCATAAGAATTTAATCTAGGAAAGCTTTCAAATAAGTGAATCGTGTTCAATCTTAGTCTTAGCTCATGGAGAAGAGGCTCTTTTCTAAGATACCTTGTTGTCATTCCACATTCAAGAAAATCACTAAAAGGAAGCAATCTTCACTTAACACATGGCCATAAAATAAATTCACATTAAAAATATTTACAGCAAATGAATATAATAAACATGAAAAATTAAACTAACATATGCACAAATATGAACATCATACAACAAAGTGTACTTAGCTTGGTATGGGGGCCCTCCAACCTTGCTAGTACACTGTTAAAATACTCAGCTACAACAGATCATTCACTCCAGAAAACAAAAAAAAATCATGAAACAAAAGCTCTGTCTTCAATTATCTCAAAATAATAATCTTCAAGTTTTTCTACATGTTCTAACTATGAATGTCTCTCTTTAAATAGGAAAAATAATAACCATATAAGTTAAAAAATTTAAAACAACTATCATTAATGTTATCCCACTTCATTAGGTTGAAGCCATCCATTAGTTACAAGAAATATGGAAGAATTCCAAAAAATCCTAAAACTTCCCCCTTTTTAATAGGGATTTCTGGGTGACAGGTCAAGTTTGACCAGCGTTGACCGGGCCTGTATTTGCTCATTTTGACCGAACCAATAGATGTTCATCCATCCGTGGTTCCTAAGCTTTCCAAATATGTATTTATCTTGTGCCCAGGTGTCCTGCACATATCACTTTAATGGAGCAATTACAGGAATTTTTAATGCAGTCCAAAATTAATTTTAAAACCCAATTTTTACAAAAATTTGTAAAAATTTGTAAAAATTGAAAAACTTAATCTAATTACCTAAATATGAAAAATAAGGGTAAAATGAAGCATATGTGAGTGTAATAGGGTGGAATATGACGGTAAGTGAGTGGGTTTATGATAAACAAAAATGACCAAAATTGAGGGCCAACAACGTCATCACTCCACGTGGCACCTCGTGAGTGGTGACAGGTGTCACCCAGATTTTTCCCCTTAGGCCCCTCAAAATGTAAAAACTTCCTACCACGTGTCTTGTCATACCACAACACCATGCTGATGACAGATGCCACTGTAGTTTTATCATTGTAATAGCCCTTGAGAAAATTCCATGTAATAAAAGTAAATAAAGGCAAAATAATAACCACGGATAATGGGTTGCTTATTCCAAACTGAATGTTGGGGAAAATCATAGTTATGGGGATCACTTATGATTGTTTATGGCTAAGGAAATTGATGCAGGAGCATCAGGACCACTTTTTCATTATAAATATGTGATTAAAGGGGGTGTGAGAATTTTTAATATTTTATTAATTAATTTGTTATTTTTAATAAAATAGGAGAAAGTGAGGATTTTGTAAATATTCTTTTAAGGAATATGAGAGAAAATAGAGTTAGATAGAAATTCTAGGAAGTAGAAATGCTATGTACGGGACTTAGTTGAGTCCACACCTAAAATCTATTTAAATTAGATTTAGTTGCAAACCTTTAGGGATAAGATCTATATTTTAGGGGTGTTGAGTTATTTAAGGAGATTTGAGTCTAAATTGGTTTAATTAATTTGTATAAATTATCAAGACTCAAAAGCATTGAAAAAAGAGTGAGCGTGAGGGAGTGAGAAGTGAGCAAGGTTCTCCTTGGGAGCCTTCGGGCAGTTTGTAAAAGGGCCATGGATTTGCATATCTGGCCATGAATATAACTGTTGTATGCTTGTTTTATGTAAATATGAGTATGTTGAATTCAGTTCTAGCATGTTTGTGTTTAATGAATTCTGAGAGATGATACTATGCATGTATCCAATAGCTGATTTTAACTGTGGATTGGAAGGCGTGAATGGTCTTTTTATTTCTCCGCTTACTATTTGATTGTGCGCATTAAACCGGCATTCAGATTTGATTTCATTACAATCAGATTAAATTCCTCTATTTTGCGCAAATATAATGGTAATGTTATTTAAAGGAAAGTCTATGTAACGATTGAGAACTTCCGCAGTCTCCACATGGCGCCTTTGATTTTCCTTTGATATTCATTTAACTCTGTATTGACTTAGTGGTAGACAGCGAATTCTAACCGCTGTATTTGCATGATTCTTTGATTTAATGGTGGATATCATTGTTTTCAACGCGCAATTAGTGTCAACTGTTGATCCGCTTGGCTTTCATCACCTTGGACGTTCCAGTCACGCAGGTTTATCCTTCCTGGTTGAGACTATCCGGCGCAGAGACTTTGAAACGGTTGTAAGAGATTTTAAATCATGATATTACCATAAGTTCGTGGCAAAAGGACCACAGTTCGGTACTCATGCAGATCTGGATGTTCGATGGGTATCTTCTGCGTTAAGGTCGAAGTTTGAAGCCCGTGCAAAGCTGGACTAAATCCACAGCGTAACAAGGCGGAAATATATATATCGCTGTATATATATTGCGGATCTTTGTTATGAGTGGAGCTGTCCGATGTGTGCACGTACGCATCGATTGTGAATGACTGGAGGTGTAAACAGCGATCACACGCTGTATTTTTAATGATAACTGCAGTTCGATTTTAATTGATGACAGGTTTAAAGCGTTGCGCTTTACCCAAGGTATTGCGGAGGTGGATCGTTGAACGACGTGTGCGAAGGCTGCATAAATTGTATCCAATTGGATTGATCAGTTGCCGAGTTGAAAATTGCGTTGACAGAAATATAAGAACGGCCGTTGTATGCTCAGATTGCGAATACTTGCAGTTCGATGGGAGCTATATGGAACCAGAGCTGAGTTCCGGAGATTAAGCAGCAGTATCAATATGTCGTTTACCTCTGGCTAGGAATTTGTTTGCCGTATTACGATCGATTCAGCATAACATTGTCAAGTGATCGTTATGATTGTTGCAGATATGGTTGCGTGGTTGCTTGTTAATTGTGTTGTTACTATGTATCAACAGGTCTGGATTACGATACAATTTTGAATGTCATTGTGTATAAAGGTTCGGGAGAAAGAGCAAGAGCAGGCGATTGAACCATTTCATCAGGACATTGCATTCCATAGACAAACCCGCGTTAATCAAACCTTTCAAACCCGGTTGAAGGAATTTGGGAACGATTTGATATAAATTGTAACATATATGGACCGTGGAGCAGTTGCTAGCCGAATAGCGGGACCACAGAAATATTAAACAATGCATATGAGAGCATCGGGTCCGGAGAGAGAAGGCTATGCCGAGCAATCGTTGATTAGATTATACACTGGTGAACACAATTCAAGGGCGGAGATATATATGTCTCTCAGCTTTTATCAGAACCTTGTCCGGGACAAAACCCAGCTATAACCATCGCCAGGTAATAGAAGGTAAAGAACATTCAACTCCAGGGGAATATAGTTTGCTGTGGATATATATAAGGTAGTGTTTAAGTGTGCGCAAGGCAATTCCAATATGTGTCTTTTAAGGGCGCTGTTATAAATCATGAGATTATAAATCACCATGAACCAAGCCTTTATATGTTTGGTTGTCATAGATCCTGGTAGAAGTGGCCTGGGAGCGGCCTGGGCTGCATCATCGAGTGGTATCAGAGCCTGGCTCTGTGGAATGTTTATTTTGAAGGTTCTGTTGAAATATTTATTTTTTGAATGAGAACTGAAATGTATTTTTGACTGTATGATGAATGATGAAGGAAGATTAGAGTTTTAAATTTGATATGCAAACTACACAAGTGAACAGGATTGCAGAGAGGAAAAGATCATGCAAGATCTTAAGAGATGAAATGATTTTTTTTTTCTGATTTTAAATTTGTGATGAGAGTTTATGGTTGCAGAGAAGACATGGCATTGAACCTGGCATTCAGCTAAAGGCTGAATAAGGAGGACAATTGTAGTGTCCTGAAGAAGAAGGTGAGTTGAAGAGATAGCCTGAAGAGTGAGCAGAGGAGAGTGCTCAAAGAGGTTCCAGAGACAGTGAACCAGTACTTACCAAAAGACTGAGTGAGGAGGGCTTGGTGAGGTAAGTGGCAGCAGAAGAGATTGTTGTCGTAGAGGCTAGTACAACTCACAGTGAGTGAACAACTCATGGAGACGATGATCATGGAGGATCAAAGAAGAGGTTCAGAGAAATGCCACAGCGATGAGATGACAGCAGAAGTCAGAGACAGAGAGATTACAGTAATGAAAGTGCAATTGCAGGTACTAGAGGAATGGCTGCAAGAGCAGGAAAACGAGAATAGAGGATGGATCTTTCCACTGAAGGGAAAGAAAGTGAAGTGGCAGAGGTTACAACAGAAAAGAGATCGACAGATAAAAATGCAGTTAACAGAAGAGCTGAGAAAGCTCGAGCAGATGATGGATGTACAATTGAGACGTGAAGAACTCAGAGCCGCTGAGTTGGAAGAGGAGGAGGAAATCATTGATGATTTCTTGAATTATTGGGCAGATCCAGATCAGCTGAATAATGTGAACTCTTGTGTTTTTATAGCTGACAGTTGTGATGTGATTACAGGTTTTGTTGAAGAGGAAGTTCATGTGAATGAAGAAGAGGATCAGCTGGAAGAGCTGTTATATGAACCGACGATTAAAGTTGTTGAGACTTGTAGTTTTCAAACTGACAAGTTGTGTATGAATGCAGGGACTGTAAGTGATGGTGATGTTATGCTTCAGCAATGTCATAGAGAAATTGCATTGCTAGAATATTTGTTGAAGAATTCGGAGTATGACAGAGAGATGGCAGATGAAATAGTTCAGTACAGTGAACGAGTGCAGAAAGATATCATGGAAGCAGATGATGTGGGAGAAAGACTGGTTGACAGTCTTGAGAATTCTTCAGAGGATTCTTTGGGCAAAGAGAATCAGCATACTGATGTGCTGATAGTGGAGGAGAAGCATACTGAAGTGCTGGCAAAGGAGGACAAGGCACTAATACCTTCTGATTTTTATTCTAACAAGTGTTTTGTGAATGCAGGTATTGTTGCAGAACATTTGACTCAATTGAGAAGTCAAATGAAGGAAGAAGAAGTTTTCCGTTGTAGAAGACAAGAGGGCAGGGATGATTGGGTGGCAGTAAGAAATGAGAAGGTAAGAACAGAAACAATCATAGAAGTAAGAACTGAGCAAGCCGTCTTAGCTCAGCAGGCAGCAAAAATTCAGCAGCCGGGAGATTTATTAGACCGAGAGATTGAAAGTATCAGAAGACTGATGACAAAAGAATCCCGGAAGAAACCAGCAGTAGCAAGGAAGAGAAGCAGCAGAAGCAGCAACAAAATGAAAATAGAGACAGATTGTGAAAGTGCAGCAAGTGGAAAGTTACAACACAAGATATGGGATCCAGGCATACACAGATCCGAACACATGATCAGGCGATCATGTTTAGTTTTAACGTTGGGAGTCTGATGCAGGAGCATCAGGACCACTTTTTCATTGTAAATATGTGATTAAAGGGGGTGTGAGAATTTTTAATATTTTATTAATTAATTTGTTATTTTTAATAAAATAGGAGAAAGTGAGGATTTTGTAAATATTCTTTTAAGGAATATGAGAGAAAATAGAGTTAGATAGAAATTCTAGGAAGTAGAAATGCTATGTACAGGACTTAGTTGAGTCCACACCTAAAATCTATTTAAATTAGATTTAGTTGCAAACCTTTAGGGATAAGATCTAGATTTTAGGGGTGTTGAGTTATTTAAGGAGATTTGAGTCTAAATTGGTTTAATTAATTTGTATAAATTATCAAGCCTCAAAAGCATTGAAAAAAAGAGTGAGCGTGAGGGAGTGAGAAGTGAGCAAGGTTCTCCTTGGGAGCCTTCGGGCAGTTTGTAAAAGGGCCATGGATTTGCATATCTGGCCATGAATATAACTGTTGTATGCTTGTTTTATGTAAATATGAGTATGTTGAATTCAGTTCTAGCATGTTTGTGTTTAATGAATTCTGAGAGATGATACTATGCATGTATCCAATAGCTGATTTTAACTGTGGATTGGAAGGCGTGAATGGTCTTTTTATTTCTCCACTTACTATTTGATTGTGCGCATTAAACCGGCATTCAGATTTGATTTCATTACAATCAGATTAAATTCCTCTGTTTTGTGCAAATATAATGGTAATGTTATTTAAAGGAAAGTCTATGTAACGATTGAGAACTTCCGCAGTCTCCACATGGCGCCTTTGATTTTCCTTTGATATTCATTTAACTCTGTATTGACTTAGTGGCAGACAGCGAATTCTAACCACTGTATTTGCATGATTCTTTGATTTAATGGTGGATATCGTTGTTTTCAACGAGAAATTAGTGTCAACTGTTGATCCGCTTGGCTTTCATCGCCTTGGACGTTCCAGTCACGCAGGTTTATCCTTCCTGGTTGAGACTATCCGGCGCAGAGACTTTGAAACGGTTGTAAGAGATTTTAAATCATGATATTACCATAAGTTCATGGCAAAAGGACCATAGTTCGGCACTCATGCAGATCTGGATGTTACGATGGGTATCTTCCGCGTTAAGGTCGAAGTTTGAAGCCAGTGCAAAGCTGGACTAAATCCACAACGTAACAAGGCGGAAATATATATATCGCTGTATATATATTGCGGATCTTTGTTATGAGTGGAGCTGTCCTATGTGTGCACGTACGCGTGGATTGTGGAATGACTGGAGGTGTAAACAGCGATCACACGCTGTATTTTTAATGATAACTGCAGTTCGATTTTAATTGATGACAGGTTTAAAGCGTTGCGCTTTACCCAAGGTATTGCGGAGGTGGATCGTTGAACCACGTGTGCGAAGGCTGCATAAATTTGTATCCAATTGGATTGATCAGTCGCCGAGTTGAAAATTGCGTTGACAGAAATATAAGAACGGCCGTTGTATGCTCAGATTGCGAATACTTGCAGTTCGATGGGAGCTATATGGAACCAGAGCTGAGTTCCGGAGATTAAGCAGCAGTATCAATATGTCGTTTACCTCTGGCTAGGAATTTGTTTGCCGTATTACGATCGATTCAGCATAACATTGTCAAGTGATCATTATGATTGTTGCAGATATGGTTGTGTGGTTGCTTGTTAATTGTGTTGTTACTATGTATCAACAGGTCTGGATTACGATACAATTTTGAATGTCGTTGTGTATAAAGGTTCGGGAGAAAGAGCAAGAGCAGGCGATTGAACCATTTCATCGGGACATTGCATTCCATAGACAAACCCACGTTAATCAAACCTTTCAAACCCGGTTGAAGGAATTTGGGAACGATTTGATATAAATTGTAACATATATGGACCATGGAGCAGTTGCTAGCCGAATAGCGGGACCACGAAAATATTAAACAGTGCATATGAGAGCATCGGGTCCGGAGGGAGAAGGCTATGCCGAGCAATCGCTGATTAGATTATACACCGGTGAACACAATTCAAGGGCGGAGATATATATGTCTCTCAGCTTTGATCAGAACCTTGTCCGGGACAAAACCCAGCCTATAACCATCGCCAGGTAATAGAAGGTAAAGAACATTCAACTCCAGGGGAATATAGTTTGCTGTGGATATATATAAGGTAGTGTATAAGTGTGCGCAAGGCAATTTCAATATGTGTCTTTTAAGGGCGCTGTTATAAATCATGAGATTATAAATCGCCATGAACCAAGCCTTTATATGTTTGGTTGTCAGAGATCCTGGTAGAAGTGGCCTAGGAGCGGCCTGGGCTGCGTCAGAAATTGGCAAAGGAAATGGCTAAGGCTTTGGAAAGGCAAAATGGCATTTTTTGCACAATTATTTATGAAAATAATGGAAATTAGAAGGAAAAGGAGGTGAAAGGTCACGGGTTGCATGTGAGGAGGAAAATGAAGGAAAATAATGGAAAATGAAGAAAATCGGGGCCTCATTCAATAAAAAGGATTTTGAGGATCAGTTGGTAACCTTTTGTCAGTTCAGTTTTGAAGCTCTCTCATTATTCTCTCTCTCTCACACATACTCTTGGAGACTTAGAGTTTTCTTGGAGCACTCTTGGTGGTTGTGGCATACTTGGATTCTTGGAGAAAGAAGGCAAGGAAAGAGCAGGAAAGCACAAGAAGGCATTGGGATCAATGGCTACATCATATTTTCTTGCAGGTACTGAGTTTCATGTATGTTTCCTTCACTATTTTTTGCATGCATGACACATGCAATTGGTTTCTTGGTTGTGATCTGTCATTGGCATGGAGCATTGCTTGGATTGATAGTGGATTTCCTAACCTTTCATTGTTTGTTTTTAGTTGGTTCTCATATTTCCTTAGCCTGGGTTGAGTTACTAGTTCCCGTAGCCTTGGTTGGACAAACGCCCTAGAGCCCTGTAACAACTTGGGTTGAGTTACTAGTCCCATAGCCTTGGTTGAAAAACCAATCTGGAGCACTTAGTGGGTTGAGTTACTAGTCCTGGAGCCTTGGTTGGAGAAACGCTCTTGAGCCCGGTGGAAATAGTGTGTTGAGTTACTAGTCTTAGAGCCTTGGTTGGAACAAATGCTCTTGAGCCCTGGATGGCTAGGATAGAGACTGATTTGATGATGGTTTTTTATGTCCGGATGTGAGGTGGAATCACTATTTGATGGGTTGGGATGGATGGCCTCTCGAAGCACTAGATGGTTTTTTATTGATGTGTTCTATGAGATCACACATTCATTCTTGAAATATGGCACGGGGGTGAATGGTTGAAGAGAGATTTGGCTCAGCCATTCTACAGTCAGGTGGAACGCGGAAGTCACATCCCAGGTTTGGATTTTGCATCATTAATTAAAGGTTCTTTCTCCTTGTATTTTGATGATAATTTTGATGGATTACATGTGGTCTATATGACTGTAATTTCATGGGTATTTTCTGTTGCTATTATGTTGGTTATGTATGTGTTTTATGACAGCATCCATGTGTGGCTCTCATCATGTTTTTACTTGTAGTTGAATGATCAATGTATCTATGACTTAATGGATGGAATGGTAGTTGATGTGTGGAGGCATCAATGGCTCTTAACGATTTTCAGCTAAGTATGATACCCCTATGCTCAGAACTATTAATTACACCTGTAGATTACACATTTGCAATATTTTGATGAAATGCCTTTCATGGCTAGTAGGGGTTGATTCAAGGTCTTGAACAAGTATTTGCTTTAGTATTTTCATTTCCATGTTATTTTACTGATCTGGAGAGATGGTTCAATTATGGCCACTAACCTGGGATCTAGGTCTAAAATAGTGGCTCAAATCCTGGAGTCGTTGGCGTAGCACTGACTGTTTTGTTCTCTGGTCACTGGTAGGCAAGCCCGTGAGAGTGACTTTGGGTTTTAGGTCGCACTCGTGCCTATAGCATGGGAGTGACTGAGGCTTAAGTTGTCCAAAAGTTTAGTGGGACCCAACGTAAGTTTTCTAAAGTATTGGATTGGTTCCAGAGGGTCCTATAGCTAATGATTAATGTTTGTATGGTGTGTTTCTATCGGTTCCACTTCCTTAACGTGACTTACGAGGTTGAATCATATCATAGTGGCCTCTCATTGCATGTTTACCCAGCTGGCCGGTTGCTTGGGTAGATGTGAGAGGAGGGTATTACAGAGTGGTATCAGAGCATGGTTCAGACCTTGAACTGGATGGGCTATGTGTTGGTCATGAATGCATTTAAGTTGCATGTGTGTCTCTCACCCTTGCATTCCATGTGCTTGTTGCATTTGCATGATGTTGTTCATGGTTGTAGTGATGTCGTCAGGTGAAACTTGATATTTTGTTGAGGAATGCATCGTCGTGAGTGTATGAATGGTTACATGTTGATTTATGTCACTTACATGTATCATTGTAGTATGCTTGGTTACATTCTTGCTTTATTGGTTACATTCTTGTGTGCTTGGTTGCATGTACCATTCTTGCAGCTTTGATTTCAAATATTGTTCACTCATGCTTGATCATACGTGTTTATGCATATGTGTGGATGGTTATGCATCACTTATGCATGTTCATGTTTGCATGTGATCAAGTGTATAGTGAAATAATGATGGTGGTTGTCATGCATGAGGTCGTGGTGTGTATTGTTGTTGAGGTCATGCATTGATGACTGGACCCTAGCTAGAATGATGGTTGCATGGTCATATGGTTATGTTTTATGTTTCTATATGTTGTTATGATTATGTTATACATTTATCACGCTAATTTGTTGATTTTGTAGAGAAGGTATCCTCCCCGAGCTATACTAAGGTATGTTGGTTTATTGTGACTTGGTTTAGTTGACACGATACACCTTGCAGGAAGAAATATCAAATGGCTAGCAAGATGGTTGACTACAAAGAATCTCCCTATGAATCCGAAGAGCAGTATGCTATTGGGAATTATTTCGATTTGGAAATTTCACTGAGAAGCTTAAAGGAATAAGGATTTGTAAGGCAGCTAATGATAGAATCATGCAGGTACAACAGAAACAAGTAGAGGTAAATGCAGTAATACTTCAGAGTTTGTTAGATTTACAGTGATAGGGACCACATCGGATCAGCTATGAGAAGGAGGATAGAACTAATGGGGCATATGGTAGTTGGTCGCATGGTGTTCACATATCGGATAGAGATGAGACAATGAGAGATGACATATTGTTGGACACTTCAGATAGAAGAGGGAATAGATACGGGTATGATTCTAGTTCTGATTTAGATAGGCATCATGATCATCGTTGTCATCATCCTTATAGGAGTGATAGGGGATATTTTCCGGATGAGTTTAAGAAAACAAAGCCAACAACATTTGATGGAGAGTTGAAGAAACCACAGGATGCAGAGGCATGGTTTCTTGGCATGAGGAAATTCTTCAGGTTGCATGACTATTCAGAGAACATGAAAGATAGAGTGGTCACATTCAGTCTCAAAGGTAAAGTAAACATTTGATGAGAAGATGTGAAGAATGTCAGATGTATTCATGAGGAATATTTGACTTGCAGTGAGTTTGAGTGACTATTCAAGAAGAATTATTTGTCAGTAAGATACTTTGATAACAAGGCGAAGGGGTTTTATGAGCTAAAGATTGGATCTATGACAGATGATGAGTACACTAGCAAGTTCTTGGAGTTACTGAGGTATGTGACTTATCTCATAGAGGAAAAGGCCAAGATTCAAAGGTTCATTAGTGGGTTAATGGTTGCATTTAAAGATAGAATTGAGTTATATGAACCTAGATAATTGGAGGAGGCCATTAGGAAGCTAAGACATTCCTATGAACAATCGAAGCGCAGAACCAAGACAAAGCTAGACTGGAGAGGTAATGCAAAGAATAAAGGAAAATGGGGCAGAAAGAGAGCAAGGCCTCAGGATACAGGTAACAAGGAGAATGTCGCGCCACCTAAGAGGTTTAATGCATTAGGCAGAGGAAAGGGACACAGATATGAGGAATAGAATAAGGAGCCTGTTCGGTGTTAGACTTGTGGAGGAGATCATCGTAGGAGAGACTGTCTGCAGTACCAGATTGGTAGGCCTAAGATATAAAGTGTGCATGAGGCACAGGTTGTTGGAGATATTGGTCATAGTATTCTACGTATCTGTGAAACATTGGATAACAAATAGGTAGAGCATTAGGCAGATATCATTGAAATGGACAGTAAGCTTTGTGATCAAGTTATTCCTGTTTTGATTGACTTTGGATCTTATTATAGCTATGTTGGTCCTGACCTGGTCGATAAGTGTGGTTTGAGTAAGGAATTGCATGCAGAATCTTGGTTAGTGTAGTTGGCTATAGGTACAAAGAAGTGAGTTCATAATTGGGTTAGAGCTTGTGCATTTGACTTGAGTGGTATGCCTAACGTAACACATTTGAATGTATTACCATTGGGCTCATACAGTATGTTATTGGGCATGGACAGGTTGTATATTCATAGAACCAAGGTGTTATGTTATGATAAATCCATTAATTGTGTTGATGACAATGTGGAACCAAGAGTCTTACAGGGTAAGAAGAAATCTACTTCAGTTAGGATGGTGACAGCTATGCAAGCAAAGCGTAGCCGCAAGAAAGGGTGTAAGTTATTTGTAGTGCACATTTCTAGTGATAAGGGTAAGGAAGTTGATAATATAGATGTATTGAAAAGGTACCCAGTTTTTTAACAATTCAAGGATGTATTTCCTTAGGACATTATAGAGTTTCCACCTCACAGGGAGGTACACTTTTCTATTGAGTGAGTGCCAGGGGTAGCTCTAGCATAAAAAGCACCTTACAGGATGAGCACACCTGAGTTGGTTGAGTTAAAGTTGCAACTGAAGGAAATGTTGGACAAGGGGTACATTAGGCCAGTGTATCACCATGGGGCTCACTAGTATTGTTTGTGAATAAGAAAGATGGAACACTCAGATTATGCATTGACTAAAGACAGTTGAACAAAGTGACCATCAAGAACAAATACCTGTTGTCAAGGATTGATGATTTTTTTGATCAGCCAAAGGGAGAAGCAATGTTCTCCAAGATTGACTTGAGATTTGGATATCAGCAGGTATGCATCAAA
Organism: Pinus tabuliformis; assembly: GCA_031772625.1. Taxonomy (NCBI): domain Eukaryota; kingdom Viridiplantae; phylum Streptophyta; class Pinopsida; order Pinales; family Pinaceae; genus Pinus; species Pinus tabuliformis. Next base: position 1,076,237,920 of record CM062811.1, read on the forward strand.
GAGGAAGACATTTACAAGACCTCTTTCCAGACCAGGTACGGGAATTATGAATTTTTCGTTGTTCCATTTGGCTTAACTAATGCTCCAGCTACATTTATGTGTTTGATGAATAATGTGTTGCATCCATATTTGGATAAGTTTGTTATTGTGTTCATTGATGATATATTGATATATTCTAAAAATGAGGAATAATGTGCCAAACATTTAGCAGCAGTGTTGAGGTCGTTGAGAGAGCATCAATTGTATTCTAAGCTCACCAAGTGTAGTTTCTTTCAGACTGAGGTACGCTACTTGGGGCATGTTGTCTCCAAGGAGGGAATTTCAGTAGATCCAGAGAATATTAGGGCCATCATGGAGTGGGTAGCTCCTAAGAATGTAGATGAGGTGAGATATTTCATGGGTTTGGAAGGCTACTATAGGAGGTTCATCAAGAACTTCTCACAAATTTTTTATCCTATCACATCATTGCAGAGGAAAGGTAAGAAGTTCGAATGGACTGAGGAGTGTGAGGCTAGCTTTGAGCAACTTAAGAATTTGTTGACACATGCACCAGTGCTATAGAATGCATATCCAGAAAAAGAATTTTTGGTATGCACATATGCTTGCAAGAGAGGGCTTGGTGGATTCCTTATGCAGGATGGACAAGTGGTACGTTATGAGTCCTAGAAACTAAACGAGCATGAGAATAACTATCCCAAACATGATTTGGAGTTAGCAGCGATCATACATGCATTAAAGATGTGGGGACACTATCTTCTTAGCAGGAGATTCGTACTTATGAGTGATCATATTGGATTGAGGTATTTGTTTGACCAATCGAATCTGAAAGCCAGACAGGCTAGATAGTTGGCCACGATCAGTGAGTTTGATTTTGAGATCTGATATATCAAAGGTAAAGAGAATAAGATGGTTGATTCTCTTAGCAGGCAGATACAGGTACATCACTTAGTAGTTATGAGCTCCTATGGGACAAATTTACAGGATAGAATCTTGCAAGCAGGTCAACAAGATGTCAAATATATGGATATCATGCATAGGTTGCATCAGAGCACAGGTACAGGTATAGATGATGGTATAGGTATAGGTGATGGTACAGGAGCAAGTGCACAGGATATGGATTATTGTCTTACAACAGATGGATTGGTCAGGTTCCGAGACAGGATATATGTACCAAATAGAAGTGAGCTCAGGAAGGTGATCTTGAGGGAGTTTCATGCAAAACCATTTTCGGGTCACCTAGGGTATCAAAATACACTAATAGCAGTGAAGAAATTTTATTATTGGTTGAATTTGAAGAGGGATGTAGCAGATTTTATGGCTAGATGTTTTTATTTTTAGCGAGTGAAAGCATAATTTAAGCACCCATGTGGAATGTTATAGCTGATTGTGATTCCAAAATGGAAATGGGAGGTCATTTCCATGGACTTCATCACAAGGTTGCCAAAGATAGTGAGACAACATGATTCCATCATGGTTATTGTGGACATGTTGAAAAAGGTTTCAAATTTCATTCTGGTGACATCTACATTTTCAACTAGCGATGTAGCACACATATTCATCAGAGATGTGGTCAGATTGCATGGTGTTCCAAAGAAGATTGTGTCAGACAGGGATGCAAAGTTCACTTCCAATATTTGGAAAGAATTGTTTGCAATTTTGGGCATAGAGTTGGCCTTCATTACGACTTATCATCCGCAGACATATGGATAGACAGAGAGGGTCAATAGGAATATTGGAGGACATATTGAGGATGTACATGATGCATCGGCAGTGGAAATGGGAAGAGTATCTCCCCTTGGTAGAGTTTTCACACAACAATGGGTATCATGAATCATTGAGAATGATTCCTTTTGAGGCATTTTATGGGTGGAGTTGTAATGCTCCCATCAGTTGGAGTGATCCAGTTAGCAGGGTGTTGATTGGACCAGATATGTTGGTAGACATGGAACAAGAAATGCAAGTTATAAAGAGGAATATAAAGGAAACACAAGATAGGAAGAAAAGCTATGACAATCATAATAAGTTGTTCAAGGAGTTCCAGGTTGGGGAACAGGTGTACTTGTGCATCAAACCAAAGAAGAGCTCCTTGCGGATTGGATCTTATGCCAAGCTAGCACCGCGGTTTTGTGGACCCTTTAGTATCATTGAGAGGATTAGGTTAGTAGCCTATTGACTTGCACTGCCCCTGATAGTGAAAGTCCATGATGTATTCCATCTATCTTTGATTAATAAGTATGTTAAGGATTTCGATCATGTGATTGACTAGTCTATATTGCAGGTGGAGCCAAATGCAGAATTCCAACTGGAGCCTCAGTGTATATTGCAGAAAAAGGTGCTCATGCTCTCGAATCGAGCAATCGAGAAAGTTAAGGTGCAATGGAAGGAATTTTGGCCCGATGAAGCTACATGGGAGATGGAAGATCAAATGTAGGCTATGTATCCTTCCTTGTTTAACAGTTGATGCAAAGTCCTTTTGGCTTGGTATTTTGGTATATGCTTTGTTATATGTGTTAGTATATGTTTTGATGATTTTGGTTTGTGTACATATGTGTATGGACGTAAATACTGCCACGAGATTTGTTATAAAGCTCCACTATGCGGTATGCTATTACGATGTCATAATATTATGTTATTATGTTGGTTTTCTTTCAATAGGTTGATCATTGTAAATACTACATCGAGCTAAGTTATAAAGCTCCATTTGTAGTATATATTTTTCTTACATCATTTTTTTGGTGATAGGTGTTTTTTGAACACTGAGGACGAGGTTCCCCCAGGGGGGGGTTTGTAATAGCCCCAGTGAAAATTCCATGTAATAAAAGTAAATAAAGGAAAAATAATAACCATGGATGATGGGACACTTATTCCAAGTTGAATGTTGGGAAAGTTCCTAGTAATGGGGATCACTTATGATTGTTTATGGCTAAGGAAATTGGCAAAGGCAATGGCTAAGGCTTTGGAAAGGAAAATTGGTAGTTTTGGCACAATTATTTATGAAAATTATGGAAATTAGGAGGAAAAGGAGGTGAAAGGTCACGGGTTGCATGTGAGGAGGAAAATGAAGGAAAATAATGAAAAATGAAGAAAATGGAGGCCTCATTCATAAAAAGGATTTTGAGGATCAATTCATAACCTTTTGTCAGTACAGTTTTGGAGCTCTCTCATTATTCTCTCTCTCTCTCATACTCTTGGAGACTTAGATTTTTCTTGGGGCACTCTTGGTGGGCGTGGCATACTTGGATTCTTGTAGCAAGAAGGAAAAGGAAGAGCATGAAAGTGCAAAGGCATTGGGATTAGCAGCTACATCATATTTTCTTGTTGATACAGAGTTGCATGTATGTTAACTTCACTAGTTTTGGCATGCATGGCACATGCATGTGGTTTCTTAGTTGTGATCTGTCATTGGTATGGAGGATTTCCTGGATTGATAGTGGATAGCCTAGCCTTGCCATTTCCTTGATACCCATGGTGATTGTGGGTTTACTTTCATTTTTTGTTTTTGGTTGGTTCTCATGTTTCCGTAGCCAGGGTTGAGTTACTAGTTGACATAGCCTTGATTGGACAAATGCTTTGGAGCCCTGTAACATCTTGGGTTGAGATACTAGTCCTGTAGCCTTGGTTGGACAAATGCTCTAGAGCCTTTGGTGGGTTGATTTACTAGTCTTGGAGCCTTGGCTGGAACAAACACTTTGGAGACCTTGATGGTTGGGAAATAAACCGATCTAATGATGGTTTTGTGATGTCCAATTGTGAGGTTGAATCATTTTTTGATGGGTTGAGGTGGATGGCCTCGGAAGCCCCGGATGGTTTTTGACTGATGTGTTCTATGAGATCCCACATTCATTCTTGGAATATGGCATGGGGGTGAATAACTAAAGAGAGATTTGGCTCAGCCATTCTATGGTCGGGTGGAACATGGAAGTCCCAACCCAGGTTTGGATTTTGCATCATTAATGAAAGGTTGTTTCTCCTTGTATATCGATGAGAATTTTTATGGATTATATGTGGTCTATATGAATTTACTTTCATGAGTATTTTTTGTTGCTATTATGTTGGTTATGTATGTGTTTTGTGATGGAAGCCATGTGTGGCTCTCATCATGTTTTTACTTTTAATTGAATGATCAATGTATCTATGACTTAATGGATGGAATGGCAGTTGATGTGTTGAGGCATCAATGGATCTTAGTGATTTTCAGCTAAGCATGAGAATCCTATGCTCAGAAATGTTAATTACACCTATAGATTACACATTTGCAATACGTTTGATGAAATTCCTGTCATGGCTAGTAGGGGTCCAGTCAAGGTCTTGAATGAGTATTTGCTTTAGTACTGTCATTTCCATGTTAATTTACTGATCTAAAGAGATGGTTCAATTATTGGCAGTGACCTAGGCTTTAGGCATGAAAAAGTGGCCCAAATCCCAAATTTTTTGGCATAGTATGGATAGTTTTGGTCTCTAGTGACTAGCACAAAAGCCTGTGAGAGTGAATTTGGGTTTCTGGTCGCACTCATGCCTATAGCATGGGAGAAAATAAGGCTTAAGTTGTCCAAAAGTTCAGTGGGACCCCAAGGTAAGTTTTTTAAAGTATTGGATTGGTTCCTGAGGGTCTTGTAGCTAATGATTAATGATTATATGGTGTGTTTTTGTTGGTTCCACTTCCTTAGCGTGACTTATGAGGTCGAATCATATTATATTGGCCTCTCATCACATATTTAGCCCGGCTAGCTGATTGCTTGAGTAGATGCGGGAGGAGGATGTTACAATCGAAACCAATCATATGTTGTCGTGTGTCTTTATCAAATCCAATCGTATGCTACCATGTTTCCTGCTAAAGGAGAGAGAAAAGGGCCTATAAACCCTTGGTTCTGCAATGAAATCCTTTGTTAATCCTTTATCGGTATTCCTCGATGCTTTCTAATACTATCGACACTTTATGATATCACAACTTTTTAAAGGATCTCACTGTAAGAAGTTTTGATCATACGATACACCAATATTCTAATGTGTCGATGCTCCTCCAACCTCCAATATTGCAATGCGCCGATATGTCAGTTCTCCGATATGTGATCTCTGATATTGCGATACGCTAATATGCCAGATGTCTGATATTGCGATGTGTCGATATGTGATCTCTGATATTCTGGACCTCCAATATTGTGATCTTCGATATTCCTTCTTTCCTAAGGCTTCAAATCCTTGAAACTTTGGTAGACCATATCTTTTGCTTGAGGAGCCCATTTTTGGACTTCCACATATTGTTTGAAATCTTGAGAGAAATTTCCAATGGAGAGGGTCTGATGTAGGCATTGAGTCCTTTTGTGGCTTGGAAGATGACTACAAACTTCTTTGCTATTTTTCATTCTTTTGACATCATTTGACACCATTCGAACAATTTTGCAGTAAGTGATAACAATACTAACAACATATGTGGGAACCAATAGTACCTCCAACATCACAAGACATAAAAATGGTCAGCAACATCATCAACCAACATCTTCAATGAACATAACATCATCACAACAACAACTTTTTCAAATGTAGCTCAAGCAACATATATGCATCATCCATAACTTCACCACATGCAACCCATGAATCATTGATAAGCCATGACATAATGACAATAACATAAAAATGTCAATGAGAGATGCCAACAATTAGTGAGAAAATTATGAACTCATCATCATCAATCGATGTCAGGTAAGCAGGACCTAACAAGAGACCATAATGCCAATAATGAATTACTAGAAGCATAGAAGATGCTCCCCCTTAACCTGTGCCAATTCTTCATCATCAATTTTGATCACATTATATCCATCATATCAACCAACAAATGCATCAAGGAACTATTCCAATAGCAACAATAACATTTTGCAAAAACATCATAAATCAATCATCATTCCTAAGCAGCATAAGGACATCATTAACAGTCTACAGCAAGCCAATATCAGAACCAGAAAGAAAACAATAACTGATAAAAACATATGAGAGACTCCTCCTGAGTTTGTGTCATTGTTTATTCATCACTAAGAAATATACGCGATTGTATAGATCAAATATCGCATATATACGCAACTATATTTCAAAATATTCGCGTACATAATATAAATTGTTGATTCTTTATAGTCACAACTCCTCTTGAACATGTCATGTATGTTCTTGTTCACTATTACTTTATCATATGTAATGTCGCTAATACACATCATCAAAAGAAATTCAAAAAAACATAGGGAATCATAAGGATACACATGTATAGCTCCCCCTGAGATCATACATCACTAATCCTGTGGACCTTATCTTCATGAGGCTATGTACCCCACATTTACATCTGCGGTCATTGTTAGAAGTATGTTTTAAATTTAATAGACTACAATAGAGCATGACTTTTTTTACTCTGAATCAAAGAAGAGGATTTATGCTTCTCATTTCCACATGAATTCTTCTTTACTAGCACATACAATTTGTCATGATTTATGTATCCTATTGTTATAACCTTTCCAGTTTTTCCATCTAAAACTTTGCATTTAGTTGATGTAAATACAATTATACATCCTTTTTCATCCATTTGACCTACACTTGTGATCCAGGAGGATCTTCAGACACAATGGCATGGGAAAATCTCAAAATTAGAAGTGGTAGAAAAGCAAGTATCTTGACATCAAATCGAAGTGCTCGTTGCCTTGATTCCAACGATACGAACGGCACTCCAATCCGAGTCCAGATGATAAAGTTATCACTAAAAGAGTCTAACTTTGTTCCTTTGAAAAAGGAGGCATTTATTCAAAAAATGGACTTAAAGCCTTTAGAAGGAAAATCGCAATCGAAGAAGTCAAAAGGCGGACTTAAGGCCAGGGCAGCGGAACCCCTAACTAGTGATCCCCGACTAATCACAATCAGGGGCAAGCAATGGCTGATATCGGGACTTAATACATGCGATTAGCGATTGCGATCAGTGATCGGAGGAGCGATCGGATCGGCGGATCGGCAGTCGGCGATCAGCGAATCGACACATCGGAAATCGGTGAATTGGCATATCGGCGATCGGCGATCGGCGAATCGGCATATCGGCGATCAGCAGATTGGAATATTGGCAATCGACGGATCCAAATGAAAGAATCCTTGGGCCATTATAGGTGCAATATGCTGATGCGATCTACTGACAATGATCAACGATCGGTGATCAGCGATTGGCAATCCCTGCGACAAGGCCATTGAATAGCACGATAGCGATTTTAGATAAAGGGGCCGAACCCAACAGGAGATTAAAGTGGATTTGATAAATTTGAAGAACAACTTTTAAGCCTTTTGGTGAGAATTTTTAATGTTTATGTGTATTATGGTTTTAAATGAAAAAGGCCTATTTTCGGGGTTTTGTTGCACCCGCCAATCCTTCCATCTAAATGCCTTCTATTCTGAAAAAATCGACCCCCGATTTAAGCATACCTGTAACCAAAATAAATATTATAAATCCAGATGAACACAGAAAGGCAGGGAAGAGGATTTTTGGCACGCAGTTCGAGGTAAAGATTGTAGGAAAGGGTGAAAGTGCATTTTGTGTGAATTGGACAAATCTGTTATGTTTTTAGTCCCTCTCGACGCCACGGACACAATGCTGCTATCCATTTCTCCATTTGAGTTCTCCATTTCTCATCCATTTTCCAGAATGGAGGTATAAGACTCCCTTTATGTAACTGATGATTGTATTCTCTTCTTTTCATGCCATTTAATGAATGAAGGCCTCCCCATTGACCGAGCAAGGCCCAAAGACATAGTCCAAGTTTGACAAACTCCGTTATCAAGTCTTTTTGTCTTATTTTCATGCCTTTATGTGTTTCTTCTTCTTTCCTCATGTGCACATTAAATTTCTATCTTAAGCTGCAATTTCTACATGTGATTCTTTTGATACATCTATAAGAAAAATATCCCTGGATCAAGTGATATCATAGCAGGGATTTTTAAATGTGAATTTCACGTTTGTATGCTAACAAGAAACAAGCTCTAAAGAGGCGAAGGGGAACTAGAGCATTTCGATCCTGAAGCGGGGCGTGCACATCGAAGGATAAACATGGATGAAGAGGCTCGTATTGAGGAGGTGCACAATTTCCGTAAAACCTTCTATTCAATGGCAGAGAATGTTGGTCAGTTGCTTTCAAGGCTGGAGAAAGTAGAGGAGAGAAATCTAGAATAACAAGGTTTAGCGCATGGAAATGGTGGAGAAGAACCCCCTCCTTCTCCTTCCATGAGTGAAAGTTCTTCTTTCTCTCACCACCATAATCGTAGAAATTCAAGGGATGCATCTAAGAAACCTTTCTTTAAATTAGATGTCAAATTTGATATTCCCATGTTTAATGGTGAAAGTAATGCAGAAAATCTTAATAATTGGATTAGGCATATTGAGGTCTACTACGGGATTTAGAAGATCGTGGAGGATGAGGCGAAGATTCAGTTGGCCTCTCTACAGCTGAGCAGCACCACTCTCGTTTGGTGGGAGAGAAAATTGCAAAGAAGTAAGAATCTGGGTAACCTCTTTTCCTCATGGCCTGATTTTATTTCTGTGTTAAAGGAACAGTTTTATCCCTTGGGATACAAGCGAAAAGCTTTGATGAATTGGCAGTATTTAAGGCAAGGCAAAGGTCAGGATGTTTAGAGCTTTACAGAGCAGTTTAGAAAGCAAGCAGTTAATTTGGGTATTGCATTTGATACACCTGAAGTAGTAACTAAGTATATTGGCTCATTGCATAGCTACATTAGGCATTCATTGTTGTTGTTTGAACCAACCACTATTGACTCAACCAGTGTGAAGGCAATTCATATTGAGAATAGGGGCAAAATCGAAAGAGATGATCATTCCAAAAAACCACCGTTCAAACCTCCCAATGGCAAATCCAAAGTGAAATGGAAAGGAAAGGAGAAGAAGACGACAGCAACCAAAGAAGGAGAAAGGTCGTATTGCAATCACTGCAAAAAGGAAGGCCACGATGACAATCATTGTTGGAAACAGCACCCAGAAAAGCATCCAAAGAAGTATGGAGGAAAAGGGAAGTAGAAGACAGTGGAAACTGCACAGCAAGACCTTGGATTGTATTCCGGAGATGAAGCATTAATCACAGCCGCAGGAACAAAAGGTACTCTTACACCTCATGTTAATTCTGAATCGCATGAAGGCACTAGTTCTGTGAATGAGTCCCTTCCTAATGATCGAAAGAGAATTGAACTGTTTCATATTAGAGTTGTTGTAAATCATACTAAAGTTGAAACTTTGTTTGATACTAGATCCTAAGCAAACTTAATCGCAGAATTCTTGGTAAATAAACTTGGCTTAGAAACAAAACCACATCCGAAACCTTACCCGCTTGGATGGATACATGATAAAGCAAAACTGAATGTAACCAAGCAGTGTAAAGTCAATTTTGTAATCACTTCTAAGTTAGTGGATGAAGTAGAACTGGATGTGATCCCATTGGATATCTGTGGCATGGTGTTAGGGAGCCCATATCTGTATGATAGAAAGGCACTCTTCTTTTGTCATGAAATCAAATACCAAATCACAAAAGATGGGGTAGAATATATAGTAAGGGCTCATCAAACTAAAATCAATGCCAGCCTTGTAAGCGCAAGACAAAGGAAAAGTCTAGTGAATTCCAGTAAGGGTTGCATGCTGATGGTTGTAAGGGAAGAAAATGTAGAATTAGCTTATGATTTCTAGGGTTGTGATCAGGAACATAAACAAGAATTATCTGAATTAATTTCTAATTATGTTGAGCTGTTTCAGGAACCGAAGGGATTACCTCCGAGGAGGGAAATCCAACATGAGATCCACTTGCAACATGATGCTCCCTTGCCAAATATTGGCATGTATAGGATGTCGACCATTAAGATGGAGGAAATTAAGAAACAGGTGCAGGAATTCTTGGACCAAGGGGTCATCAGGCCAAGCACTTCTCTGTGTGGCTCATCGATTGTCTTAGTCCCAAAGAAAGACGGCACATGGAGGATGTGTGTGGATTACCGTGCAATAAACAAAATCACTGTGAAAAATCGCTACCCCCTTCCATGCATTGATGACTTATTAGATCAGTTAAAGAATGTTGTTTATTTCACCAAATTGGATTTGCGCAGTGGTTATCACTAGGTCCAAATTGCAGAGCAGGACGTATGGAAAACTGCCTTCAAGAGCAAACAGGGGTTGTTCGAATGGATGGTGATGCCATTCGGACTTTGCAACGCTCCAACCACTTTCATGAGGGTCATGAATGATCTCTTTAGGCATTTCATTGATGAATTTGTTCTTGTATATTTAGATAATATACTTGTCTTTAGTAAAAGCTCGGTTGAACATGTGTGTCATGTAAAGAAAGTGCTTGATGTATTGAAAAAAGAAGAACTCTATGTAAAATTGTCAAAGTGTGAGTTTGGGAAAACCTCTTTGGGTTACCTAGGTCATATTGTTGGTCATGGTCAGTTAAAAATTGATCCTTCTAAAGTTGAAGCAATTGTAAGTTGGCCTAAGCCTACTAGTGTAACCGAGGTCTACAACTTTTTAGGTGCAGTCCAATATTGGAGGAGATTTATTGCCAATTTCTCTGTTATTGTAGCACCTTTGCACACATTGACAAGTGTGAAACAGGTCTTCCAATAGGGAGGAAGACAACAGAAGTCCTTTGAAACATTGAAGGAAAAGATCAGCACCGCGCCAGTCTTAGCCTTACCAAATCTCCAACAGCCATCGAGATTGAAATAGATGCCAGCAGTTATGCCATGGGAGTTGTACTAATGCAGCAAAAGAAGGAGATATGTTACCATTCTGAGAAGTTCTCTCAAGCTGTGATAAACTATACCACTTATGACAAGGAGCTTTATGCCTTGGTGTAGAGCGTGAAAAATTGGAAACACTACCTGATCGGCAAGGAGACCATCATCCATACGGATCATCAGCCCTTGTAGTACCTTCGGTCACAAACCAAGTTGCAGCAATCTCGTCATTTCAGGTGGATGGGTTTTCTTCAATAGTTTCATCTGGTAATGATCCGAATCAGATCCACAAGAAGGCTGTCAAGAACCTTGACTGTATCGGGTTGAACAAATCCTTGAAAATTCCAAAACAGCGATCAAAAAATGCCTTGAACCAGTGGCAATGGCCACCAACGTGGAACGACAAGGACCTTGGTCAAAGCGCACTGACCGAGGCCCATGGAGACTGCGCAGGAGGTCAAAACAGCCCCTAGGAGCCCCGGATCGGGAAAAGGACGCGATTTTGATGTGCGCCAGGCAAAAAGGGCTAAAGTGGAAAAGCCTTAAGCACTCGGTCACATTGGGAGTCGAAGAACCGCGAGCGGAGAAGCAAAAAACGCTAAAGGACAAAGGCGGAACCCGCGCTATGGAAAACCAGCGGTATTGATTGGGGCACCCTTGAACGGTAAGAGGTTTTGAGGGAGAGCGGAGCGATCCCACTCAGCGATCGACGCGTGGCAGCGAAGGTGAGAGAAAAACCGTTGTGATCGCGTGCTATCAGTCGAGCAAGTCAACTGCGCTCGACGTGCGTATGACGTTGGATCTGGAGGAGCCCAGATCGGACGGCTGAGATTGCGCCCGATGGAGGAAGCGGAATCGACAAGAGATTAAGCCGCGTTCTAAAGGGATTTGGAGTCCGTTTGACCGCCATGATGGAAAAAGAACGCATACACAGTGTAACAGAAGAAACGAACCGAAGAAGCATGCTGGCACCAATTAGATGGAGACATGTGGCCACTTCCTGAGCATTCATGCTGACGCCAAATAGGGAACTCCAAGTGCAGCTACAGAAGGTGAATCAACACGGGTGGGAGAGGAACCGAATAGGCATAGGGATTGAATGGCTAAAGCCATGAACATAGACAATCGAACTACGAGGGGAAAAAAGAGAGAAGAGAGACAGTGAACAGTGAACCCTGAGAGGAGGACTGAACACAGAGAGCAGTAAAGCCAAGCAGAAGCGATATAGGGCTGAGCTAACCACAGGCAGCATCGAGCACCAGAGAGCTTGAAGATTCAAGCCTTGCCAAAGAGGAATCTATCTAGATTGAGCATCACAGTTGGCTCTTTCCACTGTAGACCGAGGGTCATAGAGCTGGGAGGAAGAATAAGAGTCTGTGTACTCCGAGTGGCTTGGGGAATCCAAGAACCACCCTGCCAAGCAAACTTGCTTAGGAGAACTCGCATTGAGTCCCTGTATTGTAATTCCTTTGCTGAGAGACACAATAAAACAAGGCCACCACTGAAAACTGGACCGGAGACGTAGCCCTGGAGAATAGGGTGAACTCCTATTAAAAATTATTGTGTCTTTGTGTTGCTTACTGTATTTCTCTGTTGTCTTTCCATTTATTTGTGTATTGGCAATCTAATCAATCCGTTGTTTCAATAACACAGAACACACACACCAGCACATGAGTCTATAATACCTTTTGTTTAATAAATCTTCAAACTGAGGTCACCCATAGGGTGATTATCAGATCAAGTGGTACCAGAGCTTTAGGTTGTAAGGTTAGACAAGCTTGTGTTGGTTTAGCTGTGAATGCTCACTAGATCAAAGCTCAAATTAGGAGAAGGAGAGTTGGTGGAAACTAATCCTAAAATTGGGAGAGTCTATTCTCGGAAGACAATGTCAGAAGAAGGTTCTATAGGGCCAGACCCTCAATTTATAGAAAGTTTCCTAGCTATAAAGTCTATGGTAGAAGAAATGTATAGGGACTTTAGAAAGCATAAGGGGAAAGATTCATCAGGCTCTAAACAAGATAAAGAAGAAGATGAATCTCATTCCCATGACCACTCCAAAGGAAAGGGGAAAGATGAAAGCTTTCTCACACCTCCTAATAGCCCTGTGCATAATAAGAAAGCATCTTTGATTAAGTTAGATGTTAAATTTGATTTTCCTATATATGATGGAGAGCTAAATGCTGAAAATTTGGACAATTGGATTAGACAAATTGATGTGTATTGCAGGGCACAGAACATAGACTCAGACAAGAGTAAGATTTAGTTGGCAAGCCTATGCCTAGGAGGCACTGCCTTGGTTTGGTGGGAAGCTAGAACCCAAGATGATATGAAAAGACATGGTAAGACCATCTCTGTCTGGAGTGAATTTGTTTCTGCAATCAAAAAGCAGTTCTATCCATTAGCCTACATGCAACAAGCCATGATGAGTTGGCAAACTCTTCGGCAATTGAAAGGGAAAAGTGTACAAGGGTATACTCAAGAGTTCAGAAAGAGAGCATTGACGTTGGGTATCTCATTAGACTCATCAGAGACTCTTTTGAAGTACATTGGTGGTCTACACAGCTAAATGAGGCATACCATCCTCATGTTTAATCCCACTAGTATAGATGAGGTATTTTTACAAGCTACTCATCTAGAAGCTAGAGGAAAGAATGGAAATCCAGAAGTTGGGGGACCATCCCAACCCACTGTAAGCAAGAGCAAGGAGAAAAGGAAGCAGAAGTGGAAAGCAAGGAAGGCTAACACTGCACAAAAAGGCCAAGCTTCATGCACTCACTGTAAAAAGGAGGGGCATGATGATGAGCATTGTTGGATTCTGCATCCAGAGCTGAGACCTAAGAAGTCCGAGGGCAAGAAGAAGAAGATTGCTGCAACTATTCAGAAATATTTGGGGTCAGACTCGGGAGATGAAACAATCATTACAGCCACAGGTATAAAAGGTAATAATTCTAAAGCATCTACTAGTAATTATGCTCAATCTGTTATTGATGAAGAGCATGAGAGAAAAAGGCATGAGCTTTTCCATATTCGAGTTATTTCCAAAAATCAAAAGATTGATACTTTGTTTGATAGTTGCTCACAAGTAAATCTGATTTCTGAAGCAATTGTAAAGAAATTGGGATTAGCAACTACACCTCATATGAAGCCATATCCATTAGGATGGTTGAATGATAAAGCACAACTACAAGTGACTAGACAGTGCAAACTCAAGTTTTCTTTTGGGTCAGCATTTGTGGATGAGGTTGAGTTAGATGTAATTCCCCTAGATATATGTGGAATTGTTTTAGGAAGTCCCTACTTGTATGATAGAAAAGCTATTTTCTATAGAGCCGAGAACAAGTATCTACTTGTTAAAGATGGAATCGAATACTTTGTAAGGGCTCATAAGCTCCAAAATAATTATACTCTCATAAACTCAGGACAGATGAAAAGAATGATAAATTCATGCAAACAGTTCTTACTAATGGTTATAAAGGAAAAGAAATCTGATAAGACCAATGTATTTGAGGGTTGTAATGCTGATCAGCAAGCTGATATAGAAAAGATTGTTTCAGAATATGATGTCTTATTTCAAGAACCTAAAGGTCTGCCACCCAAAAAGGGAATAGTACATGATATTATTTTGCAGCAAGATGTTCCTTTGCGTAACATTGGGATGTTGTCTGCTTTAGAGAATGTTGAAATCAAGAAGCAGGTGCAGGAGTTTCTCGAGAAAGGATTCATCAGGTCTAGCACATCACCATGTGGGTCATCCATCGTCTTGGTGAGAAAGAAGAGAATGTGCATTGACTACCGAGCACTGAATAAGATAACAATAAAAAATCGTTATCCCCTTCCTCGCATACATGATCTTTTAGAGCAATTGAAGGAAGTTGTTTATTTCACCAAGCTGGATTTGCATAGTGGATACCATCAGGTCAGAGTTGCAGAGCAAGATGCATGGAAGACTGCTTTCAAAACAAAGCAGGGATTGTATGAATGGCTGGTTATGCCTTTTGGACTAACTAATGCTCCTGCTACTTTCATGAGATTAATGAATGATGTACTTAGACCGTTTCTTGATGATTTTGTTATTGTGTATCTGGATGACATTCTGATTTTTACTAAAACGTGGGAAGAACATTTAAAGCATGTTAAGCAGACATTAGATGTTTTGAGAAGAGAAAAACTTTATGTTAAACTCTCCAAATGTGAATTTGGCAAAACCTCTCTAAATTATTTGGGTCATATAGTAGGGAGAGGTGAATTGAAAATAGATCCCTCTAAAGTGGCAGTCATTGTAAACTGCCTTAAACCCAAGTCTGCTACAGAAGTGAGAAGCTTATTAGAAGCAGCACAATACTCGAGGAAGTTCATTTCAAACTTTTCCTCAATTGAAGCTCCCTTACATGCTTTGACAGGATTGAACAAGGTGTTTCAGTGGGAAGGCAAACAACAGAAAGCCTTCGACACCTTGAAAGAAAAAATTAGTACAGCACCTGTACTAGCACTGCCAGATCTACAAAGACCATTTGAGATCCAAACTGATGCCAGTGACTATGCCATGGGAGCAGTGTTGACACAGCACAGTAAACCCATATGTTATCATTCTGAGACTTTTAATCCTGCAGTAGTTAACTATCCTACCTATGATAAAGAATTATATGCATTAGTTCAGAGTGTGAAAAAGTGGAAACATTAGTTAATGGGCAAAGAGACAGTAATACACACTGATCATCAGCCACTTCAATATCTACACTCCCAAACTAAGTTGCAACAATCAAGACATTACAGATGGATGGGACATTACAGATGGATGGGTTTTCTACAACAGTTTCATTTAGTCATCAGATATAAAAAGGGCATACATAACAAGATTGCAGATATGTTATCTAGACCCATTATAAATGCATCTACCATACTTAAGCATAATTATGTGCTGCATGAAAGCTACATAGAACAGTATGCTCAGGACGTGGATTTTAAAGATGTATATGCGACTTTGAGTCAAGGCAAAAGAGTAGAAGAATTAGACTATCATGCGAAGGACCGACTCTTATATCATTGTGGGAAACTCTGCATTCCATAAACTGAGAGAGTAAAGATAATTAGGGAAGCACACACTTCTCTGATATCAGGTCACTTTGGGGTAAGTAAAACAGTTGCACAGCTGCAAAGGTTCTGCTATTGGCTGAAAATGAATGAGACAGTTTCTAGATATGTGAAGGGATGTGCTATGTGTGCTAAAAGCAAGCCCAGTAACAGAAAACTAGGATTATACACTCCATTACCAGTTCCTTCTCACCCTTGGGAAAGCATTTCCATGGATTTTGTTGGAGGATTGCCCAAATCTAGGAAAGGTCATGATTATCTGTATGTTGTTGTGGATAGGTTCAGCAAAATGTGTATTTTGATACCCTGTAGTAAACAGATTACAGCTGAACAAACTGCAAAATTATTCTTTGAACATGTATGGGTTCATTTTGGATTACCCACTTCTATTATATCTGATCGAGGCACGCGATTTGTGGGGAAGTTTTGGTCAATTCTGTGGGAACTAATGGACACCAAGTTAAAGAAAAGCACAGCTTTTCATCCACAAACAGATGGCCAGACAAAAGTAGTTAACAGGACGGTGATCCAGTTACTGAGAGGATATTGCAGCAAACATCCTAAGCTTTGGGATGAACACTTGTGTTATGTGCAGCATGCTTACAATAAAGCTAAACACTCTTCTACACAGAGATCTCCTTTTGAGACCTATTTTGGTTTCATACCAAGGTCTCCTTTGGATTTTGTCTTTGGTAAAGATACCATGGTTGATAGACATGGTGATGTGGACAAGGCAACTAGGTTCATTGAACAGATCTAGGAGATCCACCAGGCGGTACAGGAACAACTGGAAAAGAGTCAGGCCAAGTACAAGGCTAGGCATGATAAGCATCGGATGGAGCATAGTTTTCAAGTTGGAGACCAAGTCTGGCTGTATATCAGCAAGGACAGGATGCAAGGTGAAGGTAAAAATCTAAAACCTATCAGGTATGGACCCTTCAGGATACTTGAGAAGATTGGTGAAAATTCCTTCCGCCTTGAGCTACCAGCTTACATGCACATCTACTCAGTCGTAAATGCAGACTGCTTGAGGTTGTTTGAACCGTCAATGATTGAGGACCCTGAAGAGTAGAGTCAATTACCTTCTGTTGACGACCTGCTACCTGAATATCTTAATGAGTTGCAGGAAGATACAGTGCTGGATAGGAAGGTAAGGACGACATGCAATGGACAAGTGGAATACCTCAGGATTGGGCTTAAGGGTTCGAAGTCGAGCAGTGCGAAGTGGATTGAGATTGGACAAGTGAGACAACAGTTTACTCACTTAGTCGATGCTTGAAGAAAACCAACTTTTGGTGGTTCAAAAGCTTTTTCATTAGGGAGGTTGTGATCCAAATCAGATCCACAAGAAGACTGTCAAGAACCTTGACTGTATCGAGTTGAACAAATCCTTGAAAATTCGAAAACAGTGATCAAAAAACACCTTAAACCAATGGCAATGGCTCCCAACGTGGAACGACGAGGACCTCGGTCAAAGCACGCTGACCGAGGCCCATGGAGACTATGCAGGAGGTCAAAACAGCCCCTGGGAGCCCTGGATCGGGAAAAGGAGGCGATTTTGATGCGCGATTAGTGCTTAGCGCTAATCGTGCATCGTTGGGCAAAAAGGGCTAAAGTGGAAAAACCTTAAGCACTCAGTCACGTTGGGAGCCGAAGAACCGCGAGCGGAGAAGCAAAAAGTGCTAAAGGACAAAGGCGAGACCTGCTCTCTGGAAAACCGGTGGTATTGATCGGGGGGCCCTTGAATGGTAAGAGGTTTTCGGGAAGAGCGGAGCAATCCCACTCAACGATCGATGCGTGGCAGCAGAGGTGAGAGAAAAGCTGTCGTGATCGCGCGCTATCGGTCGAGCAAGTCAACCGCGCTCGACGTGCGTATGATGTTGGATCTGGAGGAGCCCAGATCGGACGATTGAGATTGCGCCCAATGGAGGAAGCAGAATCGACAGGAGATTAAGCCGCGTTCTAAAGGGATTTGGAGTCCGTTTGACTGCCACAGTGGAAAAAGAACGCATACACGGTGTAACGGAAGAATCAAACCGACGAAGCATGCTGGCACCAATTAGATGGAGACACATGGCCACTTCCCGAGCGTTCATGCTGACGCCAAACAGGGAACTCCAAGTGCAGCTGCAGAAGGTGAATCGACGCAGGTGAGAGAGGAACCGAACAAGCATAGGGATCGAATGGCTAAAGCCATGAACAGAGACAGTCAAAATACGAAGGGGAAAAAAGAGAGAAGAGAGACAGTGAATAGTGAACCCCGAGAGGAGGACTGAACGCAGAGGCAGTAAAGCCAAACAGAGGCGACAGAGGGCCGAGCTGACCACAGGCAGCATCGAGCACCAGAGAGCTTAAAGATTCAAGCCTTCCCAAAGAGGAATCTGTCTGGATTGAGCATCATATTTGGCTCTTTCCACTGTAGACTGAGGGTCATAGAGCTGGTAGGAAGAATAAGAGTCTGTGTACTCCGAGTGGCTTGGGGAATCCAAGAACCACCCTACCAAACAAACCTACTTCAGGAGAACTCGCATTGAGTCCCTGTATTGTAATTCCTCTGCTAAGAGACACAATAAAATAAGGCCACCATTGAAAGTTGGACCAGAGACGTAGCCCTAGAGAATAGGGTGAACTCCTTATTAAAAATTCTTGTGTCTTTGTGTTGCTTACTGTATTTCTCTGCTGTCTTTCCAATTATTTCTGTGTATCGATCCGTTGTTTCAATAACACAGAACACACACCAGCACATGAGTCTGTAATACCTTTTGTTTAATAAATCTTCAAACTGAGGTCACGCATAGGGTGATTATCAGATCAGGTAATAAAGTATAAGAAGGGCACTAGCAATAAAGTGGCTGATATGCTATCTCGCCCTCCTATTTATGCTTCTGTTATTTTGCATAATGCTTTGTTGTCTTTTGAGAGTTATGCTAAACAATATGCTAATGATGATGGCTTTAAGGAGATTTATGCAAAACTAACCCATGGTTCACAGGTAGACAACTATCACTCGCAGGGGAAACTGTTGTATCACCTTGGTAAATTGTGTATTCCCACAGGGGAACAAGTATATGTAATTCGAGAGGCCCACACCTCTCTTGTGTCTGGACACTTTGGTGTCGAAAATACTTTATGTCATGTACAAAGATTTTGTTTTTTTCCTCATATGAAGAACATTGTGACTCACTATGTAAAGGGTTGTGTGATGTGTACTGTTTCAAAGCCCTCTAATAGAAAACTCGGGCCCTACACACCAATCCCTATTCTGAGTCGTCCATGGGAAAGTGTGTCGATGGACTTTGTAGGAGGATTCCCTTTGTTTGCACTAGAGTATCTCGATGAGTTACCTGAAGACATCATCCTTGATAGAAGAACCAAGACTTCACAGCGAGGAGATGTGGAATACCTTCGAGTTGGTTTCAAGGGGATCCCCCACAAGCAAAATGCTTTTCCCTCACTTGCCAATTCACTAATAAAGCTTTTGGCAGTCCAAAAGCTCCTCAATGGGGAGGATTGATCGAGGAGGATCTTCAGACACAATTGCATGGAAAAGCTCAAAATTCAGAGTGGTAGAAAAGCAAGTATCTTGACATCAGATCGAAGTGCTCGTTGCCTTGATTCCAACAGTGTGAACGACACTCCAATCCAAGTCCGGATGATGAAGTTATCACCAAAAGAGTCTGCCTTTGTTCCTTTGAAAAAGGAGGCATTTCTTCAAAAAATGGACTTAAAGCCTTTAGAAGGCAAATCGCAATCAGAGAAGTCAAAAGGCAGGCTTAAGGCCAGGGCAATGGAACCCCCGATTAGCGATCTCTGACTAATCGCAATCAGGGGCATGAGATGGCCGATATTGGGACTTAAGGCATGCGATTAGTGATTGCGATCGACGATCGGAGGAACAATCGAATTAGCGGATCGACAATCGGAGATCAGCGAATCGGCACATTAGCGATCGGCGAATTGGCACATTTTTGATTGGCAAATTGGCATATCAGTGATTGGTGGATCAAAATATCGGCAATCAGCAGATCCAAAGGAAAGAACCCCTAGGCCATTATAGGTGCAATATGTCGATGCGATCTGCCTATGGCAATCGGCGATCAATGATCGGCAATCCCTGCGACAGGGCCATTGAATAGCGTGATAGCGATTTGCAATAAAGGGGTCAGACCCAGCAGGAGATTAAAGTGGATTTGATAAATTTGAAGTCCGGATTTTAAGCCTTGTGGTTGGAATTTTCAATGTTTTGTGTATTATGGTTTTGAACGAAAAAGGCCTATTTTCGGGGTTTTGTTGCGCCCGTCGATCCTTCCATCTAAACGGTTTCTATTCTGAACAATCGACCCCCAATTTAAGTGTTCCTGTAACCAAAATAAATATTATAAAGCCCGATGAACACAGAAAGGCGGGGGAGAGGATTTTTGGCATGCAGTTCAAGGCAGAGATTGTAGGAAAGGGCGAAAGTGCATTTTGTCTGAATTGGACAAATATTATATGTTTTCAGCCCCTCTCGACGCCACGGATGCAGTGGTGCTATCCATTTCTCCATATGAGTTCTCCATTTCTCAGCCATTTTCCAGAATGGAGGTATAAGACTCCTTTTATGTAACTGATGATTGTATTCTCTTCTTTTCATGCCATTTAATGAATGAAGGCCTCCCCATTGACCTAGCAGGGCCTGGAGACATAGTCCAAGTTGGACGAACTCTGTTATCAAGTCTTGTTGTCTTCTTTTCATGCCTTTATGTGTTTCTTCTTCTTTCCTCATGTGCACATTAAATTTCTATGTTAAGCTGCAATTTCTACATGTGATTCTTTTGATACATCTATAAGCAAGATATCCATGGATCTTTGGCTCTACCTATTCCTAGATATTTTGTTGGAGCACTATTTGCAACAATAACCTTACCATATTTTTTTTTCTTGAGAGACTCAAAATTGTTCTTATCTCCACTCATGTGATTAGAGCATCCATTTTATATCTACAATTCATCTTTGTCTTCAAATGAGCAAAGGGAAAGGACACGCCTTATTTGTTCTTCTTACTTTTGCTTAATATGAGAATTGTTGGTGGATCCATCTTTCTCAAGTCATTTTGTAACAATATTCTTGTTTGGTTGTGTGCCTTTTTGTCTATGAAAATTCATTGACTTGTTCCTAGATTCTTTTCCTACATGACCAAACTTTTTACACATATAACATCTCACATGACCAGAAAATCGAGCAGAGGAACCATAATATTTCAGTTTCATATTCCCCTTATTGCAATCAATAGCTTTGTGACCAAATATGCTACAAGAAAAACAATATCCCTTAAAGAAACATGAGTACCTGTGAGCTGTTGGAAATAATACTGAGAGGGGGGTGAATCAATATTATCAGATCAATAATTTTTCATTTCTCAAACAGATTTACATACGCTACTTCTGAGAAGTGAACTAGCGTGTACTTGCAACTATGATTAGAGAAACCAGCAAACACCAAGAAAACTTGTGATTTAGACAATTTATCATGTGTTGATCTTTAACCAGTGCATCAATAACTTATTAAATAGAGGATTAAAAAAAGAATAAGCCATCACACATAAGCAACACACATGAACACCAAGATTTAAGGTGGAAACCCAATGTGGGTGAAAACCACCTGCCATTGTCGTCTCTGTCTTCTTTTAATAATAATAAAATCTATTTACAATCTTGTACTGGTGCAGACTCATACCAGTACGCAGGCACCCACCTACAAAAGACTACAACCTTCTCTCGTTTTCTAGCTTCTACTCGAAGGGAGCTGCAACCCCCTAGCTCTTGTACTAGTCAATGTGTTTACTAGTATGTAGGCGCCGACCTACAGAAGGCTATGACCTTCTTTCTTCTTCTAGTTGGATGCTCTTGGACCACCTTACTACAATATGAAGGCCACATTTCATCAAATTTTCACACTGGACCCATTAGTAACATTGAAGCTCAAAATCAATCACCACTGCAATATAACCATAAAATACATCCGCATCAACCACTCAGTGAAACCCAATCATCAATCTCTAATATAACTGAAACAATCAATCACTGAAACCTCTGAACTTCTGACACCACTGAATCAAACAATCACTGAACCTCTAACACAACTGAATCAATCATTCATTCAAACTTAATCAAATTCAACCAATCAACTGGAACAGATAGATCACTGTAACCAGTACACAAATCTGAACCTAGAACACTGCATCAACAACTAGAACTAACTGTAACCTCAAAATGCATGTGTCAGAATGTGTACGCTACTTCAATGAAGCAAACTTGCATGTATACGTTGCTTCCGTTTGCCCAACCTGCATACAGTTCTAAAGATACTGAATCCTAAAAACTCTGAACCACAAACTGTACCAATCAGTGACATACAGAACATCTACTGTCAATTTACAGAGCAATATACAGGTAGTAGCAAAGATCACCCTTCTCACTTATACAATTATTCAATCAGATACCAAACTCCTTATGCAATCAATTTTACATTCAGATCTAACAGGACTTCATTGACAGACAACAGTAAAACAATAGAACTAATCAGATAGATCGCTCAGGTCTAAAGAAATGGCCTTTTCTTTTGTATATGCTACTTCGAAGAGTATAACCTACATGTACACGTGCTTTTGTCAAGACAAACCAGCATACAGATCTACAAATATTAAATCATAACTTTGCTACAATTTCAGACTTCAGACAAACCCAGATCATGGAATTTAAATAATAAAGCAGGTGTACATGATCAGATCTATCCCAACCAATATCAGATCATTCAATGATAAGTCATTTCAGGTCTCATGATCCTAATCCAACATTGAATTCAAGGCGCACAAAATATTTCAGATCAAATCACAAGCATAGCCCCTGCAACATAAAATATACTTTAGATAGAAGTTTTCCTTAGTAACCCATTCACTTACACAATTGGCCTTATGATCTTCTCCTCCTTATATAGTTTTTGGCCTTTCTCAATACCTCGGATGAAAACCACTTAGTGACCTATGGTATTCTTGGGTGGGATCAAATAGTCGTTACTCCTCTCAATATTGTGGGCTAATACCATGGTATTGACCCCTGGTATTTTCTACTCTTGAAATTCCTTGTTTTTCCAATCTGAACGCGCTTTCCCTCTTGTGAGAGTGCGTGTAAACATTTACGCTCTTTTTGTTTTATGGACCAGCATGTATATGCCATTTTGACTAAGTGGACCTGTGTATACTTCTTAAATTGCTCTTACATCATCCTCTTCCTTGAACTTCTTTATTTTGATCAGTAGACCTTAGTTCCATCTTCCTGTTCTTCTGTACCACTACCCTGTTACCTCTAAATATACCTATTATATTGTGAGTTTCCTTTTATTAAAAATAAACTAACCTGTAGAGTTGCCATAAAGGACAACATGTGTATCATAATGCCAACAATCTCCCCCTTTGGACTTGATGGCAACCATGATGGTGTTGATTACTGCAACCTGTAGAAACTGTTATAGATAATCATGCAACACCAAAATACTATATTCCCCCCTTTGACATCAAAGGTAAGGGTGGATCAAGCTACTATCCCCCTTTGATATACATTATGTTGTCCATGCTCCCCCTGAGTACATGCCGAGTCTGTAGAGATATGATTCAAATGAACAACATGACTCTATAACTCAACTAAGTGAGTATGACCTCCCTATAACCAATTATTCATACATACATCAATCACCCAACCAAGTGGGGATACACCACATTTGACTCATCTGTCCAACCAAGTGGAGATATACCAATTGTTTATACATGACAAAGATATAGAAAATATTACATCATCTATCCCTATGCAAAGAGGGGATACAAATTACATTATATGTCCAATAGGATTCATTCAAATATAGACCATGACAGAAGAAGTCATATCACACTCATGACTTATGTAACAAATGATATAAGTATCTGAAGCCATAGCAGAGCTCAGCAACCATGATGTCAACAATGTAGAATGTGTGTGAAGGCTAATGCTCCCCCTGAACCTGTGCTACCTGTGCATTTTCAACAAGTTATTCATCGAGGCATCTTTGTTAGTCAGATAAAATCAATGAAAAAAGTATATCATCAAACTGTAGTCATCAATTCCTGACAGAGCACCCATATCAAAGTCTGAACCACTAATTTTCTGTTAGAAAAATATGTATGCTCCTTTAGCCACATAAACCCACGTGCGACTATACTTCATGAAACCCTCATATAACCTTCTTCTGAAAATTGGATTTAACAGCAGGATGATGCAGTAACTACTCCCATCTTTTGTCTGAGATATTCAAATGTTTCTTTGGGCAGTGGTTTAGTGAATATATTAGCAACCTGTTCTTTGGAGGCAACATACTCCAATTTGACCTTTTGTTCAAGCACTTGCTCTCATGGAAAATGGTACTTGATGGGTATGTGCTTGGTCTTGGAGTGCATGACTGGAATTTTTGAAATACTAATGGCACGTGTATTATCACATAGAATGGAGATGGGTGGAGTACATGTGATCTTAATGTCTTGAAAAGTTTGCATCATCCAAAGTAGTTGTGTACAGAAAGATGCAACAGCCACATATTCTGCTTCAGCTGTAGATAAATCAATAGAACTTTGTTTCTTGCTGAATTAAGACATTAATAAAGAACCCATATAGAATGCACCTCCACTAGTGCTCTTTCTATCATCAACACTTCTTGCCCAATCTGAATCTATATATGCATGAAAAGTAACGTCTCTATCTTTAGGATGCCATAGTCCAAAGTCTTGAGTTCCTTGAAGATATTTGAAGATTCTTTTGACTGCCTCGAGATGTGATTACTTTGGATTTTCTTGGAGCCTCCCAACAATTCCTACTGCATGCACGATGTTAGGTCTGGTACCTGTTAGATAAAGAAGACTTCCAATCATAGATCTGTAAGTTGGTTGGTTTAGTGTTGGTGATTCATCGTTGGAGATGAGACTGCATCCTGTTACCATTGGAGTACATACTAGTTTAGAATCTTCCATTCCGTACTTCTTCAAGATCTGCCTGAAATATTTGGTTTGTGAAAGAAAGATACCATATTTTGTTTGTTGAACTTGTAGACCAAGAAAATAAGTAAGTTCACCAAGTAAGTAAATTTCAAATTTTTATTGCATTACTGAAGCAAAATTCTGACTCATGGATTCTTCATTGCTACCAAAAATGATATCATCAACATAAACACTAGTAATTAGTAGTTTATCATTTTCAATCTTTGTGTATAAATTGTTATCTGCAGAACCTTTTGTAAAACCCTGTTGTTGTAGATATTTGTCAAGGAGGTAATACCAAGCCCCTGGAGCCTGTTTCAGACCATAGCGAGTCTTTTTGAGTTTGCATACAAGTTTTGCATCATTTCCGAGAATGAATCCTTATGGTTGTTCAATATAAACTTCTTCTTCTAAATCTCCATTAAGAAAGGTTGATTTTACATCCATTTGATATACTTTGAATTTTCAAAAACTAGAAAGAGCAAGAAACATCCTTATGGCTTCAAGTCTGGCAATAGGTGCAAAAGTTTATTCAAAATATATACCCTCTTACTGAGCATACCCTTTGCAAACAAGTCTTTCCTTGTTTCTAATAACTTCTCCATTTTCATTCAGCTTATTCTTAAATATCCATTTTGTTCCTATAACATTTTTATCATGAGGTCTAGGAACTAACTCCCGAGTATCATTCTTTTCAATCTGACCTAATTCTTCATCCATGGCCTTGACCCAACATTCATTTACATTCTGAGGTTGTATGGAGGATAGTGATGCTAGATAACTTGAGGTCCCTGTAAGAGTTCTTCTTGTCTATACTCTAGAACCTTTTTCTCCTAGAATTTGAGATTCTGGATGATTCTTATGAACATACCTGGATGGAGGCTTTTCCTTGTTTGTTGTATCTTCTTCTGGTGCTTCATTGGATTATTCTTCAATATCATTTGGTTTGATCCAGGAAAGCATTCCCCATCTTCCTCATTGTCATATTCCTTTGTTGATTTCATCTGTTCTAGATTTCTGCATGCTTCATCAACTATAACATCAATTCTTTCAACAATTTTCCGAAGTCTTTTATTATAACATTTGTATCCTTTACTTCTAGAAGAATAACCAAGAAGAATACCTTCGTCCGCTCTGGGTTCAAACTTACCAAGTTTTTCATCATTCCTTTTGATAAAACATTTGCTTCCAAAAACTCTAAAGTTTTTTACAGTAGGAGGCTTACCATACCAAAGTTCATGTGGAGTTTGATTGTTATTTACCCGAACATTCGCTTTGTTGAGAATAGTCATGGCAGCAAATGCAGCTTCACCCCAGAAGGTTGCAGGAGTTCCAGATTCATCTAGCATAGCTCGAGCCATTTGTTGAACTGTTATGTTCATCCTTTCTACCACACCATTTTGCTGAGGAGTTCTTGCGGTGGAGAATTGCCTTTTTATTCCATGTTGTTCACAAAAATCAAAGAATTCATCTGATATGAATTCTCCCCCTCGATCATATCTGAGACATTTGATTTTTTGATCTGATTCATTTTCAACTAAAGC
Source organism: Pinus tabuliformis (assembly GCA_031772625.1). NCBI lineage: Eukaryota > Viridiplantae > Streptophyta > Pinopsida > Pinales > Pinaceae > Pinus > Pinus tabuliformis. Next base: position 1,076,264,344 of record CM062811.1, read on the forward strand.
TTTGAATGCTTTAAACTTTTCAAATGCTTCATCTTTATGGTTTAGTAGAACTATCCAACACATTCTTAGAAAAATAATCAATAAACAAAATGAAGTATTCTTCTCCACGAGGTGACTTTTTCCTTGTTGGTCCAGATAAATCAGTATGGATGAGCTCAAGAGGCTTACTTGCTGACCCTTCCTTTTCAATGAAGTGAACTCTGGTTTGCTTACTGATTTGACATGGTTTGTATATGGTATTTTCTGGGATGCTAATATCTAGAAGATCACGAATTGCCTTGAGCCTGCATGCTTTTCTTATTTGAGAAAAGCTTAGATGTCCCAATCTTCAATGCCACAACCAGTTTTCATCTGTTTTGCTTAGATAGCATTGGTGTTGTCCTCCTTTGAGTATGTATAAGTTCTTTGGATTTCTTTCACCTTTGATCATGGTCTTTCCTGTATCAAGCTCACAGACAACACATATATTTGATCGAAACACCACTTCATTTCCTTGATCACACATTTGACTGACACTCAACAGGTTATGCTTTAAACCATCTACATACATGACATTTCCAGCATTAACATTTTATTTCAAGAAAACAAAACCTTTACCTTTAATGATAGTTGGAGTGTCATTTCCAAATGAGACATTCTTTTCCTTTTCTAAAGCACTATATGAATGAAGTTTCTCTTTATATGTTATGAAACCAACCCACAAAAATATAGAAAAAATAGATGAACGCCTTAGAAATCAACCTCTTCGAGGGGGCAACCTCCTTTACATTACACAAATGAACAATTCTTGGATGATACAAATGACAAGACCTCCTTTCTTTATATAAGAGTCTAAGGGGTCATAATATAATCAGAGCTGACATAACAATAATAATCTAAGGGCACACTAATAACAACAACAGGCTTCTATGGGGCACAATAATAATAATATGGGGACTACATGGGCACAACAATATAATAAGGGGATTGTACTAATAAAAATAAGGGGTTACACTAGTAGTATAGGGACCTAACATGCCCTCTCCTTCAAAAGGTGTTGTCCTCAACACTTGAGTAGTTCTTGATGCTTCTGTGTAAAATTCTTGTCCTCCCATGTGGAATCTTCAGCGATTAAGTTCTTCCACTTGATGAGATACTCTGAAATTGATCGATTTCGTAGCTGTTGGGTTCTTTCTTCTGTGACTGCTCCAAGTTCCAATATGATTTTTCCTTCCTCGTCAAGTTCTGGCAATATTGTTTGAACTGGGATCTTCAATAACTTTTGAATGAGTGGCAACACTTCTTCATCCTTCTTCCATTCATTCCTTGCGTCGTTTATCCAATCTGGTTGGATAATAGAAATAACACAAAACAATGCTTCCACATCCTCATCCCTTCTTGAGAGTGCATCTGCAACAACATTTGGCTTCCCGTTTTTGTAGATGATTTCAAAATCATAACCCAACATATTTGTGACCCAATTTTTCTTTTCTTCTAAAGATAATCTTTGTTCTAAAAGGTATTTCAGACTATCGTGATCCAATTTTACCTTGAAGTGTCTTCCCATTAGGTAAGGTCGCCATTTCTTAAGTGCATGTAGTATTGCCAACATTTCCTTCTCATAAAAATCTTGCTTGAAACGTAGCCATAAAAATACCCAATCGCCTACATCAAAACTTCTTTCACTGCGATGTTGATTTGCCTCTTGTTTCATTCGATTCTGCACCAAAGTGGCGTTATCCTTTAAAAGTTGGAGAACTTGTTGTTGATGCTTGATTTGATATTTCACTGCTTGAACCTTTTTCTTCTTGATATGTCCTTCTATCTTGAGAGTTTGAGTGGTAATTTCTTCCAATGCATTACAAGATATAGTCGGATTCATTTCTTGATGCTTGATGTGATCTTTCACTTCTTGAACATTTTTCTTCTTGATATGTCCTTCTATCTTGATAGTTTGAGTGGTAATTCTGACCAATGCATTACAAGATATGCTAGGATTCATTTCTTCTTTCTCGATGTGATCTTTCACTTCTTGAACCTTTTTCTTCCTGATATGTCCTTCTATCTTGAGAGTTTGAGGAGTGGTAATTATTTCCAGTTATTTACAAGATATGATCGAATTCATTTCTTCTTTATCTGGGGCAGGTTCCTGGTGTATATCCTCTTCTTTTGATGTTTATTGATCCTTTTCTTCCTCTTCTTCATAATTAAAATAATTTCTTCTCAGCACACTTATGACCTTTAGTGTATTTTCTATCACAATTGTAACAAAGCCCTTTTTCTCTTTTTTCTTCCAATTGTTGCGGTGTAAACCTTGTAGGTTGTGGAAGGCTAGGAGAAAAAACACTTCCATAATTATAGTCATGAGTGGTGGGATTACTTGTTTCCATAATTTCACTTTCAATTTTTCTTTCCAACCTGAATGCCTTCTCCAATGAATCAAGTTCCCAAAGACGAACCTCATGTTGAATGTTATCCTTTAAAGTCCCTATGAAGACATCAATCATTTTCTTCTTTGGAATATCATTTATCCTTATATTCAATTTTTTGAAATCCTCAATGTGCTCTACCATTAAACCCTTTTGTTTGAGATTTATCAATTGGCTAAAGAAGGTGTTGCTCTTTGTATCCTCATAATGTGATATCATTTCTTGCATGAAAATCGACAAGTGACAAGTGCTCTACAAGAACACGGCCCTTTATACCATAAAAACTGATCTGGTTCTAAATATGAAGATGCAATACATACCTTTTGTAACAGTTGCACCTCATGTAGATCAAAATATTGCTCCATCTGTAGTATCCAATGTATCGAATCCTTGCCATCAAACTTTCTCATATTCCTTTTCTTGATTTTAGGAGCTCAATCTTGAAATGACTGTAACTTTGTAATTTCAAATCTCCAAGTTCTGAAATTTCATCCTGTAGTAGCCCTCTGAGTCCTCTTTCTAACCCCAAAAGTCTGATCAATATTGGATTTTGTAAGGAAGCGTTATGTCAAATCTCCCACGATGGCCCGATTATAGACTAGTTCAGTAGATCAAACTTGTACTAAGTTCCCCGTGTCATTGTTTCAATATTAGGACCTAAAACCGATACACAGAAAACTACTATCCATCCTCTTTTTGCAACTTCTTACGAAATTTCAATTTGATGCTCAGAGAGAAAGTTATGACGATTTTCCCAAGGTCACTTGTTTAGGATGTAATTCAAGAGCCTGCAGAAACCCTAAATGTCTCAGATTATATCTCTGAAAATATAGTGAGACAAGATCTGAAATTCGGACCCGAGCTTCACCAATATTTCGGTTCAAATGGGTTTTAATTTCAAAGTCTGAACCTTTGTAGAACAAATATTATAGCTAAACATTCACGATGACCTGTTTGAGATGAAATTCTGGAGCTTGCAAAAACCCTAACTTCCTCAGATCATATCTCCAAAAATATAGTGAGACAAGATCTCAAATTCGGATGCACGGTTCAGACCGATTTCTTCTCAAATGGGTTTTTTTTTAGCTTCTTAAAATTTGTAGCGAAAAAGTTATAGTGAAAATTCCACGATGACCTATTTGAAGCAGCGAAACCTTAGAATCCACAGCTCTGATACCAAATGTTATGAAACCAGCTCACAAAAAGATAGAAAAAATAGATGAACGCCTTAGAAATCAGCCTCTTCGAGGGGGAAACCTCCTTTACATTACACAAATGAACAATTCTTGGATGATACAAATGACAAGACCTCCTTTCTATATATAGGAGTCTAAGGGGTCATAATATAATCAGAGCCGGCATAACAATAATAATCTAAGGGCACACTAATAACAATAGTGGGCTTCTATGGGGCGCAATAATAGTAATATGGGGACTACATGGGCACAAAAATATAATAAGGAGGTTGTACTAATAACAATAAGGGGTTACACCAGTAGTATAGGGACCTAACATTATCACCTGTCATGTGTTTGGAGCATCCACTGTCGATGTACCACTGATTTGCTTGTCCTTCTGCATATAAAGCTATACCACATATTTTTTATTGAGATTCCTTCCTTCTCCATATCTTGGTATTTAATGGTGTTTGCTCCTTTTGAAGTGTTGTACAAAATTTGCTTATGCATTCAAATTCTTCATGACCAAAGTTGTTACAAATCGAGCATTCTATTCCATTTTCAAGAGGAGAAAAGTTATTATAGGAACTTTTCTTGATTCCTGTTACACTCCTTTGATTTCGTGCTTCTCTAGTCATGATGGTTTTGTAAGCAACACATTGAGCAACCTTGTGCCCAAAGTTATGACATGAAAAACATTGCCCATTAAAGAAGTTTTTGCGATCATAGAATCTTTTGACATTGTTTACCTGTTGGTTATGGCTTCTACTGATATTCATACTTGGAGTAAATTGAGTATGATTTACCAGATGAGTAGTTTTAGGCCTTTGTTGACGATTGACATATTGTTCATTGGTGTTTGCTGCATCAAGATAGCTTCTGGTGGAGGTTGACAGGTTATGTGATTGAGATGATTCTTTAGTATATCCAAGACCTGTATTTATCAGAGGAGAACACTGAACTTTGATAATTTCATTTAAAGTTTCCAATCCTTTAGCAAATCTAAGATTGAGAGATTTTGTCTTCTTAAGTTCCTTTCTTAGACCCACAATTTCACATTCTAGATTTTCATTGTGTTTTTCTCTTTCAGCAAGTTTGTGTATCAAAGTATCTATGATCATATTCTTTTCTTCTAAACAGATTTTGAGTTTAGTGATTTCTTCAAGAAAATATTCCTCTTCTAATGCATGAAAAAAATTATCATTGTCATAAGCCATGAGTAGTCTATAATCTTGTTCAATTTCATCTTCATCATTATTAGATAGACCATCACTATCTTCATGTGTATAGTAACTCCTTCTATTCTCAACCTGTTTTCTATTGCTTCTAGCATATTCCTTTTTCTTTTCATATTTATCTTTATGAGGACATTTGGCAGCATAGTGACTGACTCTACCACAAGCAAAGCATTTGAAAGGTATCTTACCTCTGAATCTTCTGGAACCCCATTGAAGCTTCTTGACAAAATTTACCTCATCATCTTCTTCTAAAATGTGTCTTGATTCATTGTGCTCTTCCTTTCCTTTTCCCTTTGGTGATGCTTTAAAAATGACTTCTCTCATATCTAATGGACCTCCTTTTCTCATTTCAAAGGCAGTTAGGATTCCATAGAGTTGAGTCATTGTAATATTTTGAAGATATTATCTTTCTTCTATGGCAGACACTTTTGACTCAAATTTAGAAGACAAAGATCTCAAAATTTTCTCAACCAATGTAACTTCCTTTATTTCTTCACCTAGATTCTTCATACAATTAGCAATCTCATCTAGACGTAAAAAGTAACTAGCTACACTCCCATCACTATGCATCTTAAGAGTTTCATACTGGATTCTAAGAGTTTGAAGCTTAGCACGTTTTACCTGAGAGTCGCCTTCGTAGCTCTGAATGATTTTGTCCCGTATCTCTTTGGTTGTCTTGAGCTGCATGACTTTGACAAATTCTGATTCTGACATACTTCCCAATATTGTATTGATATCTTTGGCATTGGTTTCGTATAGCTTCTTACCTGCAAAGTTTGTAGGAATTGCTGCTAGAAATTGATATCCTCCTTCCACAATTTCCCAAACATCTGCTCCAAGCGATTGTAGATAGGCTATGGTTCTTATTTTCCAATATACTAAGCTGCTCCCATTAAAGATTGGTGGTCTGATGGTTCCCATTCCTTCGTGATTATCATATTGAAAGATCTTCCTTCAAGAGATCAAGCTTCTTCTAAAGGACCTGCTCTGATACCAATTGTTGGAAATAATACTGAGAGGGGGGTGAATCAATATTATCATATCAATCATTTTTCATTTCTCAAACAGATTTATATACGCTACTTCTGAGAAGTGAACTAGCGTGTACATGCAACTATGATTAGAGAAACTAGCGTACACCCATAAAACTTGTGATTTAGACAATTTATCATGTGTTGACCTTCAACCAGTGCATCAGTAACTTATTAAACAGAGTAGTAAAAATAGAATAAACCATCACACATAAGAAACACACATGAACACCAAGATTTAAGGTGGAAACCCAATGTGGGTGAAAACCACTTGCTGCTGTCGTCTCTGTCTTCTTTTAATAATAAGAAAATCTGTTTACAATCGTGTACTGGTGCAGTCTCATACCAATATGCAGGCACCCACCTGCAGAAGGCTACAACCTTCTCTTGTTTTCCAGATTCTACTGGAAGGGAGCTGCAACCCCATAGCTCTTGTACTAGACAATGTGTTTACTAGTACATAGGTGTCGGCCTACAGACGGTTACGACCTTATTTCTTCTTCCAGGAACCAAGTTTCATAAATTTTCAAACTGGATGCTCCTGGACCACATTACTACAATATGAAGGCCACATTTCATCAAATATTTACACTACACCCATTAGAAACATTGAAGCTCAAAATCAATCACCACTGCAATATAACCATCAAATACATTTGCATCAACCACTCACTGAAACCCAATCATCAATCTCTGATATAACTGAAATAATCAATCACTGAAACCTCTGACACAACTGAATAAAGCAATCATTGAACCTCTGACACAATTGAATCAATCATTCATTCAAACTTAATCAAATTCAACCAATCAACTAGAACAGACAGATCACTATAACCAGTACATAGATCTGAACGCAGAACACCGCATCAACAACCAGAACTAACTGTAACCTCAAAAGGCATGTGTCAGAATTTGTATGCTACTTCAATGAAGCAAACATGCATGTATACGCTGCTTCTGCTTTCCCAACCTACGTACACTTCTAAAGATATTGAATCATAAAATCTTTGAACCACAAACTGTACCAATCAGTGACATACAGAACATCTACTATCAATTTACAGAGTTTTATACAGGTAGTAGCATAGATCACCCTTCTCACTTATACAATCAATCAATCAGATAACAAACTCCTTATGCATTCAGTTTTACATTCAGATTTAAGAAGACTTCATTGACAGACAGTAGTAAACAACACAGAATTGATCAGAAAGATCACTCAGGTCTGAAGAAATGGCCTTTTCTTTTGTATATGCTACTTGGAAGAGTATAACCTGCATGTACACGTGCTTTTGTCAAGATGAACCAGCATAGAAATCTGCAAATATTAACTCATAACTTCGCTGCAATTTTGGACTTCTCACAAACCTAGATCATGGCATTTAAAGAATAAATTAGGTGTACATGATCAGATCTAGCCCAACCAATATCAGATAATTCAATGATAAGTCATTTCAGGTCTCATGATCCTGATCCAACATTGAATTCAAGTGGCACAAAATATTTGAGCTCAAATCACAAACATATCCCCTGCAACATAAAATATACTTCAGATAGAAGTATTCCTTAGTAACCCATTCACTTACACAATTGGCCTTATGACCTTCCCCTTCTTATATAGTTTTTGGCCTTTCTCAATACCTCGAACCAAAACCACTTAGTGGCCCATGTTATTCTTGGGCAGGATCAAATATTCGTTACTCCACTCAATATTGTGGGCTAATACCATGGTATTGACCCCTAGTATTTTCTACTCTTGAAATTCCTTGTTTTTCCAACCAGTACGCACTTTCCCTCTTGTGAGAGTGCATGTATACATATACACTCTTTTTGTTATGTGGACCAGCGTGTATATGTCGTTTTGACTAAGTGGACCTGTGTATACTTCTTATATTACTCTTACATCATCCTCTTCCTTCAACTTCTTTATTCTAATCAATAGATCTTAGTTCCATCTTCTTGTTATTTTGTACCACTTCCCTATTACCTCTAAATATACCTTTTATACTGTGAGTTTCCTTTTATCAAAACTAAATTGACCTGTATAGTTGCCATCAAGGAAAACACTTGTATCATAATGCCAACACGCGCTAATGATATTCCTGTGAATCTACTTCTTCAACTGGCTGCAAAGTGTCTAAAGATAAATAGATAAAATATTCAAAATCATTGTTCAGAGGATAGAATCGATTAATGTTTCTATTTTTGGGAGTAAATGATTTCCTTTTAAAATTCATCTTCCTTGGGTGTTGATCAGGTTCTCTTCTTATCTTTATATCAAGAATTTTATATTTTGCATTGTTATCCTTCAAGTTCCTTTCACAAGTATGTGAACTAGATTCTCCTTTTACAATTTCATGAAAACCAAGACCAGATCTAATGGAGGGAGATCTTTGACAACTAAGAATGTTATCCAAGATCTTAGTACTATCTTGAAATCTCAAATGTTTATCTTTTTCTTCTAATTTGCCTTTTATAATACTTCCCTCAACCTTCAGCCTTTGATATTGTTCTTCCTTTTCGAGATATTGCTTCTTAATTCCTTCTTCAACCTTTCTTCCTTCTACCACTTGCTCTTTTAATTGGATAATCTCTTGCTTGTTTGACTTTTCAAGATCTGATATTAGAGACACAATCTCAAATCTCAACTTCAAGTCCTTCACAATATTGTTTATATTCTTTTGCAACATTTACCGATTTCACATGATCCCTATTATCATATGCTTGCGACTTATTCTTATGATTGTTAATACTCTTTAAAGAAAAAAAAGTTTTCTTCTAAGATTAAGTGTTTCTTTCTAACCAATCTTCTTCTGAATTAGTAACTCCACCTAACATAACAAATGTTTTTTTTATTATCATACTCATCTTCTGAAACAAGGTTACTTGTTGGTTTTCCTGATGAACAATCATTGAAATAAGGAATTACTGAGAGGGGGGTAGAATCAGTAATTAACAAACTCTTTTTTCTCTTTCTTATTATGCTTACATACCCTTCTTATGTTCTTTAACTTGTGAGACAATTCATTCCCAAAACATTGAACAAAAAATATTTCAGACACACATATTCAAGCAACAATCACATGAGCATCACACATTTGATACAATCTTTTTCACGTGGAAACCCAGAGGGAAAAAAACACCAATTTGTTTTTTATTTATGATGTAAATTAAGAACCCACTTAATTACATATGTTTATTTGTGAGCACCCACTTGTTGGAAATAATACTGAGAGGGGGGTGAATCAGTATTTACAATTCAATAATTTTTCATTTCCCAAACAGATTTATATACGCTACTTCAGTGAAGTGAACTTGCATGTGCACGCTACTATGATTAGGGAAACCAGTGTATACCCAGAGAACTTATGATTTAGTCAATTTATCATGTGTTGATATTTAATCAGTGCATCAGTAACTTATTATGTAGTAACTATGTGCATTAATAACATAATAAACCATCACACATAAGAAACACCCATGAACACCAATATTTAAGGTGGAAACCCAATGCGGGAGAAAAAACACCAACTGTTGTCATCTATGTCTTCTTTTAATATAAAGAAAATCTGTTTACAATATTGTACTAGTGCAAACTCATACCAGTACGCATGTACCCACCTGCAGAAGGCTACAACCTTCTCTTGTTTTCCAGCTTCTAGTGGAAGGGAGCTACAACCCCCTAGCTCTTGTACTAGCCGATATGTTTACTAGTATGTAGGCACCGGCCTATAGAAGGCTACGACCTTCTCTCTTCCTCCAGAGACCACGTTTCATTAATTTTTAGACTAGATGATCCTGGTACACAACAATACAAAATGAAGGCCTTGTTTCATCAAATTTTCACACTGAACCCATCAGAACTTTCAAACTGCATCAACCAACAATCATTTAATTTAACAATGAGATCATTGTCACCAAAACACTAAGTTGAACCCAAAAACCTGCATCATCTTTCAGAACTAACTGCAGCCTCAAAAATCATGCATCTGACTATATATGCTACTTTACTAAACCCAACCTACGTGTATACGCTACTTCCTTTAACAAAACTTGTGTATACCTTCAAAACTACTGAATCATAGAAACTTCTAAATCAAATCTGTACCAACTAGTAACATTCTGAACATATACTGTAAATTTACAGAGATCTGGATAGTCAATAGCAGAGATAACCCTTCACACTTAATCAATAAATCAATGAGACAAAAACTCCTTATGCATTCAGTTTTACTTTTTGATCTAAGAAGACTTATTGAAAGACAACAGTAAAACAACAACACTTATTAGATAGATCAGTGATTTCTGAACAATAGGCTTTTCCTTTGCATACGCTACTTGGAAGAGTTGAACCTGCATGTATATGCACCTTTACTAAGGCTAACCAACAAATAAATCTGTAAATATTAACTCATAACATCGTTGTTGTTCCAGAATTCAGACATACCTAGATCATGACATTTAAAGAATACAAAGTGTAAGAAATCAGATCTAGCCCAACCAATATCAGATAATTCAATGATAAGTCATTTTAGGTCTCATGATCCTGATCCAACATTGAATTCAAGGTGCACAAAATATTTCAGATCATATCACAATCATATCCCTTACAACATAAAATATACTTTAGATAGAAATATTCCTGAGAAACCCTTTCACTTGCACACTTGGCCCTCAGATCTTCTCCTCCTTATATAGTTTTTGGCCTTTCTCAATACCTCAGACCAAAACAACACTTAGGACCTGTTGTATTATTGGACGGGATCAAATATTCATTACTCCACTCAATATTGTGGGCTAATACCATGGCATTGACCCTTGGTATTCTTTACTCTTGAATTTCCTTGATTTTCCAACCCATACACGCTTTTCCTCTTATGAAAGTGTGTGCATACATATACGCTTTTTTTGTTCTGTGGACATGCATGTATACACTCCTTTGACAAAGTGGACCTGCGTATACAGCTTAAACTAATTTACCTTTTCCTTCAACTTCTTCATTCTGATCAGTAGACCTTTGTTCCAACTTCTTGTTCTTCTGTACCACTGCCCTGTTAACTCTGAATTGACTTGTTACACTGTGAGTTGCCTTTTATCAAACCTGAACTAACCTGTGAGTGAGTTTCCATCAAGGACAACACCTGTATCATAATTCCAACAATCTCCCCCTTTGGAATTGATGGAAACCATATTGGTGTTGATTACTGCAAGTTGTAGAAACAGTTAGAGATATCAAGAAACACCAAAATACTCTCCCCCTTTGACATCAAAGGAAAAGGACGAACCAAGATATTCTCCCTCTTTGAGATGCACTATGATGTCCATGCTCCCCCTGAGTATATGTAGAGTCTGTAGAGATAAAATGACTCTATAACTCAACCAAGTGAGTATGACCTCCCTAAGACCAATGACTCATACATACATCAATCACCCAACTAAGTGGAGATACACCAAATTTGACTCATCCACCCAACCTAGTGGGGATATCCCAATTTTTTTTACATGACTAAAATAGCAATTATTACATCATCCTTCCCATGCATATTGGGGATACAAATTACATCATATGTCCAATAGGACTTATTCAAAAATAGACTATGACAAAACGAGACAAATTACACCTTAGATCTTTACATGACCTATGCAACAATTGATATGAGTATCTAAAACCATAGTTGAAATCAACAACCATAATACCAACAATGCAGAATGTTTGATAAGGCTAATGATCCCCCTGAACCTGTGCTACATGTGCATTGTCAACAAATCATTCATCAAGGGATCTTCATTAGTCAGATAAAAATCTATGAACAAAGCATATCAGCAGACGGTAATCTTCAATATCAGACTGGGCACCCATATCAAAGTCTGATCCACTATTTTTCTATCAGAAAAACATATATGCTCCTATAGCCACAGAAACTTGCATATATATGCGACTATCCTTCATGAAACTTGCGTATAGGAAACTTCTTCTGAAAAACTGGATTTAACAATAGAATGATGCAGAAACTACTCCCAACTTTTGTCTAAGATATTCAAATGTTTCTCTGGGAAGCGGTTTGGTGAATATATCAACAACTTGATCTTTGGAGGGAACATACTCCAATTTAACCTTTTGTCCAAGCACCTGCTCTCATAGAAAATGATACTTAATGGGTATGTGCTTGGTCTTTGAGTGCATGACTGTATTTTTCGAAATAGTGATGGCACTTGTATTATCACATAGAATGGAGATGGGTGGAGTACATGTGATTTGAATGTCTTGCAATGTTTGCATCATCCAAAGTAGTTATGTGTAGCAAGATGCAACAGCAAAATATTATTGTTCAGTTGTAGATAAGGAAATCGAACTTTGTTTCTTGGTGAACCAAGACACTAACCGTGATCCCATATAAAATGCACCTCCACTAGTGATTTTTTGATCGTCAACATTTCCAGCCCAATCTACATCTGTATATCCATGAAGAGTAATATTTGTATCTTTAGGATACCATAGAGCAAAGTCTTGAGTTCCTTGAAGATATTTGAATATTCTTTTTACTTCTTGAAGATGTGATTCCTTTGGATTTGCTTGGAACCTTCCAACAATTCCTACAACATGCATGATATCAGTTCTAGTACCTGTTAGATAAAGCAGACTTCCAATCATAGATATGTATGTTATTCGGTTTACTGCAGGTGATTCAATGTTAGAACTGAGACTACATCTTGTTACCATTGGAGTACATACTGGTTTAGAATATTCCATTCCATACTTCTTCATAATCTTCTTGAAATATTTAGTTTGTGAAAAAAAAATACCATCTTTTGTTTGTTGTACTTGTAGACCAAGAAAATAAGTAAGTTCACCAAGTAAGGACCTTTCAAATTCTTATTCCATAACTAAAGCAAAGTTCTAACTCATAGATTCTTCATTGCTACCAAAAATGATATCATCAACATAAACAACAATAATTAGCAATTTATCATTTTCAATCTTTGTATATAAGTTGATGTCTGCATAACCTTTTGTGAAACCTTGTTGTTGTAGATATTTGTCAAGATGATAATACTAGGCCCTTGGAGCTTGTTTCAAACCATATAGATCCTTTTTGAGCTTGCATACAAGTTTTGCATCATTCCTAGAATGAATCCTTCTGGTTGCTCAATATAAACTTCTTCTAAATCTCCATTATGAAAAGTTGATTTTACATCCATTTGATATACTTTGAATTTTCTAAAACTTGAAAGAGTAAGAAATATTCTTATGGCTTCAATTCTGGCAATAGGTGCAATAGTTTCTTCAAAGTTTATACCTTCTTGTTGAGCATACCCTTTACAAGCAAGTATTTCTTCGTTTCTAATAACCTCTCCATTTTCATTCAACTTATTCTTAAATATCCATTTTGTTCCTATAACATTTTTATCATGAACTCTAGGAACTAATTCCCAAGTATCATTCTTTTCAATTTTGTCAAGTTCTTCATCCATGGCCTTAACCCAACATTTATCTTTGCTAGCTTCATTTACATTATGTGGTTTTATGGAGGATAGTAATGCTAGATAACTGGAGCTTCCTATAAGAGTTCTTCTTGTTTGTACTCTAGACCCTTTTTCTCCTAGAATTTGAGAGTTTGGATGATTCTTTTGAACATACCTGGATGGAGTCTTTTCCCTGTCTGTTGTATCTTCTTCTGATGCTTCATTGGTTTCTTCCTCTATATCATATTGATTTGATACGAGAAAGCATTCATCGTCTTCCTCATTGTCATATTCCTTTGTTGATTTCATCTGTTTCGGGTTTTTGTATGCTTCGTCAATTACTACATCAATGCATTCAAAAATTTTCCGAAGTCTTCTATTATAACATTTTTATCCTTTACTTCTTGATGAATAACCAAGAAGAATTCCTTCTTCCGCTTTGGGTTCAAACTTACCAAGTTTTTCATCAGTCCTTTTGATGAAAGATTTACTTCCAAAAACTCTAAAGTGTTTTACAGTAGGAGGCTTACCATACCAGAGTTCATATGGAGTTTGATCACTATTTACCCAAACATTAGCTTTGTTGAGAATAGTCACGACAGCAAATTCAGCTTCGCCCCAAAAGGTTGCAAGAGTTCCAGATTCATCAAGCATAGCTAGAGCCATTTTTTGAACTGTTTTGTTCATTCTTTCCACTATGCCATTTTGTTGAGGAGTTCTGGCGACTAAGAACTGCCTTTTTATTCCATGTTGTTCACAAAAATCAAAGAATTCATCTGATATGAATTCTCCCCCTCGATCAGATTTGAGACATTTGATTTTTCGATTTGATTCATTTTCAACTAAAGCTTTGAAGGTTTTAAACATTTCAAATGCTTCATCTTTATGGTTTAGTAGAACTATCCAACACATTCTAGAAAAATCATCAGTGAATAAAATAAAGCATTCTTCTCCACGAGGTGACTTTTTCCTTGTTGGTCCACATAAATCAGTATGGATGAGTTCAAGAGGCTTACTTGTTGATCCTTCTTTTTCAATGAAATGAAATCTGGTTTTCTTACCGACTTGACATGGTTTGCATATGGTATTTTCTGGAATGCTGATATCTGGAAGATCACGAACCGCCTTGAGCCTGCATACTTTTCTTATTTGAGAAAAGCTTATATGCCCCAATCTTTTGTGCCATAACCAGTTTTCATTTGTTTTGCTTAGATAGCATTGTTTTTGTCCTCCTTTGAGTATGTATAAATTGTTTGGAGTTCTTGTACCTTTGATTATGGTCTTTCCTGTATCAACCTCACGAACCACACATCTGTTTGATCGAAACACAACTTCATTTCCTTGATCACACATTTGACTGACACTCAACAGGTTATGCTTTAAACCATCTACATACACGACATTTCCAGCTTTAACCTTTTCTTTCAAATAAATAGAACCTTTACCTTTAATGACAGCTGGTGTGTCATTTCCAAAAATACATTCTTTTCCTTTTCCAAAGAATTTTATGAATGAAGTTTCTCTTGATCACCTGTCATGTGTTTGGAGAATCCGTTGTCAATGTACCACTGATTTTCTTGTCCTTCTGCAAACACAGCTATGCCACATCTTTCTGATTAAACTTCATTCTTTCTCCATACCTTGGAATTTAATGATTATTGCTCCTTTTGAAGTGTTGGCCGAAATTTTCTCCTGCATTCAGATTCTTCACGACCAAAGTTATTACAAAGCAAACATTCAATTTCATCTTCATGAGGAGAGAAGTTATTATAGGAACTTTTATTGATTCCTGTTACGCTCCTTTGATTTCGTGCTTCTCCTGTCACGATAGTTTTGTAAGAAACACATTGAGCAGCCTTATGCCCAAAGTTATGGCAAGAAAAGAATTGTCCATTAAAGAAGTTTTTGTGATCATAGAATCTTTTGGAATTGTTTACCTTTTGATTGATGCTTGTATTGATGTTCATCCTTGGAGTAAATTGAGCATGATTTAACTAATGAGTACTTTTAGGCTTTTGCTGATGATTGACATACTGTTCATTGGTCTTTCCTGCATCATGATAGCTTATGGTGGAGGCTGACGGACTTTGTGATTGGGATGATTCTTCAGTATATCCAAGACCTGTCTTTATAAGCAGAGAACATTGAACCTTGATGATTCATTTAAAGTTTCTGATCCTTTAGCAAATCTAGGATTAAGAGATTTTGTCTTCTCTAGTTCTTTTCTTAGACCCACAACTTCACATTCTAGTTTTTCATTGTGCTTTTCTTTTTCAGTGAGTTGATGTGTCAACATATCTATGATCATATTCTTTTCTTCCAAATAGATTTTGAGTTTTGTGATTTCTTCAAGAAAGTCTTCCTCTTCTAAGGTCCAAAAAATCATCATTGTCATAGGCCATGAGTAGTTTATAATCTTGTTCAGTTTCATCTTCATCACTATTAGATAATCCATCACTGTCTTTATGCGTATAGTAATTTCTTCTATGAACAACCTGTTTTCTATTGCCTTTTGCATATTCCTTTCCTTTTCATGATTATCTTTATGAGGAAATTTTTCAGCATAATGACCAACTCTACCACAAGCAAAGCATTTGAATGGTAGCTTACCTCTAAATCTTTCATAATCCCATTGAAGCTTCTTGACAAAGTTTACCTCATCTTCTTCTTCTGAAATATATCCTAATTCATTGTGCTCTTCCTTTTCTTTTCCCTTTGTTGAAGCTTTGAAAGCGGCTTCTCTCATATCTGATGGACCTCATTTCAAGGGCAATTAGAATTCCATGAATTTGAACGGTAATATATTGAATATCCTGTTTTTCTTCTATGACAGATACTTTTGACTCAAATTTAGAAGACAAAGATCTCAAAATTTTCTCTAGTAAATAGCCTCCTTATCTCTTCACCCAGATTCTTCATACAATTAACAATCTCATCTACACGTAAAAATTAACTAGCAATACTTTCATCACTATTCATCTTAAGGGTTTCATATTGAATTCTGAGTGTTTGGAGCTTAGCACGTTTTACCTGGGAGTCTCCTTCGTAGCTGTGAATGATTTTGTCCCATATCTCTTTGGTTGTCTTGAACTGCATGACTTTGATGAATTTTGATTATGACAGACTTCCCAATAAAGTATTGAATACTTTGGCATTGGTTTTGTATAACTTCTTACTTGCTGTATCTGTAGGTATTGCTGCTAGAAATTGATATCCTCCTTCCACAAATTCCCAAACATCGGCTCCAAGCAACTGAATATAGGCTCTAGTTCTTTTTTTCCAATATACCAAGTTGTTCCCCTTGAATATTGGTGGTCTGATAGATCCCATGCCTTCGTGATTGTTCATCTTGAAAGATCTCCCTTCAAGCAAGCAAGCCTCTTCTGAAGGACCTGCTTTGATGCCAATTGTTGGAAATAATACTAAGAGGGGGGGTGAATCAATGTTTACAATTCAATAATTTTTCATTTCCCAAACAGATTTATATATGCTACTTCAGTGAAGTGAACTTGCATGTCCACGCTACTATGATTAGAGAAACCAGCGTATACCCAGAGAACTTATGATTTAGTCAATTCATCATGTGTTGATGTTTAATCAGTGCATCAGTAACTTATTATACAGTAACTATGTTCATTAATAACATAATAAACCATCACACATAAAAAACACACATGAACACCAAGATTTAAGGTGGAAACCCAATGCAGGAGAAAAACCACATGTTGTTATCGTCTCTGTCTTCTTTTAATATAAAAAAAATCTGTTTACAATCTTGTACTAGTGCAGACTCATACCAATACACAGGCACCCACTTGCAGGAGGGTACAACCTTCTCTCGTTTTCCAGCTTCTATTGGAACGGAGCTACAACCCTCTAGCTCTTGTACTAGCCGATATGTTTACTAGTATGTAGGTATCATCCTACAAGAGGCTGTGACCTTCTCTCTTCCTCCAGGGACCACATTCATTAATTTTCAGATTGGATGCTCCTCGTACACAACAATACAAAATGAAGGTCTCATTTCATCAAATTTTCACACTAGACCCATCAGAACTTTCAAGCTGAATCAACCAACAATCAGTTAATCTGAACAGTCAGATCACTGCCACCAAAACACTGTGCTGAACCCAGAAACCTACATCATCATTTAGAACCAGCTGTAACCTCAAAAATCATACATCAGAATGTATACGCTACTTTACTGAACCCAACCTATGTGTATACTCTCCTTTGACAAAGTGGACCTGCATATACAGCTTAAACTACTTTACACCATCCTTTTCCTTCAACTTCCTCATTCTGACTCGGTAGACCTTTGTTCCAACTTCTTGTTCTTCTGTACCACTACCCTATTACCTCTGAATTGACCTATTACACTGCGAGTTTCCTTTTATCAAATCTAAACTGACATGTGAGTGAGTTTTCATCAAGGAAAACACCTGTATCAAATGGCCAACACCACTCACAGGAGGCACTGGCCCCCTTTGTTTAGCAAGCACTAACATGCCAAGATGTACCAACTACTTTTGTTTGTAGGCACCAACCTGCCCTTTCCACTGTTCTACTATTTCATACAATTTTCAAACTAAAAACAAAGGTATGCAATTTTACAAGTAAAATACAAAACAATGGTTGTTCACAGATTTGACTTTTGCACTATACCTTATGTGCTCATTTGTAGCAGATCTCCTCTTGTTGCTCACAAAAACACTTCCTCTATGCTCTGTCTTCATTGTCAAGGGATCTTCACTAACTAAACTTCAAGACTACCCTTGCAATTCTTCACACATTCCTCACGTTGCTCTTGCTGATGTATTACATTGTGTCCTCTCAAGAGATGTTGGCTTATGGGGCTGGGACCCAAGTTCAAAGTGAATTGCACACCAACAAAAACCTCAACCATTGGCCCTTTTGGCAATGACCTGCAAGAAGATCACATTCTCACCCGAAGCGGTTATGGGAGGTTGCAGAACCAGGTTCTTGCAACCAGAGGAATATTGCGTTGTAGCACCCATGTGTTTTCTTATGTTCTATGTTGGTCTACAACTTCACACACATAAAATACTTCAAGTTGATGCTTTAATTCACATATTTTCACTTATTATATAAACATATCAAAGAACAATATAACATGTATTCTTTCACATAAATGAGTAAAAAACCTGCATATCCATACATATGAACACCGATTATGGCCCTATAGATACACAGGAGTTCGCCAAAACTTATTCTTCTTTATTTAGATCAAAAATTTAGTACATAAAACTTCTTCCACTTGTGCACCCAGCTGTAAGTGATCTACGCACTCAGTTTTAGACTCTTCCGAGGCCTCTGTGCACTCACCGATGGAGCCTTTCCCTAAGGCCCAAAATACAAACTAAAGACAGAAAGTATGATCAATTCACCTATATCTTACTCTTCGACAAACCATTACATCTCCTTATATATATTTCATTATTACAAAACCATGGTCCAAGTACTATGGGTTTGACAAAAAAATGAGCTAAAACCTTGATACCCATTACAAAATGAGGGGCTTTGACTCACCCCAAATCCCCTAGACATTGTGTAGTGAATAGAACTCCATGGACTCTGCACGCTCCGCTCCTCAAAATGTGGAGTTTTTAACCAAAACTGGACCAAGTTGGGTTGGATGCAATAGGCCCCCAACACTCACATGTGACTCATCCTGAGTCACTTAGCTTTTGTGGCCCGAATCTTTGCTACGATGCTAATGTAGGCAGAATTATACTTCTAAAATATTTTTGCTACCTGTGTCTCCTATCAGTGCACTTCTTCCAGCAATGCCTCTATGGTTGGTCCGGTAGTCTTTTGTAGCATTTATTTCTCCCTTTGTCATAGCTCTGTGAGCTTACTGTCGACTACCTGTGAAAGATGGAAGGCCTCATCCTTCCATGATTGATTCATTTCTGTCAAAATCTTCTCCTTTCACCGAAGGTCTTCAATCGGCTTTTGAAGACTCTTTCCTTCAATGATCCTTGTGAGCCTCTACGAGACTGGTAAGGTCTTCGTAGTTTCCCAGATTTCATCCAAATGATTCTGCTTCATCTAGAGCTCCTCATCAATCCTCTGAATGTTTGGATCCTCCTGCAATGAGGTCCAAATCTGCATGGTTTCATCTAGTAGTTTGGCACAATCCGCCACTGTGTCAGAGATGCGTTTCAGTGAAGATTTCAAATCCTTTTCCCTCTGCTCACATACTTTTGGTGGTGTGACTAGTTGCAGCCTCATTTGTAGCTCAATAATATTTACTTCATACTCAAACTTCATCTCTCCAAGCTTATTCTTTGAGTCTCTTATCGTGAGGGAAATCTTCATGACCTTCTCTGCTAGTGACTCCTCTTCGCAAACCTTCACATCTAGAACTGTTCTACAAGTATATGTAATGAATTTTTTCAGTTGTTTTTGTTGTTGATGTGCTCCATCCCTTGATCAATTGACTAAGCTCCTTCTTGAGCAAAGCTCTATTCTTTTCCACCTGAATGCTTAACAGTGAAGTGCGTTGTTCTCGCTCCTTCAGTTCATCTGCAATACTTTGATGGAGCTCATGTAATACCTGAATCGATAGCGTAGCAATGTTCATGTTGACGTTGTCCTAGGATTTTTCTCATTCTCTATCCTCTGGTGATTCAAACTGCAACGCTCCAGCTAGTACCTGCAAAATCCTTACTCCGAATGTTGTTTCTATTCGTCGCTCTGGCTGCAGTAGCTGACTTATCTGTGTTGGTTGTTTGGATGTCTATGCCAGTAATTTTAACTCTATGATGCCTTGTTGGACCTCTATCAAGATCGTTTTATAGTGATCATCAACCTTTTCCCAAGTGTCAACCGTTATTTCATAGACTTTCTCCCCAATCTCATCGATATCCCCACCAGTGAGGATAAGCGGCATTATGCCCATTGATTTTCTTGCCTTATGTTTCTTCCTTGGGCCCAAAATAATTACTGTAGGTACCCTCTTTTTGATGATGAATGGTGATTCCTCTGTTGGATCTACGTCGCTAAGAGGGACCTGGATAAATTGTTCTCTCTCTGGATCTGTCTCTCGCTCTGGTTCTTTTGCTTATTTTCCTTTGTCTATCCCACTTGGAGCTGCATGATGCGCGATCCCCCCTGCTGCTTCAATTTCGTCTACGGTTGGGTTCATCCATTCAGCTGGCCACTACTGTAGTATTGTGAGCAGGTCATCTTTAGTGACCAAATATGGCATAGGGTGCCATATCTCCATTAGATCCTTCTGTGTATGATGTAGACTCTGTGAAAATCATCCTTGAATGTTGTGATGTTGCAGTATTGATCATACAAACTAGGTGATAACCTGGGATAGTGGTTCACCAGCATGTGCAAATCCATGCTCAATAGCACGAAGAAAATTATGTTCTTCTGTGCACACAACGACTCCTTGGTATGCCACAGGGAGGCATACCACGCGACTTCACATACATTTGTTTCAATGGGAGGAAATTGTGAGTCCTTTGGTTCCTTCCATGCGATTAGCGCGATGATCAAGATCAACCATGCATAATGAAATTTTTTTCCTTCCTCCTTCGCTTCCCAACAATCCTCCAAAAACGCCCTGCATAAGTTCCCGACCTAGTTGAATAGAATGCCATCACTGCACTGCGCAGCCAAAGAAACCACGAATGTGGGGACTTTGTTTGCTCGACATTTCCTCATTATTTTCCCTGCTAAAATGTGTGCAGCGAAGCACACTTCTTGGTCATTGATAGAGTTGATATTGTAACTGTGTGAATTCTTGATACTCCTAATCTTCTCCTTCATGTTTTGTGGCATTGCCTCGTCTTAGTTTTTTCCGACGAAATCTTTGATGAGGTCCTTTCCTTGGTGAGGAAGTCCTGTAATCCTTCGTATTAAAATTTCATCAATCGTGATCCTCATCCCAAACTAGAGGCATCCATCAAGAACTAATGCTAGTAACTATTGCACACAGGCTATGTTGAATGTGCTTCTACCGAAGTGTGGAACATATAGCATGTTTTACAAGCCTGATCTCTACAATCTTGCAGCCCACCGATGCAAGTCCAACCTCTTAACTCTGCTTTCTGGATAATAGACCTGGTATAGGTACTTGCTCAGCTTGAACTGCGGATATTTACTTCTATCATTAAATTCCCAATCCTCCATTTTTAATTGTATCATTTTCCCCAACACTTCGCCTTCAAATGACACTTTCCCTGGTAGCAATAGTGTGAATGTGCTGAAATTTGTATCTTTTGGATCTTTGACCGGTTTGAAACTCAATTTTATCGATGGAAAATATGGTGGCAGTACAGAGGGAATTTTTGTGCCCTCTATCTCTATCTAGGGTATCTCGACTTCCTCCTCGCTATCGTGGATTTCCTCTAGTTCTTCCTGTTTACTTGCTTCTTCGCCTTGTCCTTAGGTTTCTTATCTTATTTGGTCTTTGTCTACTACTATTTTTTTGTTTTCTTCCTTGGGGAAGTCCTTATCTCTACTCCTTTAGCTGGCCTCTTTTAAGGTATTTTCTTGGATTATTCTTCTGTAATTACTTGTTTTCTCAGTGACCTCACGCCCCTTGGGGACATGGTTAAACTCTCTACTGCGTTTTTTCCAATTTGTGCTTCCATGAGACCTTCTAACCCTTTCTTTGCAAGTTCTCTAGAAATTTTTTCAAATCTTCTCTCAGACATACAACAACTCACTTCTCTCACACTTAGTTGCAATTTCACAAGCTGAATTCTCCAAACAGCAAAGTGTAAAATGTGGCACGGGACATGGTCTTTATAGTGAATTTGAATTTCAAACCCCATGATTGGCTTAGATTTTTCTCATTTAATGTAATTATGCAACTAGATTCGGCCAGTTGTGCACATATATGTGTTTCTCCCACGCCTTTTAACAACAGTTTTATTTTAACAGTAGCTTTTTCCTTCCAACGATCATACTTTTCCGATTATCTTCAAAAATCGCGTAGTAATCTACCCTCCGTCACAGTCCTTCTAAACTGTGACATACTTCTAAATAGTGTGAAGTAATCCTCCTTTGGCACACTTTTCTCGGGCTTCAACATAACCCTAAATATTGCGCAGTAGCCTTCTTGAGTGAAGTCCCCTCGAAGCTCCAGGGACAAAGTCATCCTGACTCCTTGTATGCCTTCAATCTACTTCCATTCACTCGTCTTGGAATTAGATAATCTTTTAAATTTGCAAGTTGAACTGCACCACCATCATAGATATGTTTGATGATATACGGTCCTAGCCATTGTGTCTTAAATTCTTCTGGGAACTTCGCTAAGATACTATCATATAAGAGTACAAGATCTCCTTCTAGGAATATCTTTTGCCTAATGTATCTTTCATGCCAGGTTTTCTCCCTTTCTTTTTGGACTTGATGATGAAAACTTGTTATAAACATGTCCTCTTCCAAAGAAAGCAATTGCACCATCCTCTCCTCCATTATATCAGATTCTACCATATTTTTTACAGTTGTAATTCTAAAAGTTACCATAATGTACTCCATAGGCATGACTGATTCTTGTCCATATAACAACCTAAAAGGTGTATGTCCTACCAATTTCTTGCATGTTGTCTTACATTCCAACAACACCACTCAAATCCTTAGATCTCAATCATTAATGTTCACATTGCACACATTTGTGAGTGCATTCTCCAGAATTTTGTTGAAAGCTTCAACTGTCCCATTTGCTTGAGGGTGATATGGGGTGATTTTCTGATGGTGTATTTGAAATTCCTCATTTAATGCTTCAATGGTCTTATTCAAGAAGTGTGACCTTGATCACTCATCAATATCCTTGGACACCCAAATCTGGACAGAATGTATTCAAAATTGAACTTCACAGTGATATCTACGTTGGAATCCTTCATTGGTTGTGCCTTGGCCCACCTTGTCAAAAAAAATAGTTGCAGTGATTATGTATCTTGCGTCGATCTCCTTTCCTAGTGGGTTAATAGGTCCAACAAAGTGAATAGCCCATTTGTCAAAAGCTTGCAACATCACCTGCAGATTTAATGCCATTTCATCTCTTCTAGATGGCCTTTTTGTTCTTTGACAGATATCACATGCTCGACAAAACTCTCTTGCACCCTTATGCACTTTGGGCCACCATAACCCAGCCCTCAGGATTTCTACACAGTGTCCTTTCCTGCATAATGTCCACCTGTGACTCCTCCATGAGCTTCTGCTAGAAGACTATGCCTTTCATGTTCTCGGACGTATCTTCATAGTATTTCCTCTGGTCCCATTTTGTAAAAGTGTCCTGTAATCAACGTGAAATCAACTTCTTTTACCACCAACTCCTTATTTTGTGTCGTGTACTCCATGGGCGCCATTCCTGTGGCCAAAAACTAAATAATATGCGTCAATCGCGACCCTAATTGCAAACAATTGGGTGTCAAGTAGGTTATCTTTGATACTAGTGGGTTCTTCTCCTATCTCCAAGCTTGACAGATGATTAGGCCCAACATTCAATCTTGTTGGCTTGACTACAACCTCAAAATCATACTCCTGGGACAACAACAACCATCGACATATCTTTCCTCCTAAAATAGGCTTATTCACTAAATATTTCAGCATGGAGTGATCAGTGAACATCTTGAAATGTGCTCCCAACAAGTAGTTCCTAAACTTCTGTAATGCATAAACCATGGCTAACCCTTCTTTTTCTATTGTAGTATAGTTATTTTCTGCCTTGGACAATTTTCTGCTTGCAAAAGCTATGGGATGATCAACTTCACCGCTCCTGGTTGTGCCAGCACTATACCCAATGCTATGCAAGATGCATCGACATGTACATGAAATTCCTTATTCCAATCTGGAAAAACTAAGATCGGTGTAGTTACCATCTTCTCCTTCAGTATATCTAGACTCTTCTGACATTCTTTGTCCCATTTAAAAGTGACATCTTTCTTCAATAACTTCTCCATTGGCACAGTTATCTGTGCATAACCCTTTATAAACTTTCTATAATAGCCAGTGTGTCCAAGTGTCATGTGTAGTTGTCTCACTATTTTCGGTGCTGGAAAATTCACAATGACTGCTATCTTCGTGGGATCCACTAGCAAAACCTGTTTGCACACAATATGCCCCAAGAGTATGCCACAAGGCACACAAAATATACATTTCTTCAAGTTAAGTGAAATCTAATGTTGCCAACATGTATCCAACATAAGCCTTAAGATCACAATATGCTTCTTTAATAGCCCAAGATTGTCCAATAATAAAAGTAAACTTCCAAGAATTGGTATATGTACTCCTTAAATGCTACGGCTAAAAATCTAGAAAATATGTCAGGCGCGTTATTCAAGCCAAAAGAAATCACCATGTACTGAAATGATCCCCACTCCGTTGCAAAAGTTCTGGTGCAATTCTGATCTGATGGTAACCTGAAAAACCATATGTGAAATAATAGACCTTGCGACCTCCTTCATTGTCCAATACTTCGTCTATAATTGGTGTAGGAAAGAGGTCATGCATCATTTAGTTTCCTCAAGTCAGCACAAATTATGATCTCTCCCTTAGTCTTCTTTTCCTGAACTATCATAGGACTTACCCATTCAGACTCTTCGACAAGTTTGATGACCCCTGCTACTAGAATTTTATCCAGTTCTTCCTTCACTTGTTCCTTTTATTTCGGATTCAACCTATAGGGTATTTGCTTCACAGGCTTCACGTCAGGTTTCAGAGGGATCCTCATAACTCCTAGGTCCCCTAATATGCCCTTCATTTCTGAAAATTTCATAGGAAATAGCTCATAGTATTCATGTAGCAACTTTGTGATTTTATTAACTATATCTGCATCCTAATAGTCTCCAATCGTAGCGAACTTCGGATCTTCCTCTATTCCAATATTCACTTTCTATGTTTTTAATGGTTGTGTTATATCTGCTATTTCTTGTTCTAGTACAATAACTTCGCGATGTCCTTCTGATTTTGGTATATCAATATTTTGTAGATCTTTATCTTCTTCGACAGTGATATTATAACATTCCAATGCATTTTGTAACTGTGCAACCCAATCATGCTGCCAAGTTAATGGAGCTTCATTCTCAAATTTCTCTTATTACCTTAAGAGTTGAGTCTATACATGGAAAATCATCTTCAAAGCTAAATTTTAGCATGAATCCTTCAACCAAATCTATCTAGTTCGTATTTCCATGTTGTAGTTTTGTTTCAAGATACCAATTCATAGGAATCATTTCTAATGTGTGGATAAACCCATGTACCCACTCTTGTTCTGGAATTTCTTTCCAAACCGAAGTGTAGCGATGAATATGCTCCTAGGGATCAACCTTACCATCATACTTTACTTCTATTTCTGTGTCGATTAAGCCAAATATGATCCACATTAATCTTTGAAACTACTGCTAATTTTCTATATTTCTTTTATGGATACCCCACCATATTTCTTCTTACCTTTATCGTCTCTCATCATAGCTCCACTCCTTGTTACGATGTTGATGTGCAGGTCATCGTCCCTTGGCTTAGTGGTCATCATTTGAATATTTGTTGTGGGCTGTTGGTTCATTTTCTCCTGCATCTTCGCGATTAGGATGGGACATACTTCTATCATGTGATCAAATGATTTGCAGTAGCTTTAGGTTGTAGTAGGGTTCTCACAATCTCTTGCAAAGTGTCATTCATGTCCATAATTATAATAGATGATCTAGCTGCGCCCTCGACCAACTCCTCCTCCTCCTCCTCCTTGCCCTCTTCCTTGGAAGCATCCTCAACCAACATGTTGGCATGACTCCTCATGTGTATGTCCTTTAGCTTTCATTCTATAAGCATCAGTAGTGCGCTCCATCAGCAAGAATAACTTCAACAATTTCTCTCATCATGGCCCACTGACTTACAAAAGTCACAAAATAGTTGCTTTGGGGTCTGCACGTACTTCTGTAATAAATAGAAATATTCAGAGCAATGTTGGCCTCTCGTTCTACAAATCTTGCACCACAAACTTGATCCTGGGTTTACTCGATTAGGTGCTCCACTTTCCAAGTAATATCTAAACACATGGCATTGATCATTATAATGGCCCTCTGCTTTGCATTGTGTACACCACGCTTTTGATCTGGTTTGTTTTCCTTTCTTGATATCTTGTAATTCCAAGGTCAAATTTTCTAGTTGACTATAAATTTGTTGTACTCCTACATGAGTATCTCCAATCGGCAAGGCTTCCATCTTCATTGCAATCTCTAATGCTTCGGCTTAAGTCACAATCTTTTGTTCCGTCAATGGTAACCTGATATGTTGCAATAGTGCAGCGATAAACCACTATTTATGTTGTTCTGGGGTTATGTTAGAGATTACTTATCCCATTAACACCTTGAATCGTTGATCCAAATCCCACACAGACTCAGTAGTCATCTTTTTTATTTCCTTCAGCTTTGTAATGCACTATGATTCTGATTTCAACTTCTTGAATTCTCATACCAGTACTTTCTTAATATCATCCAATGAAGCAACTTGATTGGTCGTAGAATACTTCATGTACCATGTCAGTTCTCTTTCTCACAACTTCGTGATGAGTTGTGCCTTCTTTACATCTTCATCAGTGATCTGTCTTGCTTTCCATACTGCGTCAACTACAAACCAAAACTAGTCAGTATATTTTGATCTATGTCCTCTAAAGATAGGCAGCTTAATATCATCACCCATTTTTTCTTATTGGGGGGTTACAGAGAGGGGGAGGAGAGGGGGCATAGGGGAATTATGGGGAGGGGGATGGGGGGTAAGGGGATTATATGGATGGGGAATCCCAAATATGCCCTGATTTTTCTCAACTCGTAACTTCGACGCACCTTCAAGATGGGAGGGGGAATACCGCGGGGTTGCGGGGTTACTTCCTTCTTCTTCACTCTTAGACCCACCTAACAAGGGACTATAGTTAGTTTCAATGAAGTTCTTTGGTTCACTATCTACTCTATATCACTTCCCACTTCACGTAGATCTCGATCCTTGTTCAGAATTATTCCCTCTTTGTCCAAACATTAATCTAACTGCATTCCTAGTACACCCTTTTCACACAAAATCATTTTAATCCACAGCTTCAAAGAATTTAGGTACTTAGCTCGCAGAACTTGAAAAATGTTCGCTCAGTTTCACTGTAAGATACAATCATGTCTATTATGAACTCAGTAATAAATCCTCCCATGATACTATCAATCCAAAAATCAGCCACTCTTGAGATATTGTTGCTAGTATTCTTGAGTCGCTATATTAATTAAGGTCTCCACGTGGTAGGCTCATTGTTTTTGAAACAAATCTTATGCTCGGGCAAATTTCATACCCATTCATATAGTTCATTAGCAAACGTTGTGAAGAATATCTCGTGATGTTCTATAAAGAGATACTTTTGCAACCAGCCTTCAGTCGAAAATCACGGATTTATGTATTCCTGAACTGAAAATTCTCACTCTGGTTGTTCAACCCACTCCTAGATCTCCTTCTTCGATGAACGCCAAAACATATCCCTCAAACAGATCCTGGTCCTGGCAACGAAACCATTTTTTTACTTAAAGGGCTTGGACCGAGGTTCAAATTGAATTGCACACCAACAAAACCCTCAACCACTAGCCCTTTTGACAATGACCTACAAGTAGATCGGAGTCTCACCTAAAGTGATTATGGGAGGTTGTAGAACTAGGTTTCTCCATCCAAAGGGATATTGCGCTATGGCGCCCGTGTGTTTTCTTATGTTCTATGCTAATATACAACTTTGCATACCTAAAAGACTTTGTCCTGATGCTTTACTTTACAGATTTTAACTTATTATAAAAACATATCAAAGAATAATATAACATGTATTGTTTTGCATAAATAAGTAAAAAGCATGCACATCAGTACATATGAACACAGATTATGGATACAGATACACAGGACTTTTCCAAAACTTCTTCTTCTTCTTTATTAAGATAGATCTTTCAGTACATACAACTTCTTTGACCTATGCACCCAACTGTAGGTGGTCTACGCACTCAGCTATAGACTCTTCCAAGTCCTCCACGCACTTAGCTCCGGAGCCTTTCCTTAAGGCCCAAAATATATACCAAATACAGAAAGTATGATCAATTTACCTATATATTACTCTTCAATAAAGAATTACATCTCCTTATATATATTTCATTACTACAAAACCATGGTCCACATACTATGGGTTTGAAAAAAAAATGAGCTAAAACCTCGATACCTGTTACAAAATGAGGGCCTTTGACCCACCCCAAAGCCCCTAGACATTGCGGGGTGAATGAAACTTCGCAGACTCTACACGCTATGCTCCTCAAAATGTGGAGTTTTTTACCAAAACTAAACCAAGTTGGGTCGCGCCCAATAGGAGCTTCAACCTCTCTACTTCGATGCTCACACTCACAACATTTCTCTCTCACACATATGCTCACTTCCCCATATTTTTCATTGATGGTGATGGTTTTGTTCCGCTGAGGCACTCTGCGTAAGGAAGTCTCTCCACATTGTCCTGTAGCTGCCAATCTATACTTAGGCAATGCTTCACTTACCACTATTGTGTCTTCTGATAGTTTCTTGTCACGGTGCTCAAAACAAAGAGGGTCCTCGCAGTTCTTCGTAGTCTGACTGCACAAAGCTCTTGTACTAAGAAATTAATTCTCAGATGACTTGTACACTCCTCTGAGATTCCCATGCTTATTTATTGTTCTATAGATCTTGACAGTCCATAGAGGTGTCTGTTATGTTCTTACTTACCACAACCATTTGTGCACGTGAGGCAGTCGATTGCTTCCTTCAAGCTCTCAAATTCATCTCTGCGGCCAATGTTGTCCTCAGTTCCTTGTTGCAAAGTCTTCCATAATATTATCTCTTTTCAACTACCAACTCCTATGTGCCTTCATTCAATATTGCAGTTGCCAGCCCATACATTATTTAAATCTATGTACTTCCTTATCAGAGCAATCCCATATCGCAACTTTCTCAGTGGTGCAGTGTTATGATATTCTAATCTTCTGATTTCCGAGCTCCTTCTGCTTAGCCCTCACAGTGCTTCTCATCATAGGACCACTAGTTGTGACCTACCGCTTAGCATTAAGGTGCTAAGCCTTCAAACTCCTCTCAGGGGCCATTCTCCCTTTGTTAACTACTATACGCCCTTGGTTCTTTAGGCTCTTATGACCATGTGCTATCCCAATATCGAAAGCCCTCTATATCATAACTTTTCAACACTCCAACTGTTATAGAGTTTCAACATCTTGAATCCTCCAATCATCAACTTCTCATATGATGTCATCACTCCATGTGGAATCTCTTTAGTGGTGACATGTGTCACTTGATTCTAGCCCCATTAGACTACCCACTAAGATTAAATATGCCTGCCACGTGTCCTACCATACTGCCACATCATGATGACGTCAACTGCCAATGTAGCTTATCGGATCCAATCATATGATGCCATGTGTCCGGCTAGAGGAGAGAGAAGAGGACCCATCAACCTTGGTTTTGCACCAAAGTCCTTTGTTATTCTTCTTCTTGCATTCCTCGGTGGTATATAGGTGACTATGAGTATGGATTGTGGATTCCTTTGTTATTCTTATTCTTACATTCCTCGGTGCTTGGTATTGAATATTCTTTGCATTCCTCTTCTCCCCCTTTTACATTAGTGGCAAAGAATATTTCACAAACACTCCCCCTGAACCAATGCAGCCTACTCTCCCATGAGTTCCACATGTTGAATAGTTGCCACCACCTACCAAAATGAAGTCATTTAGAGGGAGGAGTCACAACTCCTATCTGTTGCCTGAGATACTCAAACGGTTTCCTTTTCAGTGGCTTGGTAAAGATATCTACCAATTTCTCTTTAGTGGGTACATATTCAAGTTTTACAATGTTGACAGCAACCTGTTCCCTCGAGAAATGATACTTGATATGAATATGCTTAGTCTTTGAATGCATGACTGGATTTTTAGAGATTTGTCACACATTATTGGTATGGGATCAGACAACTCTACCTTTATATCTTTCAAGGCTTGCTTCATCTATATAATTTGTGTATAACAGGTAGCAGCAACAATATACTCTGCTTCAGCAGTCGACAAAGAGATAGAGCCATGTTTCTTGCTGACGCACAACACCAAGCTTTCACCCAGGAAGAAAGTTGCACAAGAAGTACTCTTCCTGTCATCAATAAGTTCAACCCAATCTCCATCTATGTAGGCCTTCAAATTGAAATCTTTGCTCATAGCATACCGCAGTCCATACTATGTTGTACCTTGAAGATATTTGAATTGGGATATAAACACTCCTTATGGAGACTGAGTAATTTACAGACCCAGAAAGAAGGAAAGTTCTCCAATCATGGACATTTCAAACTCAGTTTGCATACATTTTTCAAATTGATGCCCCAACTATTCCATATCGCTACCAAATATTATATCATCCACATACACAATTACTATTAGTAGATGGTCGCCTTCAAATTTTACATAAAGGTTATTGTCAATTGTGCCTTTCTTAAACCCTTGTTGCTAAAGATACCTATCCATCCTTTCATACCAAGCTCTGGGGGCCTGTTTTAATCCATACAGGGCCTTCTTTAGTTTGCATACGAGCCCTTCATTGGTGGAGAGTAGAAATCCTTCTGGTTTCTCAATGTACACTTCTTCTTCTAAATCTCCATTGAGAAATGCAGACTTTACATCCATCTGATATACCTTGATATTCTTATGGATGGCAAGAGTAAGAAATATCCCTATAGCTTCCAATCGATCTACTAGTGCAAATGTTTCTTTGAAATTTACCCCTTTTATTTGGGCATTCCCTTTGCAGACCAATCGATCTTTGTTCCTGATCACTTGACCATGTTCTTTTAGTTTGTTCTTGAAAACTGTTGAGCCTCAAAACTGCTCTTTCCCTAGCAACTCTTCTCATCCCTTTTCTTTGTTTTTCATGAAGAAAATGCATTCTTATCATCAATGACCAGTATATATTGCCTTAAGGAGAACATTTAGTGATCTACATGTTATTCTTTTATGTTCTACTATTTGAATAAATTTTTGTCTTTTAGCTATGGAACACATCCTATTCTGCAGCTAATCGGCTGTTCCGCAACTACCTCCATGCTTTAATAGGTTCCAGGTGTCAAAAGGAGAAACTAACTACATGGGCAGCTTGGAAATCATCATGACATGGACCGTGTCCTATTCACCTAGCCCAGGTCGACAAGGAAGATGATACAAGACTACGGTCAATGGAGAAGTCAAACATAGAGACCAAAGGCAACAGGACTCTGTTTCGTGGATAATCAACACGTTTCACAGTGAGGAGAAGCCCTATCCGAAACAACTTCCTGAACCCACAGACTCCAATAGCCATCTGTGCAACCAAATCCAACAGCCACCATCTTGGATTTATGTCTCTAGCAGCCGAGGAAGAAAATTCCATGTGCTTGTCTTCTACGTGTTTTTGGCTGTAGCTTATTTTTCTCCACAAATAGTTGCATGATTTTCTTATAAATACATGTGTAAAGAACTCGGAAGAAGTTCGAATTTACTCATGTATTAAGCTCAAACTTGTTGTTCTGTAATTTTTAAAACTCATTTTCTTGTTTTTAATATGAAGACTACATGTTTTATGGTATATGAAAGAGTTTCTTGGAGATTGATTAAGCACACATAACCTGATCAGTTGCAGAGGGTCCGTGCGCTAACTGAAGTTTTATTTCATTTTGTTTTGTTTTTCTAGTTAAATTGTAAATTCATCATTTCCTTCCATAGTATTCATAACCATTTTCATACTAACCTTGTTTATAATGCAATCTTTATCATTTCCTTACTAATGCAGAATAGCTTCTTTTAGTGCAAAATAGCTTCTTTTTGTTTAATTTCTTTCTAGTTTTTATTAGTAGTTAGAAGTTGAAATTCAGTACTGTAGTGTAGTTTGTTTCATTTAATGTTTCACTAGTCTTTAAATTTTCAAATACACTGATCAGTGACATTACAATTCTTGCCATTTTATTACTAGTTTATCGACTCATGGTGTTAATGAATGTTTCTGAAGAGCCCTTCTGGTTGATAACTCATCTTAAACTAAGTGGTTGAATACTTCATTCATGCAATGATTCTTTTCTGCATTTTTGCATTTATCTTCTCTTAGAATAATGAAGTACAAAATTCCTCAAAATGTCATCACAAGGAGATTTTTCTCCCAAATTGAGAGGCAGAGTAACTAAGTATTTCATTTTGTTTTGTTTTTTTTGTAATAGATTAGACATTAGTTGCAATTTCACTTTTAGTTTTAGTATTTCATTTTGTTCTGTTTTTGTAATAGATTAGACATTAGTTGCAATTTCACTTTCATTTTTAGTATTTCATTTAGTTTTTTTTCTGTAATTACTTAGACAGTGGTTGCAATTTTACTTTTTAGTTTTTAGTTCATGATTTGGAAATAATGATAACAGCAGAAATAGAAACTCTATTTTCATTTCTTCATTAAAGTTTGCTTCCAAATCTTACTTAAGCTCTTTTAATTCTCATTTCTTTATGTTCTTAGAAGTCTTTACAGAAGTTAGATTTAAGATTTTGTTAGTTTCCTTGTAAATCATTAGGGATTAAACGACCAAAAACCCCCAAAACAATATAAAACACAAAAACAACAAAGTAAGAAGGATCATCTAGCACAAACAGTGCACTACACTTCATCAGTTTACGATACCCAGATGGATAATTTATGTAGAGCAATTTAGGACACTAAATTGACCAAACATTTTGGTGCCATTGCCGAGGAAGTGTAACTAGGTAGCCTTATCTCTTACATTCAAAAAAAAAAACAATGACATGCATAGAGAAAGAGACTGTAGGGGAAGATTTATAGCTAGGGGCAGAAGTTCGATTCCTACAACACCACCTACTCCACCAAGAGTAAGGAAAGACACACCTCCATTCCAGACTCATACTCCCAGCCATAGGATTCCTGGAATTCAAGGGGCAGAAACCCAATCAGAAGAATATCCTACTTCATCTACCAAGATAGTCCTAGGAGAGAAAAATTTCGAATCTCCAACAGCAGGGATAGCCTTTTTCACCTCCACAGGAGAGCCCATTGTAGTTGAAGAATTAGGAATACCTGGTGAGGAAGAAGAAGTAGAACCTCTCGCCCATAGTCCATTAATAGAAGAACCAAAGGAGGAGGGAATAACCTTACAGGTTTAACCCTATACTGACTCTGAAGAAACTATAATGGCAGAGGAAGAACAAGATGGAGAATTCTCACTATTTGGAGGGGGTAGAGGAAGAGGTAGAGGTAATAATGAAGGAAGCAGAGGAAATAGGGAAGTAGATAACTCTTTTGGATTCCTTATAGTGGATGAGGAAACACATGCCACAATGAAAAATATCTCACCGTCTGTCCTCCCAAACTTCTATGGGTTAAGAAGTGAGGACCCTGAAACATTTTTGTTTGAGTTTGAAGTCTTGTGCAGAACTTATGACTATATAGAGGAATCTCAAAAACTTAAATTATTTCCTTGAACATTGAAAGGAGCTGCTTTGAAATGGTTCATGGGGTTAGTCACTCAATCCATTAGAACATGAAATGACATGACAAAGGCATTTTTGGATAGATATTTGGATTATTGTATGCCTACTAATCATAAAGATGAGGTGTTCAAAATGATGCAAAGAGAGGATGAAAACTTAGAAGATTTGATTGAGATATTCAACTATAATTTGAAAAGAGAAAAGATGAAGAAACTTTGAAAGCTCTTTTGTTAAAGGCCATTAGAGATGAGTGGATAGATATCCTTAACATCATGGGGAAGGGAGATATCTCTCAACTTCCATTGAGTGATATAGGATAACTGTGTGTTCATCTCTCAAGAAGGAAATATAAAACAGGGAAAGGGTCGAGAGATCCTTCTCTTGTTAGAGCAAACAAATCTGCAACTGGATCTGTAAGCAGAGCGTAAATTGGCAATCTGCTTGATGAGTTTAAAACTGACATTCTAGGGAGCCTTAGTGAGCAACTAGACACCCTTAAAATTCAAAACAAGCAGAAAACAGAGGCTGATGCTTTAGCCATTTTTTGTCCAAAAAACAGAAAGAAACATCCTCTAAGGGAATGCCCTTTAGATGCAAAATTTGTAGAAACTTGTATGATCTGTTCGGAAAGCCATGAAACCAAGGGTTGTCCTTCAATCCCATGTCTTAAGGCTGTCTTTCAAGAGACAGAAGTCCCAAATTCTGTAGAATCTCTTTTTTTTTTTACAAGAAGACCTTGGTTGGGGCCACAAAATCAGGGATTTAACAATCAAATGTATCTTCAACCCCCACCAAACTGGAATTCTTGGCAGCAACCTTGGCCTCAACTTCAACCTCAATCTTAGTATCAATCTCAACCATGGGCACAAGGGGTACAAAATTTTCTCAATATTATCAATATCCTCCATCCTATCTGAATTATCCTCCCCCACATAATCAGCAACAAAATCAGCATCCACAACTTCAAAGTCAGAACCCTCAACTTTCATTGTCATTTCCATAACAACCCCCACAACAAAGTCGAAATCCTCAACTCTTGCTACCGTTTCAGCAAAAACCAAATCAGCTACCTACCCAACCATTACCAAACCCAAACAATAAAAACCCTCATAATTCTTACATGGTAGAAGGACAACAATTTCCAACTTACATGATTACTCCTCTAGATCTTAATGATGTTCAACTAAGATCTGGTAGGATATTAGAAAAGGAAAGACCTTCTGTAGTTATTCAAGAACAAGACACTTCTGAGGAAGATTCTCTAAAAGTCAATAAAACTTCTGAGGAAACATCTCTCCAAAACCAAAACATTGAAAAAGAAAAACAAAATGAATCAATAAACACAACTCCTATCATTGAGTAACCAGTATCTACTTCTACACCTCCTTTTCTTGAAAGACTACAAATTGATAGAGGGGTAGAAAAACAGCTCTTGTTGCCCAATTATGAATTTCTAGATGAATTGAAGAATGTCTGTATCAAAATTCCTTTGCTACAAGCCATTAGAGAAATTCCAATTCTAGCCAAAACAAAAAAGGAGTTAAGCATAAAAATACCAGGCAAAGCAAAGAAACAAAAAGAATTCACCTGGTAGGAAAGATAGCAGACATAATGATGGGAAAAATTGCCATACAGAAATATGTGGATCCAGGGAGTCCAATTGTCAAGACACATATAAATGGAATTGAAATTCCAAATACATTGATTGACTTAGGGTAAGCAATAAACATCATGAGTAGACAAACTATGGAGCAGCTTAAACTTCCCAATCTTCTTTATTCACCTACCTTACTGCAACTTGTAGATAGATCAATAATCAAACCAGATGGTGTGCTAGAAGATATTTCAGTATCTTTAGAGAAATTCCAATTCTAGCCAAAACAAAAAAGGAGTTAAGCATAAAAATACTAGGAAAAGCAAAGAAACAAAAAGAATTCACCTGGTAGGAAAGATAGCAGACATAATGATGGGAAAAATTGCCATACAGAAATATGTGGATCCAGGGAGTCCAATTGTCAAGACACATATAAATGGAATTGAAATTCCAAATACATTGATTGACTTAGGGTAAGCAATAAACATCATGAGTAGACAAACTATGGAGCAGCTTAAACTTCCCACTCTTCTTTATTCACCTACCTTACTGCAACTTGTAGATAGATCAATAATCAAACCAGATGGTGTGCTAGAAGATATTTCAGTATCTTTAGATTATTGGGAATATCCTGTTGATTTGATGATCTTAACTCCCAAGAATAATCTAGGAGGACACCCACTCATATTAGGAAGACCTTGGCTGGCCACAGCTGATGCTTTTATTAGTTGTAGATCTAGTGATATGTATATTTCTGATGGTAATTCAACAAAGAAGTTTACTCTGTATCCTCCAGCAAAAGAAATCATAGAAATAGATGACAAGGAATGGATTGATGATGAGGATGACATTCAACCTCTCTTTACTATGTTAGAAATTAGTGAAGATAGTCAAATTTTGAATACATTGGAAAATTTTGAAACATCTTCAGAATATAATCACTCACAATTTCAAGAAAAATCTAATGTTGAATACTTGTCATCTAGGCAGATGTCTCTCTATTCTATGGAAGAGTTTGGTAGCTCAACAATTGAAATTTTTCTAGATATGACATTGAACATAAACAAAAACTTGGAGAAACTACAACAAGAAGAGCTAACCAAAACATTACAAAAACATTTTGCTGCATT
This sequence comes from Pinus tabuliformis, assembly GCA_031772625.1. Lineage (NCBI taxonomy): Eukaryota > Viridiplantae > Streptophyta > Pinopsida > Pinales > Pinaceae > Pinus > Pinus tabuliformis. The sequence goes on from CM062811.1 coordinate 1,076,300,915, forward strand.
TTCATGGGAATACACCAACATGAAAGGCATTGATCCCATGACATGTATCCATCATATCTATATTGAGGAAAATAGTAGACCGATCAAACAACCTCAAAGAAGAATGAATCCAAATCTTAGGGAAATTGTAAAAGAAGAGCTCCAAAAATTACTAAATGTAAACTTCATTTACCCAATTTCAGATAGCCAATGGGTTTCTCCTTTGGTAATTGTGCATAAAAAGAATGGTAAATGGAGGGTGTACATTGACTACCAAGAATTGAATAAAGAAACCCTTAAATATCACTTTCCTTTGCCCTTTATAGATCAAGTGTTAGATACATTAGCAGGTAAGAAGTATTTCTCATTCTTGGATGGTTTTAGTGGTTATAATCAAATTTAGGTAGCACCTGAGGATCAGGATAAAACCACATTTACTTGTCCATGGGGAACTTTTTCCTACCGAGTACTTCCTTTTGGGTTATGTAATGCACCTGCAACATTCCAAAGAGCAGTACTAGGAGTTTTTTTTGATCTAATACATGATTGTGTAGAGGTATATATGGATGATTTTACAGACTATGGAATCACATTTGAAGAAGCTTTGGAAATTTTGGAAAGAGTTCTTAAAAAATGTAAAGAAACAAACCTTTCACTAAGCCATGAAAAATGTTTTATGATGTTTACAGAAGGTATTGTTTTAGGACATCACATTTCAGGAGATGGGATTAAAGTTGACAAATCTAAAGTTGAAGTCATCTCTAAGTTATCAATTCCAAATTGCCAAAAGGATGTTAGAAGTTTTCTAGGATTGACAGGATACTATAGAAGGTGTATAGAAAACTTCACTAAAATAGCATCTCCACTCTTCAAATTTCTTACAAAAGATTGTGAATTCAATTGGAATCCTGATTGCCAACTAGCATTTGAAACCTTGAAAGCAAAAATTTCTGAAGCACCTATTTTAAGAGGTCCAAATTGGAAACTTCATTTCCATATTTCCACAGATGCTTCAGATACAGCTTTGGGAGCTGTATTAGGACAAAAAGATTTGATTCCTTTTGCCATTTACTATACAAGTAAGAATTTGACTCCCACTGAGTTGAATTATACCGTGACTGAAAAGGAATTTTTGGCTGTTGTTCATGCAATTAATAAGTTCAGACACTGTATAATAGGCTATGAAACCTTTGTTCATACAGATCACTTTGCAATTAGATATTTGATGAATAAACCTATTACTAATGGCAGAGTTACAAGATGGCTTTTACTTTTGCAAGAATTCAACATTACTGTGCTAGATAAACCTGGAAAACAAAACACAACTGCTGATTTCTTGTCCAGAATTTAGAATATCAAAGAAGACTCTCCAGTTGAAGATAAGTTTCCTGATGAATATCTTTTTGCAGCAATTACTAAAAATCCTTGGTTTGCAGATGTTGCTAATTAATTGGTTACAGGGAAGTTACCTTCACATTTGTTTCCTAGAGAGAAAAGAAACATTATTCAAGAAAGTGCAAGATATTCATGGATCACTAACGAATTGTATAAAACAAGGCCAGATCTTATGATCAGAAGGTGTGTCAGGGAAGATGAAATTCCTGATATTCTCAAAGCATGTCATGATGAACCATGTGGTGGACACTTTTCAGACAAGAGGACAACCTATAAAATCCTTTCTTTAGTATATTATTGGCCATCCATCTTCAAAGATGTTAAAGAATATGTCAAGAGGTGTGACAGCTGCCAAAGGGTAGGGAAACATGCTCCCTCAAATGAAATGCCATTACAAACTCAGGTACTTATTGAACCCTTTGAAAAGTGGGCTTTAGACTTTATTGGACCAATTAATATTCCATCTAAGCAGAAAAATTATATATTTGTATGCACTGATTATGTCACCAAGTGGGTAGAAGCCAAAGCATTACCTTTTGATAATGAAAAATTTGTAGTTAATTTTCTTTTTGAGGACATCTTCACTCGTTTTGGTGTTCCAAGAGAAATTGTGACAGATTAGGGATCTCAATTTACATCCAACATGATGGAAAGACTTGTGGAGGAATACAAGATCAAGCATAGGAAATCTACTCCCTATCATCCACAAGAAAATGGTCAAATGGAGTCTACAAATAAAGTGATTGAAGGAATCCTCACCAACACTGTGCATCTACATAGAAGAGATTGGGCAGAAAGGCTTCCTGAAGCCTTATGGGCCTATAGAACTACATGGAGGAACACAATAGGACAAACACCCTATGAAATTGTTTATTGGAAACAAGTCCTGTTCCCTATAGAGTTCCAAATCAGAACTTTCAGGATGACAGTCCAATTGGGTTTGGATTTATCAAAGGTTCAAAAGCATGGACTGGAGCAATTAAATGAACTTGATGAAATCAGGCAATAGGCAGTTCAAAGGACTGGTATATTCCAACAACAGAGGGCTAAATGGCATGATAAATACATCAAGGACAAGAGGTTTCAAGAGGGAGATTGGGCACTGTTATTTGATTCAAAGTTTAAAGATTTTCAAGGGAAGTTTCAAACTCACGGTCTTGGGCCATATGAGATTGAAAAAATCTTTAGTAATCGAGCAGTGAGGATCATAACAATAGATGAAAGTCAAACTCCTCTTCTTGTGAATGGTCATGGATTGAAAATATATCAAAAACCAATTTCAAAGGAGGAGTTTATCAAGATCTTCCAAAACAATTCTGAGATGAAGTTAGTGAAGAAGAATCCTTCTTCTCCACCAACTTAGTCTTTATTTTTCCTATCTAATATATATATATATATATATATATATATATAATAAAAAGATAAATTGTATAAGGTTGAAAACCAATCATTGATTGGCATGCTTATACAGAAAATACAGGGTGAAAATCAGAAGTTTCTGACACTCTATATTTTCCATTTCCTTTCTGTAATAAGTGGTGACAAAAAGCCACAGTCACTCTGCATTCTGAAAAATTCATTATCTCATCTCACTTTACTCTATTTTACTTTTAGAGTTTCACTTCTTTCCATTGCCATATTTCACCAATAATTTTTTTCTTTCCCAGTATTTCTTTCATCTCCATTTTTCATTTATCATCTTGTCTCATTTTCACTTACACATCCATTTCCATTGCATTCATTCATAAGCCATATTTTACTCTTTGTTTCACATTCTGCATTTTTTCACATTCTACAGCTAATTCTGTTCTACAACTAATTCTGTTCTACAGCTAATATGATTCTGCAGCAACAATTTGTTTATCAGTTCAGGAACAAGTGACCAGTTCATAATAAAATCATGTATGCAGGTAATTGAAGAAAAATCAACTTTGAAGACCAATCATGCCTAAAGTACCTGTGGATCAAACATCAAAATATTAGCAAGCAGAAGGTAAAGGTTCCAAAGGTAAATGCAAAAATTTATTTCAAAAAGCAATTTGAAAACATAAGCTTGTATAACATGTATGATCACATGTCTCCTTAATTAACCATCATGTGATTTGACCGCCACGATGTCTCACCATATCTTCTACCTTCAATGAAAAACGATCCAATGATTCCTTCATAACTGATCTTCTCTTAAAACTCCATAACTTGTACTTAAACAGTCATCCACAGCTACAGCTGTTAACAGTCAGGTTAATGACATGACCTACCTATCTACGACTCTCTAAAACCCTGACTGTTTATTTATTACATGCCAACTCTTAAGTTTTTCTTTCATATTTACACAGCCATTTCATGTATACAGTCATTCTGTTTCCATATCCATAGTCATTTTGTTTCCATATACCCAGTCATCCTATTTCCATATCCATAGCCGTTCTGTTTCCATATACCCAATCACTCCATTTCCATATACGCAGTCATTCCATTTCTTAGACAGTGAGAGTAGTTTTGAAGGGTAACCGAGAACAGATGATATGGGGCTTATTGTCAGAACTGAGCCCGTAGGGGTAAAATATATGGAGGGATATCCGCAGCTTAAGGGGATGTTACAGAAGGCCGAATGGTTATGTTTTATTGAAAAAATTGACGGCTACCACAAGGAAATCACTAAATCCTTTGCAAGGTCATTTGATGGCACGGAAGTGGAAATAGGGGATATCAAATTTGCAGTCACAGAATCCTTCATAGCAGAAGCAACAGAACTCCTGAGACTAGGAGAAAGATGGTTTAAAAACAAAAAATCATGATGAATCTTGGAAGGTGATCCTTAAAAACCCAGGTATGGATGTCACAGTATTTAGAAAGGGGATTCCAATTTCAGTCCTTAAGAATAAATAGAGTAACATGTTATTAATATTGCAAAAATTCATTACATGTGAATGAAGGTTTAGGTCTATGTATGTTTATCATATGTGTTTGTTAATGAATTTTCTAGAGAATGGAACCATCAATCTTCCCTTTTTCCTTTTGAATAGTCTGAGAAGAATGGCAACAAATGTTCAAAAGAAAATTGAATAAATAGAAACAACCCTTTATCATCATGGATTAGTGAAGATTCTAGTTGAATTCCATTTAAGAAGTATAGGGGACACATGGGAGGACTTCTTGGTAAGGAATTTCTTCCAGGATGCTCCAGATTTATCTGAGGGAAGTCATGTCAAAAGAACTAGAAGGATGAATATCAACATTAAAATCTCCTCACAAAAAGATGATGCAGAGATAGCTCTTAAACCAGAGATTAGGAAGCAGACTAAACAGAAGAGAAAGATAGGGTTGAAGAAATCAATAAAGACATTCCTGAACCTTCATCACCATAGGAAGATGAACAGCTGCTCTCTGAAAGACTAACCAAGATCAAGGAGCAAATCAAGAAAAATAAGGAGAAAGGAAAGAGGAAAAAGGACACAAAAGAAGAAACCATAAGCTTCCAAAACTTAAGGAGGAGCTCTAGACTCCGAGGTAAGGTGAAGAGGGTAAAATCAAAAGAGGCCCAATTTATAAACTTAGATGAAGAAACCCTAGTTCAGTCCCCTCACAGTATTCCATCTGAACAAAGTCCACAGAACTCTCCTCCACAGAATTTTGAAGGCAGCCCAAGTAGAGCTTCTCCTAGCATAGATCCAATATAATAGTAAATCTATGACTACATAGAGTCATTAGAGAAAAAGAATACCTTGATAGATCCAAGAACTTCAGCTAATCCAGAGCAACCTGTCACCCCACAAGAAACTCTAACTAGCTCTCTCAAACAAGAGATATTTGAGCTAGAAATTCTGAACAAGCACATCCAAAAAGAAAATGAAACCTTGAGGGAACAAAATAAGCTGGATAGAGCTATTCATGACAACACAATGCTACACTTGGGATTATGGTACAAGAAGAACATGAAGCTGAAAAGGAAAAATAAGAAGCTGAGTAGAACACTTATTAACCTCAAATACAGACTTCTTATGAGGAAGCCAAGGATGGCAGTCAGTGCAAAGAAAAGCAAGAAGAGGAAGTTGGATGTGTTGGCAGAAGTGTTAGAACAAATGCAATAGGAGGAAGAAGTTCACAATTTTGATTGCATGGGGACATGCAATGGTTTTGCAGTGGGGGTATGTTGAGCCTCAAAACTGCTCTTTCCCTAGCAACTCTTCTCATCCCTTTTCTTTGTTTTTCATGAAGAAAATGCATTCTTATCATCAATGACCAGTATATATTGCCTTAAGGAGGACATTTAGTGATCTACATGTTATGATTTTATGTTCTGCTATTTGAATAAATTTTTGTCTTTTAGCTACGGAACGCAACCTATTCTACAGCTAATCGACTGTTCCGCAGCTACCTCCATGCTTTAACAGGTTCCAGGTGTCAGAAGGAGAAACTAACTACATAGGCAGCTTGGAAATCATCATGACATGGACCATATCCTATTCACCTAGCTCAGGTCGACAAGGAAGATGGTACAAGATTACGGTCAATGGAGAAGTCAAACGTAGAAACCGAAGGCAATAGGACTTTGTTTCGTGGATAATCAACACGTTTCAGAGTGATGAGAAGTGTTATACGAAACAACTTCCTAAACCCACATACTCAAATAGCCATCTGTGCAACCGAATCCAACAGCCACCATCTTGGATTTATGTCTCCAGCAGCAGAGGAAGAAAATTCCGTGTGCCTGTCTTCTACGTGTTTTTGGCTGTAGCTTATTTCTCTCCACAAATAGTTGCATGATTTTCTTATAAATACCTGTGTAAAGAACTCGGAAGAAGTTCGAATTTCCTCATGTATTAACCTCAGACTTACTATTCTGTAATTTTGAAACTCATTTTCCTGTTTTTAATATGAAGACCGCATGTTTTATGGATATATGAAAGAGTTTCTTGGAGATTGATTAAGCACGCATAACCTGATCAGTTGCAGAGGGCCCTTGCACTGACTGAGGTTTTATTTCATTTTTTTTGTTTTTCTAGTTAAATTGTAAATTCATCATTTCCTTCCATAGTATTCATAACCATTTTCATACTAACCTTGTTTATAATGCAATCTTTATCATTTCCTTACTAATGCAGAATAGATTCTTTTTGTTTAATTTCTTTATAGTTTTTATCAATAGTTAGAAGTTGAGATTCAATAGTGTAGTGTAGTTTGTTTCATTTACTATTTCACTAGTCTTTAAATTTTCAAATAGACTGATCAGTGCCATTACAGTTCTTGCCATTTTATTACTAGTTTATCGACTCATGGTGTTAATGAATGTTTCTGAAGAGCCCTTCTGGTTGATAACTCATCTTAAACTAAGTGGTTGAATACTTTATTCATGCAATGAGTCTTTTCTGCATTTTTGCATTTATCTTCTCTTAGAATAATGAAGTACAGAATTCATCAAAATGTCATCATAAGGGGATTTTTCTCCCAAAATTGAGAGGCTGAGTAACTAAGTATTTCATTTAGTTTTCTTTTTTTTTTGTAATAGATTAGACATTAGTTGCAATTTCACTTTCAGTTTTAGTATTTCATTTAGTTTTTTTTTTGTAATAGATTAGACATTAGTTGCAATTTCACTTTCAGTTTTAGTATTTCATTTAGTTTTGTTTTTGTAATAGATTAGACATTAGTTGCAATTTCATTTTCAGTTTTTTGTATTTCATTTAGTTTTATTTCTATAATTGATTAGACGGTAGTTGCAATTTTACTTTTTAGTTTTTAGTTCATGATTTGGAAATAATGATAAGAGTAGAAATAGAAACTTTTTTTCATTTCTTGATTAAACTTTGCTTCCAAATCTTACTTAAGCTCTTTTAATTCTCATTTCTTTAGGTTCTTAGCAATCTTCACAGAAGTTAGATTTAAGATTTTGTTAGTTGCCTTGTAAATCATTAGGGATTAAAGGACCAAAAAACCCCAAAACAATATAAAACACAAAAACAAAGAAGTAAGAAGGGTCATCTAGCAAAAACAGTGCACTACACTTCATCAGTTTACGATACCCGGATTGATAATTTATGTAGAGCAATTTAGGACACTAAATTGACCAAAAAAAAACCCATTTGGTTCTAGTAACATTTTTCTCTCTCGGACTTGGAACAAGTTCCCATGTATCTTGTCAAGTTCTTCATTCATACCTTTCACCCAAAATTGTCTTTACTTGCTTGACAGAGGTTCTTGGGTTCTATTTGTGATAACAAAGCCAAATTTGCATAACTTGTACTGCCCACAAGTTTCCTTCTAGTTTGGACACCATGTCTTTGATATCCAAGAATCTGACTCTCAAGATGCTCATTATGTACATACCTGGAGGGTGTCTTTGGCCTTTAAGATGTGCATGCTTCCTCACCTTCACTATCTGAATATGTTTCATTCAGATCGACAGACCTCAAATCTGAGCTTTCTTCATCATCTGAGTTCATATTATTTTTAGAGGATTTAGTTTGTGCACCTACTTCATATACTATTACTTCGATGCAATCCTCAATCTTTCTTATCCATTCGTTGTAACACTTATATCCTTTTCTTCGAATAGAGTATTCGAGGAATATTCCTTCATGATCGCGTGAGTCAAACTTCCCAAGGTTCTTTTCATTCTTTTTAATGGAGCACTTTCTCCCAAACACCTTGAGATGTTTAACTGATGCAGGTCTTCCCTTCCATAACTCATAGGGAGTTTTATCACTATTAGGCCTGAGTTGAGTTCTGTTTGACATATATACTACTTCTTGGGTTACTTCTCCCCGGAAGTTGTGAGACACGTCTGCTTCATCTAACATTGTTCTGGCCATTTCTTGGATTGTTCGGTTCTTCCTTTCTACTACATTTTTTTGAGGAGTTCTAACCACTTATTACTTCCTCCTAATTTCATGCTCTTCATAGAATTCCTCAAATTCTCTTGAGGTATACTCTCCCCCTCTGTCTAATCTTAAGCATTTTATCTTTAAATCTTTCTCATTTTCTACTTGAGATTTAAACTTCTAGAAATGCTTTAATGCTTCCAATTTTTATTTTAATAAAACATTCCAAGAATCTATGGTGAAATCATCAATAAGAAACATGAAATACCTCTCTCCTCTTGAGGCTTTTTCTCTAGTTGGGCCACAAATATATGTGTGAATGAGCTCCAGAGGTCTGGATGAGGCAAACTATTTTGATTTGAAATGAGTTCTAGTCTTCTTGCCAAATTGACATGACTTGCATATTGTATTATCAGGCTTTGACAGTCTTGGTAAACCTCTCACCACTCCCATCTTGCTTATTTTTATCAAACTGTCAAAATTCACATGCCCAAGCCTCTTGTGCCATAGTCATGTTTCACTCGTTTTTCTCAAATATAAGTTGACCTTGGAATCGTCAAACAAATATACATTATTGTGGGTTCTGATTGCTTTTCCCACCAATTTTCCAATCTTTATGTTACGGATCTCACAATCTTTAGATTGAAAGGTCACATCATAACCGTTATCACACATCTAGCTAACACTGAGCAGATTGTGCTTGAGACCTTCTACATACAGCACATTCTATGCTTTTGTTTTTTTATCAAGACTGACTACTCATTTTCCCTTGATTCTTGCTGGAGTGTTGTTTCCAAAAGTGATGTTGCTTCCTCTAACCTTTTCCTTAAGTGACATAAAGTTTCTTTTATCCCCAGTCATCTATTGGGAACAACCACTATCCATATACCATTTTTATTCTTGATTATGAGTTGATAAGGCAAGTCCACATTGCATGCTCTTTTTAGTCTTTGGTTTCCAACTCCCTTTACCCTTTTGGGTAGTTGTCTATTTGATACTTTGGGACTTAGATAGGTATTCACACTTGCTTCTGCATTCACTGGATTTGTGCCCAAAATTATTACATTTGAAGCATGCTACTTCACTTAGTAAGGGAGAGAATACATTCTGATTTCTGAGAGAAAATGTTTGAGACTTATAAATCTAACGCTTATTGTATCTAGGATTCTCATCTCTTTCTACTTTGATCCTTCTACAATCAATGGCTTTATGTCCAAAGATATGACACTTATAGCAGTGGCCATAAAATAAATAGCCATGCCTATTGTTAGAAGCATTATGAGATTGTGCGGGGAAATACCTTGGTTGCCTCATTGATTGATTCGTTCTCCATTGACTTCCTCTCTGCACAACTTCTCTTTTGCCTTCATTATTTCTTTCATGATGCTTCTTCTCATGACTTTGTGATTCTACGAATCCTATGGAACTGAACTTTATCTTCCCAATAGAAGATTCTTGTGTCTTAGAGTATCCCATACCGGTTCTTATTCTCAAGGGCCTTTGACTATTCTAGATTTGATCTAGTCTCCTTGTTCCTTTAGGAAATTTTTCATTTAGAGCCTTCTTGGTCTTTGTTTTCTCAAGATCGGTTCTCAAAGAGACAACCTCTGCTTCAAGACTCTGACATTTTTCTTCCCATTCTTGAATCAAGTCTTGAAGAACCTCTTCTTTTCGTTTGGCCTCCTCCAACTCAATTTTCAAAGATAGGATATCATCTTTGCATATCTATGAGATCGTTTCTCTTTTTAACTTGAGAAACTCATGTTTCAACTGCTTTTTCTCCTCTTCCAGTCTCTCACAGTTTCCTTGGATTTCTTTTAGTAGAAGGACTAGATTGTCCTTGCTTTTGATAGTTTCTTCTAGATTTTCTTTTTTATAGGAAAACTCTTCATTATTAGAGTTATACATCCCTTCATATACATGTTGTAACTATTCCTTCAGCTGCTTATTTTTCTTCCTTGGTTTCTTCAACATGTCAAGGGAACTGATGAGTTCCCCTTCAAGGTCTACTACTCCTTCTTCTTCCTCCTCTTTAGATTCCATCATACTTGCTGGGCATGGGATCCCCCGCAACAGGTTTTGGGGGTCAAAGCCCAAGTTTTGGTCAAAGATGGTGTAGAACTCCACGAATTGTGGGCGCGGAGCACAAAGTGTACAATTGAGTCATAGGGTTGTCTGCCCTAAGCATTGTATTGTAAATTAGTTTAAAGTTGGCCTACCCATGGTCCGCGGACTATGGGATTGTATAAATAGAGAGAGGCTCTAAGTTGTAAAGTAAGTCGATAATAAATAGAGATGCGAAGGCATGGTTAGAGCATAGAGTTGGGTTAGAAGTGTATCGGGTCATAGTAGTAGTAGGGAGAGGCTCTACAGCTGAGTGCATAGAGGCCTAGTAGAGTCCGCAGCTGAGTGCGCGGGCCCCTGCAGCTGAGTGCGCAGGGCAAAGTCAAGTCTATACTTGGGATTGAAAGTTAATAAAGAGAAGTTTACTCTGTGCATCTGTTCTTGAATTCATATTTTGATGTTATACACTACTTTTACTCTGTTTATTTACTATGCATAATAGATGAATACTTGTATGAATGCTTATATATGAAAATAATCTAAGTAATCAACTAACAGAGCCTAATTAAGGAAGACTTGGGTAAATAACATGGGTCGCGCTGTGTTTAGAACTGCACGAAGACAGTATTGTAGGGGCGGGGTACCCACTGATGCGTGTAGCACAGGAAGTGCGAAGGTTGGACCGCGTACCAATCACCTCATAGAAAACATCCCCAGGGTGTGGAAACCTAGCTCCAGCATCCTCCCATACTGCTTCAAGTGAGACCTCAGTCCGCTCTCCACGGACTGTTGCCAAAAGGGCTAGTAGTACCGGGATTTGCTTGGCTAAATCATTTCTGAACCTGGGTTAGGCCCCACTATGCCAACAAATGGTTCCGTTTCCAGGACCAGGATCTGCATATGGGATGTCTGATGTCGTGTCACTAGAATCCAACAAAGAAGGAAATTTAAGAGTGGTTGGACAAGAAGATTCACGAGTTCGCGACAGAGGAAAATAGAACTCCGCAAGTATCTAAGGAAAAGTGGTTGGAGCGCTATGTGTATACGGAAATCCACGAGATTTTCTTTGCATCCCTTCCTTCTGAGTTGTAAGAGTGGATCGCGAAGTTAGCTGACAGCCAGGGAAGGTGTAGGCTCGACCAACCAATAGTGTGGACTCCAAAATTAATGCGCAGACTAGAAGCATCAGAAGATAAGATCACGTGAGTTGTGGACCATTGGCTCGACCAAATAATAGGGGGATTTATTACTGAGTTTGCGGTAGACACGACCGTAAGCTACAACGAGGCAGAATGAAGCTTTCTCAAAGGACCGCGAGGTAAGTATATTAAATCTTTGAATACATGGATTAAGATGCTATTGTGTGAAAAAAGGGTCATGCGAATACATTAATGTTTGAGACTATGTGGAGTGGAAAGATCTACAAAAATAGTGAAGAATTAGAAAATAGTCCCTTAATTTCACCCTCACGAGAGAGAGAGGAAGAGTTCGCGAAGGTCTCTCCAAGAAGCGCGGTCAGTTTGATAAGGCAGCGCATTCCGTGGTTACCACCTCCACCCACACCGCCACCTGCTTCACCTCCCTCACCTCCATCTCCACCCACTCCACCTCCACCACCTCCACAGTACAGTATGGCGAGCGCGATCAAACTACCAATGTTCAGAGGGGTAGGGAATGAGGATCCATACCAATTCTGGTTTGTGGTAAGAGCAGTATCTGAAGTACAAGGTGTCATGGGCGATAATATTAAGAAGGCTACATTGGTGAGTGCACTGCAGGATCGCGCATTAACATGGTACATCAAGCACTCTAATGACCACCCAAACGCAGGGATAGCAGAGATCCAAAATGCACTGAACAGGGAATTTAGCAGGCCAAAGTCAGAAACACAATCAATCATCGGGTTTAAAGAAATCGCGATGCTCTTGGGTGAGACTCCTTGGGATCTAGATCAACAGCTGAAGAGTACGATCCGCGAAGCCAATATGACATTGACAAATGGACAGCACCGCGCATAGTTTGCCGCATCTCTGACACCGCACTTGAGGATGACGTTGTCACAACAGAAACTTTCCACCCATGCCGAAGCATTGGAAATGGCAATGAGATTAAATGAGACCCAGATACAAAACCCTGGGTTGGGAGTTCAACAAATCCACGCGCAACTACAGAATCTGTGGTTGGAAATGCAAAATTTGAAGCAGGATAGGGCACCACAACCAGAGGCACATGAAGAAGTATGGTGCATAGAATGCAAAGGCAAGGGCCATGACAAGGATCACTGTCCAATGTTCATGAACTACTTGGCAAGAGGAGGGCCAATGCCATTGATACCAGAGGCACAGGTAGGGCCGAGTGCGGCACCCGCTTTATGTTGCGCGATATGTCAAATAGGAGGGAAACACACGATGAATAATAGTCATTTGTTGTAGAAGTATACACAGACACCCCAACAATTGTTTTGTAATTTCTACATGTCGGTAGGCCACGATGAGCGCACTTGCCGCAGTTACGAGCTAATGATGGATCGGACCCCAGCCTATAGGATACAGACCAAACGCAAGCCCTCGACCCAGACGCAGGGATGGTGCGTGCTAGATTTCAGGGGTAAGGTCGAGGACGAGGTGGAATGGGACCAGGAAGGGGTCGCAGACAATTAATCTATTACAATTGCGGAGGATTAGAGCACTATGCCCGCGATTGTACCAACCCGACCAGGATATCCTGTTCGTATTGTGCTCAGTTTGATCATGAAACAATAGACTGTCCCACATTGATCACAAAGATGCACAAAAAGGGGGTATTCCAGCCTCCCCTGACTCAGAATATACAAATGATGAGGTCTGAGCCACGCGAAGAGGACCCGAATGTAAACATGATGCTCAGAAGCGGTACGACCACGAGAGAGGATATGAGGAAGCAGCCAGAGGAAAGTACGTGGGTTTGCAAGGCTCCTGCAAAGGAACCCAAGTTTGACGTAGAACGTGCAAAGGAAACATTCATGGAAGCTAAAAAGAGCTTCACGGAGGCCTCCACTTTAGGTAGTAAGGATCAACCAGAGCCATGAATGGATCCTTCAATGCTCACTACCTTTCTGGAAACATGCGTGAAACTGTTGTGCAACAGCAAGGCATTTAAAAGACTACAGGAACTGATCACCAGGTGCACGAGGTCAGAAGAACCACGTGTAGTCCGGAAATTGGGGAAGCATGCATTGTGCACTAGAAGGGAAATGAGGTTGACTACACAGATTGGTGAGTATGAAATGGATCAGGTAATCCTAGATCTAGGTTCGGACGCAAATGTATTACTGAAGCAAACATGGGAATGCATGGGCAGGCCCACATTACAATGGTCCCCTATTCAATTATGAATGGCGAACCAACAGAATATTTTTCCCATGGGAAGGTTGCAAGGGGTAACAGTTGATATTGAAGGCGCGAGTGCGCAGGCGAATTTTGAAGTAATAGATATTGTTGATGACAACAATCCCTATCCTGCATTATTAGGAATAGATTGGGCCATCGATATGAATGGAGTCATCAACCTGGAGAAGCGCAAAATGCTCTTCGAGAAAAGGCCACTATGCATAGTAGTCCCACTGGACCCAGCCGAAGGAGCACGCTACACTAAACCAGTGCACAATGATGATAGCAACGATGATCTTGATTGTATTTACAAGATAACTGCGCGAGACCAGGATTGGGTGAATCTGACTGCAGATGGGAGGATCTCATGGGAGCGTGAAAGCTCCTACACTTCGGATTCAGACGAAGAAGTAGAGCGCTGACAGAATCGGTTGCATGAAGTGACAACACTGAATTGCAACAGGATGGTTAGATCACTACGTTGCGTGACAACGGAGGCAAGAGAGCTGTCGACATATGATGGATTAACAGCAGTGGATGAATTCCTGAGAAAATTTGAAAGCGCAGTACTGGAACAGTAGTGGTTTGATGCGTTGAAGTGGGCACTACGTGCAACACCTGCACGATGGTGGGGTATACATCAAGGAAACTTTGAGGACTGGCACGGATGTAGAAGGATGATGTGCCTACGTTTTGGAAGCCCCCAGCTTCGAACAAGAGTCGGTCAGCAAGGACGGAGTAACTTACGCACCCACCTGTCTCGATGGATACAGATATGTGTTGTGCAGCCCACACAAGCACACCCCAAACTTAGGATCGAAAAACGGAACAGGACACAGCAGCAGGAAAGGCGACGCGCACCACAACGCTGTACGTGGAAGAATTCAATAAGGTATGCGGAGTCCTGAAAATGGTTCAGCAGGTAAGACGAACTAATTGGGACTTTTGCGTGCCAGTGGTTCAATGGGCCTATAGCGCCATGTGTAAAGCCCTGAGTGCGGAGATGGTTCTGAAGCCAAGGAGCAGAGTCGAGACCATAGTTTTGGAGGAAAGGAATCCTCGTGCAATAGCTCCCACATTTGGGACAGTATGCGAGGCCCAAGATGAAGGATTTATGTAGCTACGCGAGGGCAAACATATGCAATTTCAGGAAGCCATTCAACGAGGGAGCCTTAAACTTCGCAAACTCGAAGAAGATCGGGTACGACTAAGGAAGAAAAGAATGTTAATGGACGCAGAGATCAAAAAACTAGAAAATGAAATCGTGCAAGCATGTCTCATTGATAAACTAAGAATTACAAGACCAGATATGGATAGCCATACTACTGCATTAGAAGATTATCGTCAAGAATTTGTGACTCTGCTACCATGGCTACAACTGCACCTTACCAAACAAAGTAAGTGGGGGAATGCACCGCATAAGGAAGAACGCGCGGCACTGACTGTCGCAAAGGTAATAAAGGAGTGCTCGCGGACTAGGCTGGAAGGTGATTGAAGCCTTGCATAGGTGGTGCGACCACCTGACTAGTCGTAGGGAGCACAGTCTCAGCGCTCCAAGCAGTTGAAAGAGAGCGCGGGACTATAAAAGAGTCTATGAGGGAGCTGTGTGATAAGGAGGTTGCGCGCAGGATCGGCATGTCACAAGGGTTGTGCCCGCGCAGAGGGGGTTTTGCTGCCACGCAGGTAGGCTGGGAAGTGACCGTTGGTGTCACTGTTCATGACAAGATATCCAATTTAAGACAAAGAGGAGCAAGTGGCGGGTAATTAAGACACGAATTAAGAGCTAGATTTGGGACGATCTGCCACCAGGAAGGCATTAATGACTCCGAAGTAGGGGGAATGGTTGAATTCAAATTCAAAATATGCTATAAAACCCACAGGGCTAGCCATGAGACAACATTTGGTTGTTTGAGATTTGAGCAGTTACAGAGCATTGAGCGCCGAGCACTCTTACCACCTTTGAGTATGCAATAGAACATATCCTGTGTAAACATGATGACTGCTACTAGACCAGGAGTGCGATTTGTCGAAGATACCGCTGGTGAGGCTGCAGAGCCCCATATGATTCATGAGGAGACTGGAGATGCAGCTGTTGCGCCAGAAGTTCCAAAATCTCCACGGATGCCGCGGTCGAAGAAAGTTAAGCAGACTATGGGACTAGTCCATGTATCCCCAAGAAACCCACGGTTCGGCAAGTTGTCAATGGAAGAAAAAGGCAAAGCCATCACCATTGAATCATATGAAGAGGAGGAAGACTTACAGGCTCTGATTGATCAAATAGAGGCACAAGACGATGTAGAGGAGGATTTCCCACCAATTCCTTCCGCAACAAAGTTACCCACATACATCCCTCCATGGAAAGGGAAAGTTAAAACAGCCAAAGACCTGGAGGCCACAAAGAGTGCGCTCCAGACGGCACTCCTCCCCGACGACATTACTTTTGAAGGTCTGCCCCTTGGCCGGGTGCCTACCTTGAAGTTCGAAGATTGGTACCTTGCAGATAGTGAGCAGTTCCCGCACCTGACGATGGAAAGCTTGATGAAACAGAAGGTGGAGCGGCCAGTGATCACGTTGGAGCCACGAAAATGGCTGCGCGGTGTGGATAAGGCCGAGTTACTTCATCTACAATGCATACCCCACTTTCACCATGCACCCACCACCATTTTTGTCATTAGGAAGCTATTGTGCCTGGTGCATGATGGGTATCTATGGCTGTAGGATCCTATTCCCATCACGGCGGAACTTATTCAGAGGATTTCTTGGCTTCCTTGTAAGGGAAGGGACCCCAGGGAAATAGCTGGTAAAAGGAGGGATTTGACTTTTGCGGAAGCCATGAAAACCAAGTACAAGCTGGAGAAGAAGAAGCACGGTTATGCAATTGTGAGTATCAAGGACAAAGGAGTGCGCGTAGCCACCCATCTCCTGGTCGGCAAATTAATTCGAAAGTGTTGTGCCGACGAAGTACTAGCACCTGTGATTGCGCTGGCCGAGCAGTGCACAGAGGGGGTCCAGTTCAATTGAGCAGCTTTCCTCTGTGAGGAATTTTTGATAAACTGCAAGGAGCCCCAAGAGTAGGGTAATACCTTCCACTACGCGTGGTTGCCCTTATCCATTATGCTAGTAGCAGGGAAACTACCGGCAGATAGCCAGTTCCTGCCTATTGATCAGGACATTCCCGGGGCCATGAAGTATGCTTCACTCTGGGCCACGAAGGATGCAAAGCAGATTCACGCGTCAAGGTTTATTGGGTGCTGATGGAGGTGAACATCCAGATGTGGATCAATAGAAGACCACGATTGTCTCACACAGTGTATGCCACTTTGCAGAGCTTTGTAGAGTTTAAAGCGGACATGCACAACATTCATGTCTGGGCGCGGAAGGATCCAACAAAGGAATGGACAAAGCTTCCATTTATTGCTACTGATGACGCCATCTTCACAACATTGGAAACATGGCCTCCGAAGTGGCACGCCCTGGACTTGGCAGGAATGGACAAGGCCGCAGCCCAACAAAGGAAGAAGGACACCAAGTTGTGCATCGCGTAGCTGGCCGAAAAGAGGCGCCATGAACAAGAAGCAGCTGCACAGCAGAAGACGGCCGATGCAGCAGCAACGGCGCAGACGACAGAAACAACAACAACGCCAATAAAAGAGGCTGAGGGGGGCCATGAAATGTCCACAGGGTAGGGGGTTGAGGACATCGACCTGGATGAAGAGCGCACAGATCCGGAAACTACCTCGCAACAATTGAAAAAGTCACACGTCCCTAAGAAACCAGTCCCTAGAAAGAAGACGAAGGCATCCAAGATGTCCATGGACCCAATCACGCTTATAGAAGGTGATCTTTTTGACATTGGCGAAACGGTTCGTGATGTCACTAAGGACGTGCTCCAAGAAGTGATGGTGGAGCATAACACTATGTTGGGGGCACTACGAACACAGTTACAGGGACTATAGGTGCAACCTCCTCAGACAGGAACGATGGCCCCATATGTTGCAGCCGATACATCAGAGGTGGAACAAATGTTGCGCACCCGCGTGACCAACACTTTCATGTTCCCTTAGGGTGTGTTAGCGGCAGCAAACGAATTTCACCGAACTGCGATGGGTAGGATTAAGGGGTTGAGCTTAAACTTGGCTACCCTTCTGCAAGAAACCCTGTACCAGTTACAGGATGGGGTCATAGCCGAGCTCCGCGCCAGAGAAGGTTGTGCGCTATAGGTATTGAGCGAACAAAAGATCAATCTAGAACAACTCAGCCGACAGCGTGATGAACTCGTTGCGCAAACTCAAGGACTGGCGCAGGTGGTGGACGATGCTTATGGAACTGTTCCAGAGTTGGCTGTCTCGACAAATCTACCAGTAGGAGTGCAAATTCACAAATTGGCCAGTGGATTCCACGAGGCAAAGGAGGAAACAACAAGGATACAATTGGACCTCAACCTTCAGATTTTCGAACTGCGATTAAAGGCGTAGTCATCCACGCCCATGAAAGTTAGGGAACAGTGCGTTGGCACTGTCCAAAAAGGGCTGGAGGAAATAGGATAGGCAGTGCAGACCTGTACTACTATGTTGGAAGAATCCTTCATGGTCCTCACTTCCTTACAAGAGGACCCCACCATACAGTGCCTGGAAACAGAGGCGCGGGAGCTTCAAGTGCAGTATGACAGTGTGCGTGGAACGACGTAAACAGTTGTCCTGACCCAGCGGCTGGCGAAGCTACAGCAGGCGAAGGCATTGAAGGAACAGGTGGATGTCGCACGACAGAAAGAGGCAATACTTAAAGCGCGCATCTAGCCTTGGATTGATGAGGCCTTCCTCATCACTATTGATATCGAAGGAAAGCTCGCACAAATGAAGGTGATGCATGCCTTAAGACAAGGATTTGCCCTTGACAACGAGCATTCGGCAGAAAGAGTAGAGCAGATCCAACAGATGGCAGAACAGTGCGTTGTGAACCTTCGTGCAACCCAGGCACAGTTGGAGGGGCTCCATGCCAAGATTGCTGCACCAGCAGAGTGACTCGGGACCAGTCACGTTGATTGTGTTGGGGGCCTGTTGGGCATGGGATCCCCCGCAGCAAATTTTGGGGCTCAAAGCCCAAGTTTTGGTCAAAGATGGTGTAGAACTAAGCGAATTGCGAGCACGCAATGCGAAGTGTACAATTGAGACATAGGGTTGTCCGCCCTAAGCATTATATTGTAAATTAGTGTAAAGTCAGCCTACCCATGGTCCACGGACCATGGGATTGTATAAATAGAGCGAGGCTCTAAGTTGTAAAGTAAGTCAATAATAAATAAAGATGCGAACGCATGGTTAGAGCATAGAGTTGGGTCAAAAGTGTACTGGTTCATAGTAGTAGTAGGGAAAGGCTTTGCAGCTAAGTGTGCAGAGGCTTAGTAGAGTCCACAGCTGAGTGCATGGACCCCTGCAGCTGAGTGCGCAGAGCGGATTCGAGTCTCTACTTGGGATTGAAAGTTAATAAAGAGAAGTTTACTCTGTAAATATGTTCTTGAATCTGTATTTTGATGTTATACACTACTTTTACTCTGTTTATTTACTGCGCGCAATAGATGAATACTTATATGAATGCTTATATATGAAAATAATCTAAGTAATCAGCTAATAGAGCCTAATTAAGGAAGACTTGGGTAAATAACACGAGTCGCGCTGCGGCTAGAACTGCGCGAAGACAGTATTGCAGGGCGCGGGGTACCCACTGATGCGCGTAGCGCAGGAAGTGTGAAGGTTGGACCACATACCAATCACCTTTGTTATCAGGAAATCTAGTTTCCACTCGGAGCTGCTAGTCCCACTAAGACTGGTAGCTATCTTAGAAACAAACAAACTAAAACTACTTTCGTTTTCCTTTATGCGAAATAGATAAGAGGGGAACAAAGGACACCAACCTCAGTCTTGCGCTTGGTTCCTTGTTTAGTTCCTCTCCCTTCTGACATATCTTTGCCGCTCCTCCTTCGTCTACCTAGCTTCAAAGAGCACCTGTAGGATCAAAGCAGCATAAGACTATCCAAGAACAGAGATCTACAATCATAAACAATATAGGACTAGATATATATTGACCACACAAATGCATATATCATCAAACATACAAAAATGTGGAGGAAAACTTGAATAGCTTTATTAATATCAAGAATAGAAAAGAGGATTACAACCAATTGTTCTGACCCAGCGTCATCCTCTCAGCATGAAAGCCCTTCTTCACCTCATGAAAAGCTTAGATCACCCAACACTATGATTTTCACCAAGAAACCAACAACACTTCCTTACAAAATACAAGATTCCAGCCTCTGGATCTCTGTGATGAGGGATCCATATATAGATGTTTGTAGGGGGGTGAGTCAGCTGCTGGGTTTTTTATTAGTGTCCTCTCTCTGATAGTTCTTGGTTCCACTTGGAGATTCATGATCTCTTACTCATCCCTGGGCGAATTCAGAGAGGCAAGTGTCATTGGAGAAGTTTCTGGAAGATTCCCTGAGTATCCACCTTGCAAACTGTCTCTGCCATTTGTCCACTCTCGCTCATCGCACCCTACAGAAGGGCTTTCCAGTATGCATCGCACCCTTTACACTGAGCAGGTGGGATGCATCGCACCCTTAGCACTGAGCAACCTGTATGGTCCAGTTTTGACCAGTTCTGAGCAGTTTTTCATGGAGAACTTCTGGGAGAAGATGTAATCAACTGACCTTATTCTTTTAGGGTGTGAAGCAACACTTTTAGGGACTTAGGAGCCCTTGGTTTATGGACATGTATGATTGGGGTTGCAGTGCCCAAAAATGTCTATAATAGTTACCCCCTAAAGCATGAGGTCGTTAATCTTTTGATGTCGGGTGAAATGCTTTATCATGAGGATCCGAAGTTTTTTCGAGCTGGAAGGCAACCTGTAATAAGATACAATACAATACATTATCTTCATAAATATTTTTCATGATCTAGCTGAGGCGGGCATTCCCATGCTCAGCTTTATAAATTCATTTTCATGTACATAAGACAGACAACCGTCGATGTGGCAGACTGGTGATTCTGATAGAGCCATCATCCTTTTGATTCGGATGATCATCTGTGCAGCAATGATGTACGTTTGATTTCTTTATTTCCCTGAATATATCGCAGCCCGGATGGATGAAACTAGATCCAGGGTCTTCAAACTTGTCCAATCTTCACTCGGAGTACAAGTCGATCCATGTGAAAGATGTTCTGGAGTCGAACATGGAAAGACATCGCCTAATTACCAGCCAGTGATGTAAGTTGTTAACAGGCGCAAGAGGAATCACCGATAATGATGATGACCCTCAAGGTACTACAGTACAATTCGCATGGTGTGAAAAAGGGACTTGGCGTCAAACACCACGTAAAATCTCTCGGTCGAAGGCCATTGATGTAAACCTGTCGCCAGAAGTGAGAAACTTGCCATTGAGGCATGCAAGCTTCAAAGTACTGAAAGGGTTGTTCCTAGGTCAGCTTCTTGGATAATGAGCTGATGTCGACAAGAAGTGACCTGTCGTAGGAGGGCCTTAAGGAATCCCTCCTCTACGACACGGAATGGAGCAAATGATTTTATGGAGATGAAAACGATCTGATGATATAAGGTTCAGGGTGGCGGTCATGAAAGAATGGAGCGTGAATGTATTGCAGTGGATGAGACACAGGTGAATTCTCTCAGCGACTTCTCTTGAACATACCGGCGACACTGACATGGATTGGTAGCGTTAACCCCAAATATGGATGGTGCAATGGACCAATGGTGATATGACCGGTGAACGGAATAACCCAACCCAACTCGGACGTGGAGTGAAAGTGTCATGTACAAGAGCGACTTGCTATCAATAAAGTTTCTTCAAGTTTTCTTCCCAATTTTTTCCCAGTCATTGCTGACCAGTACCTCTTTATTTTTTATCAAGCTTGAGGAGGATAACATATGCTTGTTCTATAATTTGCCCTTCGGGAAAACACGTCGCTATGTTTTAACGAGTCTAGCGACAGTGAAACTCGTTCTTGTCGATATGGAAAAGTTTGTCACTATTTGGTTTTAACGAGTTTAACGACAAAGATAACTCAATCCTTTTCAATTTTAGAGAGTCTGAAAGGGACGTAAAGGAAACTCCAATAATCCTTTTTCGTCATATAATCCCTTAAGTCCGAAAAAGTATAAAATAATACGAAAGGGATAAATTTTCGGTAGTTTTAACAAGCCGAACAAGACAAGCGCTCGATCCTTTTGTGTAATAATCCCTTAGGTCCAAAAAGATTAAAATCTAGAGGAGGGATAGCACTTCTGGTAGCTTTAACGAGCTGGAGAGGCCAATTGCTCGGCAATATTTTCATATTTTACGAGTTAGGTGAAAAGAGCTTAACGGAGACTCGTTTTTGAGGAACGAGTGATATTTTCGGGTAGCAGCTGATTCCAGGTAAGGCTTGGAATTTTCTAATCATGGCAGTGTC
The DNA here is from genome assembly GCA_031772625.1 of Pinus tabuliformis. Lineage (NCBI taxonomy): Eukaryota > Viridiplantae > Streptophyta > Pinopsida > Pinales > Pinaceae > Pinus > Pinus tabuliformis. Next base: position 1,076,323,001 of record CM062811.1, read on the forward strand.
ACAAGGATGGCTAACAAGATCACTCTTTGTAGCTGTTCCTCAAAAGGGGTAAACAATCAAATGTAGGTGAATGATCGGCCAAAACAGAGTAGAGGTGATGATGAGAACACGACCAGGGCATAAAAGTTGATGATAATACATTCACAATGGTTATTTACCGGAGATTGGTTCATTTTTTAATGAGCTTAAACTCTGGGGGAAACATTTTCTCAGTGCTTATGTTTAATTTTTAACGAGCTTGAACTCCACATAAAAACTTCTTGTGCCAGTCGTATAATAAGGATGTCTCATCGATAGATTTCATTTTTATGGAGCTTGCATCTTTTGAAGCTTTTCTCCGCATCCTTTCACATGCAAGTTGAGAATGGCCAACTACAGTCTTGCTTACTCTCAATTGCTAAGGTTAGGTAGGAAAACACTTCCTTTACTCTACCGGTGCCATCTGGCCTCCAGCGAAGATGAACGGTTGACCCGACCATTCACCTGACCTAAGCAGTTGAAGTTAGCGGAACTATAGGGGTCACTCTCCACTTGCTCACAAAAGGTTTGCATGCCCCCAGGTATAGCCCAAATAGAGTTTCCAGGTTAGCCTTCTTTCTACCAACAGAACATTTGTTCTATCAGGGAAGGCCTACCTTGACAGAGGTATCTTATCCCAGTCTAACTCCTCTTTCCTATACGAACGGGGGTCGGACCAGTCATATATCCTCCACGGAAACCTACCCTATACTTGAAGTTTCCCTGTCGAAGCAGGACAGGGTGCATGCCCCCTGGGTTTCAGTCATGTCCTCCCGAATCACTCGCGCTCTTCAGGTGGACGGACTGGGGATTGATGAGACATTCCTTGCGTGAAAAGACCATTTAGGGATGGCATTTGACTATTAGCTATGTGTGATCCGGGGAGCGAAAGCTGGTCTACGAGCTTGACCACTCGTCCTTCATGTGAAAAACACATTACTCTAAAGAGTGAGGAGACAACGACTCCCATGCAATAAATATAGTCACGCCCAAGGAGTATATTATAATCTAGAGGTCCTTGGACTACCATTACATTCATGTGAACGGTTTTCCTTTTCAATGTTATCGGCACATTAGGAAGGATCCCTAACAGTCGACTGGTTCCTTTGTCAAAGCCTATCAGATTTCTCATCTCAGGCAAAAGCAATGGAGAACCAAGCGCTTTCCAAGCAGTCGAGGAAAGGATACTCACAGAAGCCCCTTCATCTATGATGGTATCGGCCATGACCATTCTGTATATTTGTGCAATGATTCGGAATGGTACACTAACCGGTAAATGGGGTCTACCTAGTAGATTCCAATCGAAGGAAACGACTAGGTTGCTTGAAGGTGGGACCGAATAGACAGCCGGATACGACTTTGACGAACTTCCTTCCTGCGGTAAAGGAACGGGTAGATTGCCCCCATGTTCATCGGAGTCTGTGTTTAAGAAAAGAATTTGAACAGTGTCGTTCTCATTCTCTCCGGTGACTGTATCATCTGAAAATGGACCTTCTGATGGCAAGACCGGGTCAACTGCCGCCTCGACCTTTTGAATTTCGTCTGGCATGGATTCAGAGGGTTTATCGTCAATGATAAATGCTTCGACCGACCACAATGGCGTGTCAGTCGGATTTTCAACCAGTGATGGACTCGACAAGAGTTTCTTATATCAAGGAGGGAGCCGTAGCGGTGAAGCAAGACGGTCATCCAAAACTCTTTTAGCTTCGTCTAGGAAGGGACAACAGTGGACGGCGTGATCGCCTTCACACAGTTTACAAGGAAATTTGCAATTCCTTTTCTGTCCAGATACTTCTCTTTCACTAGTTGACGGTGTACTTTCAACATGATCTTCAGAGGTTGATGACACCGGATTGTGCAAACGAGGAGACCAGTCCCTTAAGATCCGAGGGATGCAAGGACAATCTCGATGATAATGGTCTCCTTTGCAAATGACACATGGATATTTAGGCTTGGACGATGCAGTGTGTGGATTTTCGCTAGACGATGTCCGGTTACCCCTTTTCACCTTTGGCTCCTTCTTCTTCTTCTCTTTCTTCTCCTTCCCATTCTTCGCCTTCTTAGTTACTTGATTTTTGGCTTTACCAGTTTCATCAAGTGAAGAGGAAGGAAGAGAGGGAGAATCGGACGAAGTAGAAGGTTGGGGGTTAGCTTTGGTATCATCTAATTGCTGACTTGATTGCTCAAGAATCACGGTGTTCTGAACGACAGAGGTCAAGAAGACCCATACGGGCAAGCCGATTTTCAATCCTGGAAGTGACAATGTGGCCATATGGGGTGCACCAACATCTCCCCAAGAGGAGAAAGGACTAGGATTTCCTCCAAGGGGAAATCCTTGGTTGGTGGACTCCATTTTTCTCAACCTAAGACCAACGCGGGAAAGGTGATGTTATTCCGATTAAAATAAATTTTATATGCTTTAACGCAACTTGTTTTTTCAATTTTTAAGAGTCGAGAAAAAACAAAAGATGACTCTAGTCGCCTTCGATTTTTAATGATACTGAAGTGACAAGTGCTCACATGGACCTTTTCCTTTAAGGAGTCTGAAAAACGAATGAAAGAGACTACTCTGGAAATCTAAACAAAGGGATTACCAAACCAATCACAAAACTGCAGAATACTTTTTATGGTACGGCAGTCAATCTTCCCGAATGTTGTGTTCAGTGCATTGCGATCGATAGGGCGGAAGACACGGCTTCCTATGGATAAAGGATATAGCCTATTGTGGTCTCCCAATATATACTCAACGGTACGTGGGAGCACAAGTTCGTACTGGCACTTGTCGTCTCAAAGAGGAGGAATCACCCAACCAACAATGAAAGCGATAGTTACCAGGTTTTACGACGCCGGAATACGTCTCTAGCCTAGACTTCTAGATGTTGTGCGTTATGTTCCAAAGTGTTTTTATGTTCATTGAATTTATTTTACAGTTGATCTTTCTTAAGAAATTTTCCTTTCAGGTTCACCGCGTGATGTAGATATACAATTCCTAAAATGCAATCTAAATATGATAAACAATCGTTTAATCTTCTTTTTGCAATGAAAATCCTAGCTACTAAAGAAAGAGAGATGATATTCTTTCAACATAGAGCAGAGAGCACACACTAGATGCACTATCCTAAATCAAACCAACAAGCAGTCTAAATGCAAATGCACATGCATGTATTTGTTTTCAGCCTTCTTAATGTGTGAATGACAAGAAGAATGCTAAGTACAAATCTGAATTATCTTTTCAAAGCGACAGTACTAACAATTTTCTCTTCAAAAACGAAAGGAAGATAATGACGACACTTTACTATTTTGAATTGAAAATAGCTTTCGACACTTGAAAAACTACTAATTCAAATCAAATACAAGAGTAACTGTATAATCAACCATCCAGAACAATAGAATTCTTTTCTTTGACTGAAAACGACACTTGCGACACTTCCAAATCAAAAGACGACAATTTGATTATGCTACTTCTTTGTAAAAGAGAACTAAAAATGGCACACAATACACAAAAACATTCACAGTTCTTTGCACAATGGAGGTGGAATCATGCACAGGAAGGAAGTTTCCACAGTGGTATACTAATCACAGACAGCAAAACTCCTGAATAGAGCTGGAGAGAGTGAAGAAAAACCAAAAATCTAAAGGCAAACTTAGCCTTCTCTGACCATCGCACCTGTTACACAGGGAATCCAGTATGCATCCCACCTACTGCACACAGGAGGTGCGATGCATACTGACTGCCTTGAAGAGAGGGTGCGATGGTACAGTGCGAGACTTTTACTTGGTCTTTGGTCACAGTTTGCAGCTCAGTTCAGGGATTTAGGCCGAGCAAGTGATGTTCAGTGAATATAAATCACAGGGGCTGATCTAAAGAGGTTACTAGAGCAATTAGGATGTTTGCAAATCAATTGTTCAGTTTATAAACAAAACCTGGAGATAGACTGAAGCAGCATTGATCTACTTTGCACTTGCATAGCAAATGCAGTTCGAAGGCTAGCTCGCTTGACTTCAGGCTCCGTCTGTAAGTTTATAAAACAAATAAATATAAACAAGCAAACAAGCTATTTGTTCCCCAGTGGAGTCGCCATTTGGGAAATCTAGTGTCCACTCGGAGCTGCTAGTCCCACTAAGACTGGTAGCTATCTTAGAAACAAACAAACTAAAACTACTTTCGTTTTCCTTTATGAGAAATAGATAAGAGGGGAACAAAGGACACCAACCTCAGTCTTGCGCTTGGTTCCTTGTTTAGTTCCTCTCCCTTCTGACAAATCTTTGCCGCTCCTCCTTCATCTACCCAGCTTCAAAGAGCACCTGTAGGATCAAAGCAGCATAACACTATCCAAGAACAAAGATCTACAATCATAAACAATATAGGACCAGATATATATTGACCACACAAATGCATATATCATCAAACATACAAGAATGTGGAGGAAAACTTGAATAGCTTTATTAATATCAAGAATAGCAAAGAGGATTACAACCAATTGTTCTGACCCAGTGTCATCCTCTCAGCATGAAAGCCCTTCTTCACCTCATGAAAAGCTTAGATCACCCAACACTATGATTTGCACCAAGAAACCAACAACACTTCCTTACAAAATACAAGATTCCAACCTCTGGATCTCTGTGATGAGGGATCCATATATAGATGTTTGCAGGGGGGTGAGTCAGCTGCTGGGTTTTTTATTAGTGTCCTCTCTCTGATAGTTCTTGGTTCCACTTGGAGATTCATGATCTCTTAATCATCCCTGGGCGAATTCATAGAGGCAAGTGTCATTGGAAAATTTTCTGGAAGATTCCCTGAGTATCCACCTTGCAAACTGTCTCTGCCATTTGTCCACTCTCACTCATCACACCCTACAGAAGGGCTTTCCAGTATGCATCGCACCCTTTACACTGAGCAGGTGGGATGCATCGCACCCTTAGCACTGAGCAACCTGTATGGTCTAGTTTTGACCAGTTCTGAGTAGTTTTTCATGGAGAACTTCTGGGAGAAGATGTAATCAGCTAACCTTGTTCTTTTAGGGTGTGAAGCAACACTTTTAGGGACTTAGGAGCCCTTGGTTCATGGACATGTATGATTGGGTTTGCAGTGCCCAAAAATGTCTATAAAAACCTCATATCAGACATCCCAGGGCGCCGAAACCTGGTTCCAGCACCCTCCCAATCAGAGGGTCCAAAGGGGCGGACTTAAGGAGGCGCAGTAGAACCCCCAATCAGTGATCTCTGATTAAATCAGAGGTAGAAGCAAGCAATCGGCAATATCGAGGGCTTCAAACTGGTGAAGTAGCGATCGACGATATCGGTGTCGGCAGATCAGGTCAGCGAAACACAAGGCACAAGAGCAGGACCTTCGGGCCGTTGCAATTGTAATCTTCCGATCAGTGACGGGCAATCTCAGCCGTCGGATCAAGAAACAGATCAACGATCAGGATTAAATCAGAGGATCGGCAGATCGGCGATCGGCGATTCCCTGCGACAAGACCAGTGAACAGTGTGATAGTGACATGCGATGCAATCTCAGCCATCCGATCAAGGATCAAATCAACAGCCAGGATTAAATCGGCATATCGGCGCTCAGCGAATCAGTGGATCGACGATCGATGATCAGAGATTCCCAATAGACAAGGCCAATGACATCAGCGATAGTGATCGGCGATAAGGATCAGACCCGATGGATTTATAGGTCTGATTTGATATATTTTGAGGTCCGGCCTTTCGGGTTTTTCAATGTTTTTCAAGTTTTTTTATGTATTATCACTTGGAATAAAAAAGGCCTATTTTAGAGGGTTGTTGTGCCTATCGACCCTTCTACCTGAAAGGTTTCCATTCTGAACAAACTGACCTCCAATTGTTAAGCGACCTTTGTCCTAAATGACACATATAAAGCCCAATGATTGGAAAAAGGACGAGGGAGAGGATTTTTAGCACATTGTTCGAGGCAAGAGAGCTTTTAGGTGGCCGATAGTGCATTTTGTCTGTTTTGGACAAGTTTTAGATGCTTTCAGCCCCTCTCAATTCCAGGAATGCTGTGGTGCTATCCATTTCTCCATCTGAGGTCTCCATTTCATAGCCATTGTCCAGAATGGAGGTGTAAGCCTCTTTTGATGTACTAATGATTGTATTCTCTTCTTTTCATGCCATTTAATATAAGAAGGCCTCCCCCTTGATCGAGCAGGGCCCAGAGACGTAGTCCAAGTTGGACAAACTTCATTATCAAGTCTTGGTGTCTTCTTTTCATGTTGTTATGTGTTACTTCTTCTTTTCTTGTGTGCACATTATAATTGTGTGTTAAGATGAAATTTTTATATGTGATTCTTTTCATACATCTATAAGCAAAAGACCTTGGATCACATAAGATATGTTTCCATTCTCACTTTCCAAAAAGCATAGTTGGTCTCATCAAAGACTGGTATTCTACTTGAGTAGGCCTCTTAACTCTCTTGCCTAGAAATTATTCCTTATAGATCTACCTTCTAGTGTTTAAACTATTACTGAAGGAACTTGGCTCTAATACCAATTATTCAAATAAGGAATTGCTAAGAGGGGGGTGAATCAGTAATTAAGAAACTCTTTTTTCTTTTTCTTATTATGCTTACAATCCCTTCTTATGTTTTTTAACTTGTGAGAGAATTAATTCACAAAACAGTGAACCAACAATATTTTAGACACTCGTATTCAAGCAACAATCACATGAGAAGCCCACATTTGACACATTGTTTTTCCCGTGGAAACCCAGAGGGGAAAAACCACCAATTTGTTGTTTGTTTATGATGTAAATTATGAACCCACTTAATTACATATGTTTGTTTGTGAGCAGCCACTCATAGGAGGCACTGACCCCAATTTGGTTAGAAAGCACCAACATTCCGTTACCACTGTTCTACTATATCATACAATTTTCAAACTGAAAACAGAGGAATACAATTTTACAAGTAAAATACCAAACAATGGTTGTTCATAGATTTGAATTTTTCACTTTGCCTTATGTGCTCACTTGCAGCAAATCTCCTCTCACTGCTCACAACAACACTTCCTCGGCGCTCTATATTCACTGTCAAGGGCTCTTCACTAACTACACTTCATCACTACCCTTGTAATTCTTCACATAGCCCTCATGTTTCTCTTACCGCTGTATTAAATTGTGTCCGCTCAGGGGCTTCAACCTCTCTACTTCGATGCTCACACTCACATCATTGTTCTCTCACACATATGCTCACTTCCCCATCTTTTTCGTTGTTGGTGATGATTTTGTTCCACTGAGGCACTCTGCACAAGGGAGTCTCTCCACGTTGTCCTATAGCTTCCAATCTGTACTTAGGAATGGCTTCACTTACCACTCTTGCGTCTTTTGATAGTTTCTTGTCACAACACTCAAAACAGAGAGGGTCCTCGCAGTTCTTCATAGTTTGACTGCAAAGAGCTCCTATACTGAGAAATTAATTCTCATATGACCTGCACACTCCTCTAAGAGTCCCATGCTTATTTATCATTCTACAGATATTGACAGTCCACAGAGGTGATCGTTCTATTCTTACTTACCACAACCATTCGTGCATGCCAGGCGGTCAATCACTTCCTTCAAGCTCTCAAATTCCTCTCAGCTGCCAATGTTGTCCTCGACTCCTTGTTACAGAGTCTTCCATAGGATTAGCCCTTTTCAACTACCAAATCCTTTGTGCCTTCATTCAATATCATAGCTTCCAGCCCATACATTCTTTAAAGCTTTGTACTTCCTTATCGGAGCAATCCCATATCACAACTTTCTCAGTGGTCCAATTCTCTAATATTAAAATCTTTTGATTGTCGAGCTCCTTCTACTTAGCCCTCATAGTGCTTCTCATGACAGGACCATTAGTTGTGACCTGTCGCTGAGCATTACGGTGCTAAGGCTTCAGACTCCTATCGGGGGCCATTCCCCCTTTGTTAACTACTTTTCACCCTTGGTTCGTTGAGCTCTTACAACCATGTACCAACCCAATATCATATGCCATCTATATTCGAACTTTTCAACACTCCAAGTGTTATAGATTTCCGACATCTTTAATTCTCTGATCATCAACTTCTGATATGACATCATCACTCTATGTGGCATATCTTTAGTGGTGACACATGTCACTCAATTCTGGCCCCATTAGACTATCCAATAAGGTTAAATATCCCTGCCACATGTCCTGTCATACTGACATGTCATGCTAATGTAAGCTGCCACTGTAGCTTATCAGAGCCAATCAGATGCTACCATGTGTCCAACTAAAGGAGAGAGAGAAGAGGATCCGTCAACCTTGGTTTTTCACTAAAATCATTTTTTATTCTTCTCTTGGCATTCCTCGTCACTTTTAAAGGCTTATCAGCACTTACCGATATTGTAACTGTATGTGCTTTTCTCACTTGAAAAAGTTTCGATACTGCGATCTCTGGGGTTCCGATTTCCTCCAATCTCCGGTACACCACACCTCAGATTGTTGATATCATCGATTATGCCAATACGCTGACATCTCGATCTCTGATATTCGATGCACCAACATGCCGATCTACGATATCATTTTGATCTCTGATATCCCAACCTTCTTAGGACTTCAAGTCCCTGAACATTGACAAGCCATAACATTTTACCCAAGAGTCCATTTTTGGACTTCCACATATCGTTGGAAAGCTTATTTAGTGCAATTTCCAATGTAGAGATTCCGATATAGGATTTGAGTCCTTCTGTTGGTTAGAAGGTAACTACAAACTTCTCTTCCCATTGACTCTTTGGCCAATTGACACTAACTACCATGATGAGCATTTTATGGCTTCTTCAGTAAGCCTGCTACTATGGTGATTCTACAAGAAGCCTGTAGCTATCATGGATATCCTTTTGGCTCATCACTATAATCATCATTTTATGGCTTCTTCAGTAAGCCTGCTATTGTGATGATTCTCTACAAGAAGCCTGTAACTACCATGGAGTTCCATCTAGCTCATCACTGTAATCATCATTTTATGTCTTCTTCGGTAAGCCTGCTACGATGATGATTCTCTACAAGAAGCCTACAACTACCATGGAGTTCCATCTGGCCCATCACTATAATCATCATTTTATGGCTTCTTCAGTAAGCCTGCTACTGTGATGATTTTCTACAAAGCACCTCAACAACCATGGGATTCCTTCCAAACACCCAATCATCGTGTTGACCCTTGTCTAACATCAATGCCAACACTTACACAACCACCTATACACCATCAAATTTGCAACAACAATCTCCCTTTATTTTTATTTCATGGATTTCCTACAAATTATCCCACACTTCCTTTGCAGTTGCATAATGCATAACCTTCTCTAGTGCTAAATTAGGTATGTTTCCAAAGCTGTCATTTAGTGCCTGATTATTATTTTGCAATTCTTCACCTGATGGGGTAGTTTTAGTGCAACTATTGCATACTAAGTGCCAAACATCATATCCAAATTCCATTAACTTAACCTTCATATTTTCTTACCATTCTTGATAGTTAGTATCATTAAGTATAAACATACTGTTGTTGTCCATGTTTATTGACTTGGTTTGATCTACTGCAAATTCTTCCTAGCCTATGAATGCAGACACTGCCACTACATCTAATGCATCACTGTCATTTCTTTCCTGATTTGACCTCTTCCTTTGTGTTGCCTTCTTCTTGTGTTTTCTTCCCATTGTCCCTGATCCACTCTCAAGCAATTAAGCTTTTGTTGGAGTGACCTGCTCTAATACCAATTATTGGAAAAAGCACTAAGAGGGCGGGGGCAGGGGCGAGTTGAATCAGTATTTTAAATCCACTTTAACTTTTCATTTCATATTCTAAATTTTGTACGCTATTGTTCTTCATGTAACCAGCGTATATACACAACTCTATTGAATGCAAACAACATATTTCTAGATTACATATTTTATTATGACTTCCATTGTTTTTTTATCTTTCACCAATGTATTATTAATTTCATCATGCATTTAGTATGTAGTAAAGAGCAGAAAAATCACAACACATAAGCAATGCAGATGAACACAAAGATTTTAGGTGGAAACCTAATGTGGGAGAAAACCACCACTGTCATTGTCTTTGTCTTCTTCTTTTATTATTAAGAAAACTTCATTACATCTTGTACTAGCACAATCTCTTACCAACATGTTTTCACCCACCTGTAGGAGGCTACAACGTCCACTTGTTCTCTAGCACCTACTGGAAGGCAGCTACAACCCCCTGATCTCGTTTACTCTCCTACTAGAAGGTAGCACCTACCCCCTGAACAAGTTTACTAACTACCACTGGAATGAAACTTTGAATCCCTTACTGAAGGCTCCAACCCTCAGCATCTCTTCGTGGACCACATTTCATAATATTTCATACTGGATCCACCTGACTCAAAACGTCAAAAATTGTAGGCCACCTTTCATCATATTTTCAAACTAAACCCATACCCATCATCAAGCTCAATACCAAACTAAATACTGAATTTGAAATACAATCATTGAACCAACTGAATCACCGTAACATCTGCAAGCCAATCACTAAAATGAATCTCAGTCAACCATTCATTGAAAAAATCAAGATACTAGAATACTAAATTAATACTGAATCACCATAATCAGATCATACCAATGCACAGCGATACATTGTTAGTCAACACAGAAACCAAGTGTTGTCTCAATAAACCATGATCAAATTTACTTCAGAGTGTATTCTCTATTGTTCTTAAGCATACCCACATATATACGTGTTTCCTCTATATCACACCTGTGTACAAATATCAAACTACTCAAAACTGAATCAGGAATAAATCATTGAACCATACATAGATCATTGAATGAATCACTGAACCAACCACAGATCACCATATTGTAGGATCATTACCAATCGATATACCATTCCATATTTGGCCCAATTAACACTGTCAGACACAGATCCCCAAGATAGAGACATCATTGACAGACAACATCAAACAGAGAAGAACTCATCAAATGTCATCATCAAGCCGCACTGCAAACCATAGAACATATATGGGACATCAATGAAGCATATCAACATACGTGCACGACTAGCATGCATAACACCCACATACAGATCTCAACATATTGAATAAAAGAATCTCATAATATATACGGGACCTAATAGAAATAGATTAGTGTATGTATGCGACCATTCAAAGGCAAACCAACATACAGATATGAAATCACATAATCATAATTTTGATACATAACACATCATCTATCAAACCCAAATATCGACATACATACAATCACACATCATTATATGCAAATTCATGCCATCACCATAGATATATCGTTGTTAGCTACAAACATAAACAGATCAAGAAATATGTATTCCTATCAGATATGAGCCATCTCCATGTTCCCTGGTGCACACCTATTCCAGATTAGATTACATTTGTATAACCCATTACTTGCACACCTAACACCTTGATCTCCATTTCCTTATATAATTTTATCCTTATCCAATACCTTAGGTAAATCCCTTGGTAATGGCATACGTATTCTTTGGAGGGATCAAATAAATGTTGTCACAACCATTACTATGGGTGAATACCATGTTAATGATCTCTGGTATCCAGAATTCCATGGTTCAAATTTTGTACGCAGATTTTACTCACAGGACCTTTGTATGTGCACAACCCTTCTTCATAGGAATCGCGTATACTTTCTTGAACTTTTACTTTTGTCAGCCAACTGTCCCTGGATTGTCATTCCTTTGTCCATGTCCTTTGTAGCATCTATACCAATCAGCATTAGTTCCACAGTCATCAATGTTGACATCAAGTAATTCTTTATCAAGCAGTTTGCCATCAAGGACAACACATTAGCCATAATGCCAACAATTTCAATAAAATATTTATATTAAATATTAAAAAAATTATTTTCACATAAAAGAGTTTCATTCCCAAGCACATACCATCCATTAGGAAGCTTCACCCTCACGAGTGTGAAGGTGTAATAGATCCCCCAAACTAAGTGAAGGGGATCACAATGAGCTAATGCGTACCCACAAATAAGAAGTATTTATGTACAATGAAATAAGAATAACGATATGATGAGTATAAAGATGAGATTTTTCATTGTCATGGAATCATGTGGCCTAGCCATGAAAAGATCAAGATGGTGTTTATGACAATGAAATGATATCATTCTCATTCTCTAGCCATTTCTAGTCAATTTAGGTCTTTCTAATCAAAGGTTAGATTTTCTAGGTATTTATTTGTATTTTCTCTATTCAATAATCAAAATTAGTTATTTTAAAATTTGCATATCATCATTAAAGTTTTTTTTTTAATTATTAATTTGATGAGTGAGCTAAAAAATTACACACACACACATATAACTTCAATATCTCATATAAAAGTTATTCCAAATAGGATTGTAAAAAATAAAAGAGGCTAGCAATCCTACTAGCTAAAACTAAAATATAAGCATGAAACTATGTGGCACCTAGAATGTTAAGACTCCAAGATAAGCATTGATTGCCCCCATAGTGTTGAGACTCCAAGATAAGCACAAACTTGCCAACATTGGGTCTTCCGATGTGTTAGAAAAATCTTGTCTCCTTCTAGATTCACATAATGCAATCCTACACTATGAACACTGACGCAGGAATAGTACGCATATAAAATGCATAATCTTATTTATCCCAGGAATTTCAATGACCTGCCTAGTCAAACCTTCATAAATTAAGGTTTGAGGCCCCTTAATTGAATCTCATGTGGAACGAGTTAATAACTAACCCCAATCTGTCCCTTAGTTAATCCTTTGATGTGGAACCTTATATCTCAACCCTTCAACCTCTATAACAACTATGGTTAATTCCATAACCACACATATTAACCAAACCCCACTCTATAAGCCAACTCCTTCATATATCGCAATCGCGGAGTTTCATCGTACTCAATAGAATATGTATTCAGAACTCCCAACTTGCGATATGCGATGGTCCTTTTCCACCATTGATTTCGTCCACCAGATCAACGGTTGTCACAATATCGCATCACACCAACATGTGGCTTCTTCGCCTCTCGCATGTGATATGCGATAACACAACCAGACTTCAAATAAAATAAAACCGCACTTATAACCTTCTCCGGTCCGCTCTGCCCAAACCTTATTGCTCAATCTCCACCGTCGATCTTACCTTTAATCCGACAGTCCACAACGATATCGCACAAACCACTTGCACGACATTTAACTGGCCTTATGGAGCCGATAAGGATTATACAACCTTAATCTATAAATGTTTGGGTCCGCCCTTGAAGTTAAAGTCCAATCAACTTAAAACCCGATATCCATTGGATAACGGAATCCATCAAATCCTACAGTTTGTGGCCCTTCAACTAGCACGCAGATTATCAAGCTCTAAACCCCCATAGTTGACTATGACGTAAGCATCTGAATTTTGCGATTGAAGGCTAATAACCATTGCGGGCCTTCAACCGCGATCAAGGCATCACATACTCTTCTACGCTGCTACGGTTGCTAATCACCGTCGTTCTACAAGATCTACCGATCTACCAGATCTATCGATCTGACGGTCCAGATTGATTCCCGCCTTTCACCTTCCGTAAGTGCTTGGATTTAATCTCCGTTGTTGATTTCTTTTACTTATGTTGCACAACTTAATCTTGGTCACCCATCACCTTCAACGTCGTTCATTGATCTTAAGACCTCGTTGGAGATGCATACCCCTAACGATAGTCTAAACATAGGCCCAGGTGATAGGGGAGGAGAGCATCTGGGTTTTCTAGATTAGATCGAAAGAACTTCTCTATTCAAGTTTAAAGGGGGGATTGTTAGATAAAATTGACTATGTGAAAGAATCAAGGCTTTTATCTCAATAATCATGGTTTTAGGCACCTCATATAGGTAGCATGTGGTATTACATGTAGTTAAAGCTTTTAAAAGGATTGGATATTCTCCATTTTAATGTGCCAAAGTTGAATGGAAGACTCACTTGGTGAGGTCCAATGCATTGGTCGACTTGAATGTGTTAAAGTCAAGGATATTAGCGACTTTTAAGCCATAAGATAATAGATATTTTTTACTTGTTTTTTCCCAGTTGGGGTTTTCCATAGTAAATTATGTGTATTGTTTCCATGTGTGTAATTGCCTCTAATTATTTTCTTCTTGCACCATTTTAAGTATTAACAAGTAGCATGAGAGCCAAACGAAGCACAAAAAAGGAGAAGATTCTACTTGGCGAAGAAATAACTATAGTGTATTTTGGTCAGGTTACAAAGGGGTTGAGAGTAGTGCATGGATGACCTGCGTGGAGATAACATAAGGTCACTAGTTTAGTAGGAAAATGCAAAAGGAAAGACCATAGCTAACATAGATGGAAACCAAATCAAGGTGTTGGTTGCGATGAAGAGAAATGAGCATACCACTTGGTGTGAGTTGGTGTGAAGGGAAGAGGACGGTGGCTTGAGTGTTGGGACAACAAAAACACAAAATAATTATTTTGGAGATGGAATTTTTTTGTTTAAACTACATGTAAATGGACATACAAATTAAGACTTGGCTAGGCATGCAAGTAAAATCTAGATGTAGATCTAGGTGATACGGTGGGCAAGCACGTGAGTTTTCGAGATCGGATCTAAAGAATTTCCTTAGTCAAGTTTAAAGGAAGGATTTTTAGGTAAACTTGACTCCGTGAAAGAGTCAAAGTTGTTAGATCAATAGTAGTGGTTTGAAGCACCTGGTATTGGTGACCCATGGTATTATATGTAATTAAATCCTTTAAAAGGCTTGGAGATTCTCCATTTAGTGTGCCATAGTTGGGCAAAAGGTTCACTTGGTCATGGCTTGGCTATGTTTAAGTCCAAGATATTGGATACTTTTAAGCTATACGATAATTGATCTATTATTAACTTGTTTTTCCTAGTTGGGGTTTTTCTAAGTAAATTATGTGTGTTGTTGTCATGTGCATTATATCACCATTGTTGCTCTAACAACTTTGATTCTTTTACCAATTCAAGTTTACCTAACACTATCTTGTCTATAAATCAAGGCAAGGACTTAAATATCAAACCTAGGCTATTGATAAGAGGTTTATCCTTTGTTGTTTTAATTATTTCAAAAGTGGAAAGCAAAGTTTTGCTATATTATAATAAAGATGTATAATTTAATGTTTATATATATATATATATGATTTTCTCAATTAAAGCGTTTTAATAATATACTATTCAATATAAAAGATAGGTTTAAATAAGATATGTAATCATTTTTATAATTAATATTAACTTTTTATATAAAAAAAAATAGGCGTTTTAATAATATACTATTCAATATAAAAGATAGGTTTAAATAAGATATGTAATCATTTTTATAATTAATATTAACTTTTTATATAAAAAAAAATAGTATTTTTTTTTTTTACTTATGGAAAGAAATAATTGTTATTTCCCATCTAAATTATATACCACAAAAGAAAGTTTAAGTTTTATGTGAAATTATTGCCAAGAATATTTTCTATCCTCCCATGTTCCCTAACATCACATTTGTTTAAAAACTACACTTCTTAAAATTTCATCTCATAAAATACAATTAGCTATATATATAACTGCAATCAATGTATAATTTGAAACATGATGTTTGTACCAAACATATACATCACAATATTCAGTGGAAAAACCTCACTGAACTACCCAATGACAGCACTGTACATGAGAATGCCGTGGATGGTAAAACTCCAATATCTAGTTAACATGGAAGCTTCCCACAGAAATCTGAAATGTAGTAAATATTAAACGTTAAAGAGCACCACCCAAACCTGTGGCATTGCCCCAGGCAGGATGAGAACTGCCATCAATATCTGCATGGCGATTTCCCTCTGCTGGACGGTGAGACTCTCCTCCCACTGTGGCCCTGCAATCTGGGCATTGAGATGTCTGCATGGGTCCTCCGCACTCCCCCACCACGTAGTAATGGCCATTCGGACATTGAAACCAGTGCCCTCTTCCTCCCACATCTTTAGTAACGACTTCAATAACCTCTCGCATAACTCGATTTCCTGCAATCATCTCTTCTCGGATTTCCGCAGTCTTTGCATGATGATGGTTTCTCTTCAGAATAATGTCGCAAATCGCCAACCCAGTGGCGAAGTCATTCTGAGCGGAGAAAACCAAGGCCCATTGGAGAAGTGCATCAATGGCCAACTCATTATCTGCTAATTTGGAGTTAAGAATAGTAGTGCTTAAACTAGATTTCAGACTCAGTATGGGAAGCTTTTCAAGTATAAGCACCTTGTAGGAGCTGTGCTCTATGATGAAAGAGAGATGTTGTATTGCTTGTTCATAAATGTGCATTCCACAGAGAGCACGGGCCTGCCCTAGATGAGCTTCAAGAAATCCTGGATCGCCGCTGAGAGCTGTTTTGAATTCCAACATTGCTTTCTCATAATTTTTCGCCGCCAGCATATTGTTCCCTCTTTTCACTTTTTCGAATCCAATCACCCGCTTCTTCACTTCTTCAATTTGTTGCAACTTCATTTTCACAATGTTTGAATATCGCAACGTTCTTCTAATTGGTGATCTACATCCAGGACTGCGTAGCACAGCATTTCAGAAGGGTTATAAAAAATTTTAGCAATCTTTATTCAAAATCAAAAGATTACAGAACAATGAGAACTCGGGATATTTATACTTACCACTGTTTTAGCTTGATGGCAGCAGCACCGGGCTCAGCTACTGCATCGTTCATGTTCATCCAAGTATCTAGCCCACTTACTTCAAATACATGCCCACAATCTACTAGCTCCACAAACCTGTCAGAATCATCACACTCTTCTAAAGTCATCTGCGTAATGACATCCAAATACTGTGGATTGCAAGCCCTGCAAATCTTGGGGCAGGGCTCCCCACAAAGACCTATACAAGGATGCCCACACCTTAGAGTTTCTTGGCAGGGCTTCTCACAACGAGGCCTGGTGCAAGTTTCATGGCAAAGGAGATTACAAGTATGATGTCGACATTTCCAGTCACATTTCTCCATGCAAGGCATGCATAAGCTTCCACAGATAAGAATGCATCGACTATGCAGGCAACGTTTCTGGCAAGGATGCTTGCAGGGAGGACATATCTCAGAGCAACCGCCCATACATTGGTGACCACATGGGAGATCCCTGGAGCATTGTTCCTTGCAAGGAATGTGTGAAGTGCCTTGCTTGCATGACCCACATGTTCCTTTGCAAATATGCTCACATCCGGGTCTCAGAACCTGACCACAGGGCCGATCACAAGGAAATGTATTGGGATCTTCAAAACATGACAACCTTGCCCGATGTCCACACTGCAAATTTTTGAAAACCTTTACATTACATGGTCCGCAAGGTCTTCCACATTTTAGTTTACATGGATGGCCGCAGCCAAGTTGAACAGGACACGGTTCGTTGCAGATGGCTCCCTCAACAGAAGTGGAGCAAGGAAGAGTTATACGGTGGCCACATCCAGGAAGAATGTTGGACACGGGCACCTGGCAAGGAGGACAATCTGTGGGAAAATGACAGATCTTGGTGCATTGATGACCGCATGTAGCCTCGAATTTACGTGGACAAGGCTTGGGGCAGACAATGGAGTCATGGTCAGATGGATGGCACCTCCTTGGACAAGCATGGCCACATTTTAACTGATATTCGCAAGGTCTGCTGCACCCTCCATCCTCCACTTGTCTGAAATCTTCGGTTACAGAGACTTTTGTTTCTGTTTGTGGATGGTTTTGGCAGGCCAGTGTTAATGCTGGCCCAATGGAATTGGAAACATATAATTTCTGAATAATTGAGTTCCACAAATTACTTTTAGAGCCTAGAAGCTCCGCATTGCCAAGGATGTACAAACCAATCTTGGCTCTCGACAGTGCCACACAGACCCTGTTTGCTATCTTGAGAAAACCAATATTGCCTCTTGACCCTCCAATTCCCAACTTTTTATTGCTCCTAACCAGAGATAATATGATAATATTGCATTCTTCTCCTTGATAGTTATCCACAGAACAAACTCGAGGAGTAGCTGGACCGGGATCATCTACCTTCTCGTTCTCGGTTTGCCTATTTCTGTATTGAAGACGATCGTTCAGGTCCTTTTGAATTTGAGTCATCTGACCCTTATACATTGTCAGAATTGTAATGTCACTGTTGTTGTATCCTTGTCTGAGAAGATACACACAAAGTTCCACAACGAGCCGCGCTTCAGTTATGTTAACTTTGCTGTTGGCATCACTGGTTTGTGATTCCATAGCTTTATGATCCAAGAAAAACACATCATTTCTAATTCCTTTGATGTTTTCATACTTGGTGACGTTAACATGGTCCTGCAAGGAAGGATAGAGTTCAGATATTAATCTTGAAATTGAAGGCTTCATTCTTCTTTGGCATCTTAACGTGACGTGATCAATCCCTCCGCTTATCAGTCGCTCAAACATTGAGATCTCCAATTTGTGTTTGGTGGCTAACTCATACTCTGCAACAGAAGGACGCAGCTGAATGTGATCGCCAAGAAGAATAAGATGTTGTGTGAAGGATCCAACGCATGGCAAAACATGGGCCTCCAGAACCTCGGCAGCTTCTTCTATGACCACTATTTCTGCTCTCAACTCCTGGAGAATATCATAATTTTTGGCAGCCCCAGTGGTTGTCATTCCCACAACTTTTGCTTGTCTTAGAATTTGGAGGCATAGCTTACGATCAAGCTGAAGTAACCCATCACAGACTTCTTTGTATATCTCCGACAATTGATGCAGTTCCTCTTCAGCATTTTCAATGGCTCTCTGCAACCAATAATTATGAAGCCTGATCCTTGATTTTCTGGGTAACAGCCATACATCCTTGGAATCAAGGATTCTTTCTAGAGAAGATTTATTAGCTAGATTTTCAGGCACAACTTCTTCATCATCATCAGCAGGAATAGCATTATACTCACCATTATCATCATCAGCAGTAAGAATAACTCTTGGTTCACCATCCTCATCAGCAGCCGTAGGATTAATAACATTCGGTTCATCATGATCATCAGCTTTGTCTAGTGAAGAGAATGCATTATATGTTGTTACAGGCATGTTGGACAACATGCTCTGCTTCCCTTTCTGTTTCCAACCGTCTTTATCAGCTACTAGTTCATCTTCCTTCCCTTCCAACCATACCTCTTCTATTGTCTGATCATTAATTGAATACTTGCTATAGAGGGACTCAATTTGTTGTTGTGAAGCTATACCCTGTAACATCCTCCCGGAGATTCGCCGTGCTCTCATATGAAATACACATCTTCTGATCTGCTCTTCCAGATGCATTTTTGTACCCATTAGTTGTCCATGTCTGGAACGAAGTGCCCCAGAAATACTAGCACCACGTTTGAGCTCTTTCAAGCTTCGCTTCAACAAAGTTTCATTTGTAGATCTACCACCCAGTCTAACAATGTTATTTTCTACTGAATAAATGGATTCCAGGAACTGATCCAATGCATGGTTGGTATAACAAATGACCAGAATAGGACCACACTGGATATTAGAAAGCAGAATCCTAGCAATGGTTAATCCGACGTAGGTTTTTCCAGTTCCAGGAGGGCCCTGAATAATCGCCAGCTTCTTTGTCAGGCCCTGCCTCACGGCTTCCATCTGACTTTCGTCTAAGGAAGAATTCCACTTGGGCCATTTTTGCAAGATATTAATTGTGCTTCTGCCCAAACTATTTTGAATCTTCGGAAAAGCACATTCTAGATTATATACATCTTTCATTAGCCTCTTTTCCAGATAACCAGGCTCCATAACATTAGGCTGCAATGACAAAAAGTGTTCCGAGAAAGGAAGCTCTTTCATTTCTGGCCGTTGAAGGCATTTCAAAACATGGGCGTAAGCTTCAAAGTAGGCTGCAGGTGACTCTATCATTTCATAAAATTTGTCTTTTTCTAAACTTTCAAACTTACCTCCATTGCAGGGAATAAGCTGCAAAACAACATGTCCCTTCTCAAGGCTTTTGCTGTCTCGCTCCTTGACAATTCCCCATACATAGTTCCGAAATCCATCGGAGGAAATACACAGCAGTGCCCCAGACATCATTTGTTTCGATGAGCTCCAGTTCACTGGATTCTTTTTTGTTGTTTTGAAACAAATGCAGTGCTCCAGACCTTGATCTCCGCATTGGATCCACATTAATTTTACTTCCTTGTATCTTCTTATATCATCTGGGACAATATTTTTGCGAAAGCCCTGAATAGCACGCCTTAGAGAGGCGAAGCAGTCCTCACGGACCAAATGAAAGTGTGTGGACAAGTATTCATCAACATTGTTATAACTTGTTTTGTTGATAGGCAGTTGTTCTGGACGATGGGAAGATATTTCGTCTTCAGTTGGGATAATTGGCAAACTCCCCACGTTTGATCCCTGCATATAACAAAGACTTCCATAATTCAAGATTCTATTTTTAAATAAATAATTCTATAACAATAAACTCTATGTTTGTAAATAGATATATCTTAATTGTTACTCAAAGTCCACTATTCTTGAGAGAGATTTACTTATTAATCTGGAGGCAATGCCCATTCAGTCTCCATTGAGTATTTTTTAAGAGAGATTAAGTATTTAAAAATCTATTTATTGTCTTAATTTAATTAATATGTGATAATTGATTAGGATACGGTTTTAAGTTTATTCATGAAGTGTAAATTTGTTTGTTTTATGTAGGTTTAAGTTTTGTTAGGTTTTAAGTTCAAATTTAGTAGAGTTGATAATAAAAGTCATCTTATGTAATAAATAAACAGACAATCTTGGTGATAACATTTTATCAGTAAGCAAATTGTTTTTCTATTCAAAATTAATATATACATTATCAGAACGGTTGGAACACTTCAAAAAGCAGAGCATGCAGACCTTTTTTGGCTCAGCCTTTCAAACAGCTGAAGAGATTAGGGGCTTTTCTTGAATAGAAAGTTGCAAGAAAAGGCAAATGAATAGCAATGTGGCTATTGCAGTTTAGCATATATTTTTCTGGTTGCAAACTTAGTTCTTCAGAGAACTTTCTTATCTAAATCATTTCTTGCATTCTTTAGTAGTTGTCATATACATCCTTTGTGAGTCTGTAGTACAAAGAGTCATCATTTCTTGTAATCTTGATACCTAGGAAACTGTAACTCTCGTAAATGTACAGATGTAATAGGTTGTGGATCTTCTAGAATCCATGTCATCTTTCATATTGACATCTACACATATTTCCAATAAAGTATCAATATCTCAAAAGCACAAACAACAATCAATTGAGTCTTTAATATATCTCAAAATCCATTTAAATGCATCCCAATGTTCTTTTTCTGGATTTGCAAGAAACCTACTTACCACTCTCACTGAATATGCCTTTAATCTTTTATACCATTGAGAGAGAGCTTATTTCAACTCATATAGACATTCCGATCAAAATTTTATTACCCTTTTTAACAAAACCTTCTTGTTGTTCCATAAATATCTCCTCTTCCATATCTGCATGTAGGAAGGTTGTCTTGACATCTAGTTGCTCGAATTCTAAATCCAAAGCAGCTTCAAGACCAAGTACCAAAATTCGTTAAAGTCAATACCTTCTTCTTGTCCAAATATTTCCACCACTAATGTTGCTTTGAACCTTTTTTTAGTTTCCTTTCCTTCATGTTTTATTGTGTGTACCCACTAATTCTTTAAGACCTTTCTCCCTTGTGGTCTTTCAACCAAATCCCATGTTTTATTGTCATGTAGGGATTGTATCTCCTCTTACATGGCCTTTTTCCACTACATATCATTTTCTTTTCCACATGCTTCTTTCAAAGAAGTAGGTTCGAAAACCTTTGTGAAGGTTATGTGGTCTGGTAGAGTTGCGAAAGAAGTAGGCTCGAATACCTTTGTGAAGGTTATGTGAAGGTTATGTGGCCTGGTAGACCTGTGAATTGATAAATTTTGTTCTGAGATTTCTCTTAATGGTTGTTGACTTTATTCTTCATATCATTCTAGTTGTTGTTCCTCATTTTCATTTTTTTGCTCATTATTTCCGTGAATGCCTTTTTAAAGTGTTGGCTAATTTTCCTGTTGTTCTTGTACAAATTTATGTGTCTGCACACCTTTTTCAACAAATTTAAGCATTTTTTATTCATTAAAAATGACATCCTTACTTCTGATAACTCTCCTCTTTAGAAGATCCAATAACTAGTAATCTAACACATTATCAACATATCCTAATAAAACACAATTAAATGAATTTTCATCCAACATGGACCTTTGTTCTTTAGGGATATGTACATATGCTTCACAACCAAAAAATTTCAATCAAGTGAGTATATCGTAAATCATTACCAATCCATACATTTTCTGAAATCCCACCATCAAGTGAAGTTGTGGGAGAGAAATTTATTAAGTAGCATGTTGGGTGAATAGCTTATGCCCAAAAAGATTTAGGCAAACTAGAGTTTGAAAGCATACATATCACCTTTTCCATTATTTTCTAATTCATTCTCTCAATTGTTCCATTTTGTTGTGGGGTGCAAGGAACTGTTTTTTCATGCTTTATGCCATATTTACTGCAATATTCTTCAAAGGCCTTGGATTAGTAAGTATCTAGAACTTGATCTTTACTCTTAATAGGGAAAATTGACACCTCCTTTGATGCATCACAAAAAAATGACAAAATAAGTAGCTCCTCCTACTGATTTTATATAAATTGGGCCACATATATTAAAGTGTATCAAATATAATAATTGTTTAACCCCGTTACAACTATCTCTTATAAATGATACCCTTTTAAGTCTATCCATAATACAATGTTCGGTAAATTTAAATTATGCATCTTTTATATCAAGCAAAAACTTTTTCTCAACAAAAAGTGTTAGGCCTCTTTCAAAAAACACTATATGGTGGCCTTCATCATCTAGCTTTCCAATTGAAATCAAATTTATTCCAAGCTCTAATACGTGCTTGACCCACTTAAGTAATAAACTACAACCATCTTATGTTGTTATTAGAACATCTCATATTCCTTCAATATTACAAATACTTTTATTTCCCAAGCAAACCTTACCCATATTACTAGATGTATCAGAAATAAAAATTTGTTTGTTTGTTGTAGCATGGTAGGAGGCTTCATAATATAAAATCTAATCACTATCTTGATTGGATGTATAAAGGCACGCATCATCATAAGAAACAATAATTAATACCTCACCTTATGTTTCCATGGCAGTAGTTTCTTTATTATTGTTGTTATTGCTAGCTATGGTTTGCTCCTTTTGCTCCTTTTTTAATATCCAACGATACATTTTGATATGGTCAAGTTTCCTGCAATAATACCAGGTTATATTTCCACACCTAGACTTTGATCTCCTTCTAGATATTGATTTCCTTCTATAATTTTTTCTTCCATGATCACCAAGAGTTACTGCGTCCATATTTGGTATTTCTTCACCCATAGATTTCATGTGTCTTTCTTCATTTAATAGAATGTTAGAAACATCTTCAAAGCCTAACTTAACTTTTGATGTTGCATTACTTGTGCTCACAGCTAGGTTCTTCCAATTATTAGGCATAGAGCTTAGGAGTAAAAGAAGCCTTGACCGCATTACCAAATGTAATCTTCAACAAAGTGAATTGGTTCATCACTTAGTTCAACTCATTTAGATGTTTAGCTACTGAACTCCCTTCCTTCATTTTGAGATTAAAAACCTCTTCATCAAGAAGAATTTATTAATTGTTGTGTCTCTTTCATATAAATCATGAAGATTTTTCCATAAATATTCGGTGGTCTTTTTCTGTGAAACATGAAAGTATAACGTGTTTGCCAAATATTGTTGAATAGTAGAAATTGCTTTTCAATGCAACTTCTCTCAATCATCGTCAATTAAGCTTCTTAGGTTTTCCCTTAGTCGGTAAATGTGGATCTTTGAGTTTGAGTATATCTTCCATCTTAGATCTCCATATGGTACAATTTACACTAAGTAATATTTTCAATGTTTATCCTTGAATCCATTGAACCAACAGTAAATAAAACCTACAAACATTAAATCTCCAACAAAAAGTTTGCTCTAATACCAGTTGTTATATTTTAAACAATAACCAATAAATTAACAACAATAGATATGAGATTAGTAATAACTTATATAGATCTCATTAATACAATATTGATCACAAATTAAATAAGAAATACAATCAAGTAGAAAGCAACACAAATTTTGAGTGAAAAACTGGCAACAATGTACTAGAGAAAAACCACGAGGAAAAATAATCAGTGCTTTTATTACTAGTAGAAATGACATAAACTTGGGCTTATGAGCCCAACTCTCAATAGTTTTGCACACAATGGATGAATTCAACCTTATTGGTAGGAGAATTATCCAATAGTTACATACGAGAAGAAGTTGAAGAAATCTCCCTTACATTGAGGAAAAGTCTCCTTTACATTCAAGAAAAGTAATAATAATAAAATATTATTTTATATATTTGTAATCAAACATAAAACCTAACTCCTCAATCGTATGGATACAATCTATCTGTGTATAAAACCACATTTCATTAACAACCTAAACATGGAGTTATATTGATCGCCAGGGTAGGCTATCTTGGTACGTTTATTTTCGAAAAAAAGGCTACCTTGGTACTTATTAAGAAATATCCACATTATCAGACAGGTTGGTGTTAAGATAATTAACCTCACTGTCTGCTAGGTGTCATAGTTGGTTTTGGGTCACTTGAATTTAGTTGAGTTTTGTTGGTATACATACACCTAGTTAGCCATAATTAGCTTCAGTTAAACTCTACTTCTTGCATGTAATGTGCACTTACTTAGCGTTAGTTAAATCTAGTGCTTACATGTGGTGTGCACTTGACTTTAGTTAGCTAAATCTAGTGCTTGCATGTGATCCATGTGCACATTAACATAACATAAAGAAAATTTAGCTTTAGTTCTCCTTAGTTATTATGGGTACAACTAAGCCTAACTTAGTTTCTTTATGTACGATTCTCAAATCAATATTTAATAATCGAATTCATTCTCTATTCCAATTTTCTTTTTCAATTCTTGCAAGTTTGTTCCATTATTATTCAGCGAGATTTGTATTTGTGCTCTAATAATTTTACATGGTATCAGAGCTACAGGGGTTTGGAGAAGGTGTATGACCAATATTTTGCAAGTTTGAAGATTACCAATTGGAAATTGTTCAGAGATTTGATTTGCATATTAGAATATTGGAGAACTATTGCAATTGCTTCTATAGCTGCAAGGTGAAAGAATGGAGTTCCCATATTCATCTATTCTCACTTCGTATAACTACTTCCAATGGAAGATAGAGATTTTGCTTCACCTCAGAGGCAAAGGCTTGTATCAGATAGTTATGAATATGGAAGCTGAACCCAATTCTGCCATTGAAAAATCCAAATACTTCAACAGGATGGATGAGGCTTTTGGTCTTCTATTGTTGTCCATATCTCTAGCATTGTGTTTCCATGTGGACACATGCAGCACTCTGAATGAGATCTGGACAACCTTGGAGAATTTATTTGGAAAACATGATTAGATGGAGACTCATTTTGTCGAAAATGAGCTAAATTCCTTGGATCCAAACAACTTTGAGAAAATTCAAGATTTCTTTACGAAATTCAAATCATTGCTTCTTCAATTATAGGATTGTGGGATCGATAAATCCAAATAGGAAGGTCAATTGATCCTTTCTATTTTGTCTAAATTAGGTCCTAAATATGTTGTTTTTGTTTCTACATTTCATACAATTAGACTTGCAACTAGAGATAAATGGAAAATGCCCAAACTTGATGCATTTATTGAGTCTCTCATTCATGAGCATGATAAGCTCATCAAGATGGGTTCATTAAAGTCTTCAAATGCACATGCACTTTCCATGCATGAAAAAGGAAAGTCCAACTCGAAACCAAATCAACAATCTAAAGGCAAAGGAAAGGCAAGAGATCCAGATCCAAGAAAGGGAGGAAATCCAAAACCTCCAAATGACTCTTCCAGCTCCAAGGGTAAGAAGGGAAAGAAAGGAAACTCCAAGTGTCCTTATTGTAACAAAGGCTATCATACTGGATCCTCTTGCATGTAGAATACTTTTGATTTGATGGAAAAGACTCTTTAGAAAAATAACCTTGGTCATCACATTCTAGAAAGTGCCAAGAAGATGATGGAGGAAAAACCATCAAAAACAAGGGGTAATGGTCATTCTTTAATTGCCCTCCATTTTACACTACAAGAATGGATTATCGATTAAGGAGCTTCACAACATATGTATTCTTCAAAGGAGTATTTTTCTTCTCAGCATGCATACTCGACACCTCCTATTCTCATGGGGGACAATTCTGCAATTGAAGCAACTAAACAAGGAAGAGTGCAATTTGAGGATGCAAGTTTTGAGAATGTCTTGCATATTCCAAGCCTTTCTGTGAATATTCTTTCAGTGTATCAGATGACACACACAGGCACCGGAAGGAAAGTGGAATTTACCCCAGATTCTGTGAGCATTTATGATATGAAAACCAACTTGAAGATTTCATTTGGCAAGGTAAATGATCAATCTTGTCTATATACATTTTCTGATTTTGTTCCTCAGTCAGATTCTATTTTGTTGCTTACGCATGCAAAGGAAGAAAGTAAGATTTGGCACGAGAGATTTTAGCACTTGAATTTCAGATATATGCAGCAACTTAACTAGCAAGGGATGGTTAAAGGATTTCCTTCCATTGAATTTTCAAATGGTGTTTGTAATGGATGTGCTCTTGGAAATCATCCACAAGGCAAGTTCGAGAAGGGGCATGCATGGAGAGCCTCTTCACCTTTGGAGCTTGTATGTAGTGATCTCATGGGTCCATTTTCAATACCTTCAATGAGAAAAGCAAGATATTTGTCATCATTTATAGATGGCTACACGAGATTCACTTGGGTTTATTTCTTGAAACTCAAGTCTAAATTTTTTCAGCATCTAAATATTTTCCAAGCGCATGCGCAAAATCAATTTGGAAAGCGCATAAACATCCTCCCCACAGATAATGGGAAGGAATATGTCAACAAATATATCCAAAATATTTGTAATGAAGCAGACATACAGTTGCATCATATAGTTCCTTACACTCTGCAACAAAATGGGGTGGTCGAGAGGAAGAATATATCTTAGAAAGAGATGGCCAATTGCATGTTGCATTCAAGATCTCTTCCATCAAAATTGTGGGTTGAAGCTATCATTTGTGCCTCATAAATCCAAAATAGATCTCCTCATAATTATGTTATTGTAAAAACACCTTTTGAGGCTTGGACTGGCATGTAACCTAAAATCAGTCATTTCCACATTTTCAGATCTTGAGCATGGGCCCGCATTCCTACATAGAAGAGAAAGGATTTGGAGCCTCAGAATAACGAATGCATGCTTGTTGGATATTATGATGAAGTCAAAGGGTATAGATTGCTTGATATCAACATTGAAGAGTTCTTTATAGAAAGGAGTGTAAAGTTTGAAGAAGATGCTTTGCATGCACCACCTGATGAACCTATTACAAAGTTGCCCTCACCACTAATTGATGAGTATGCACATGATACTTCAGATCGGAATTCAAATCTAGATGAGCCTTTTTCCTGTGACACATGTTGGACCACTAGTTGTTGAACATTGAGATAATACTTCCTCATGTAGTTCGAAAGATTCTCAACCACCTTTAGCACAAAAATGGCACAACATGAGTGATCTCTTAGATGATCCTGCCACTATACCTCAGTTTGAGGAAGCTCCACAAGCACTCTTAGCTATGGAGCCATGCTTGCCCATGCACGCTTTTATGATGCATGCATATGATCCACATAGTTATTCATAATAAATTGGGAATCCTAAATGGGAAGCAGTGATGGATGAGGAACACAACTCTCTCATTAAGAACCAGACTTGGAACCTAGTTCCTCTACCTTCCAATCATAAACTAGTAAGCTGCAAGTGGGTTTACTGGACCAAGAAAACAACAAATGACCAAGTTAGTCGATATAAGGCACGGTTGGTGGCAAAAGGTTTTCAGTAGGTACATGGTGTTGACTATGATGAGACTTTTGCTCCAGTGGTAAAAATGGATTACATTCGGCTAGATATCTCCACAGCAGTAGCAAGAGGATGGGAGATGCATCATATGGATGTGAAGAATGTTTTTCTTCAGAGTGATCTGAAGGAGGAAATATACATGAAGTAGCCATTGGGATATGTGCAAAATTCATCTATGGTATGCAAACTAAAGAAGTCTCTCTATGGCCTCAAGCAATGATCCGAACTCAAACAAGAACACAACAAAATACAGATATAACCACAAATACAAAGATGCAATAGAAATAAGTCTCCATTTCATTAATATCAAAGAACTGAAATATGCTTACAAATAGGATGGAAATAAACTAGCACGGGCGATGGTAGCTTATCTCTAAGAAGATATGTGGCAGCTACATGCCTCTGAATTGTTCTATAATGAGACTCAAGGGCCTTTTTATTATTGAACAACAAGTGAAAACCATAAACAACCAAAGCCCTTACCCCTGGAGATGGAACGCCAAGAGTTTGTGGGCCTCGTTGGGGTTAGTTGGGTAGTTAACTTCCCAGAGTTGTAACTTGGTCATATTATCTCTATTTGGCACATACAATACCTCATCATAAATATCTCTCTCAGTACTACAGGATTTGCAGTAGGCTCCTACCACCATGGGCCTGCTCTAGACCCCAAGAAAACGTCATTTGGGGGGTCAAAACTACTCTAGAAGTTTAGAACCTGAAAAACTACTAAAAATAGTAAATGTTGTTATAAACAAGGAAACTGATGAAACCGACTTGAAGTCCAGGTGGAATAGGTGGGTGGCCACCAATATCCACCTAGATCAAGCAGGCACCTAAAGCTTGTTATGCAAAGATGGATTCCTATTTGTTATCCCAAAATTTTCTACGCTACAAATCTGATTCCAATGTTTATTTGTTGAAGAAAATTGACTCCTTGTTGATCATAGAACTCCACATAGATGATCTTTTGATAACAGGTAGTTCAACTTCATCCATTGCTGATATCAAAACTACATTGCATAATTGATTTTCCATGATAGATATGGACTTGCTAAATTTCTTTCTTGGACTAGAGATCAATCATAATGGTTCTGGGTTTATAATTTATCAACCAAAGTATGCTAGATATCTTTTGACACGATTTCACATGAGTGACTGCAAGCAAGTAGCCACACCTTTCTTATATGGGATAAAGCTTGAGAATGGCAAAGACACACCATTGGTTGATTGCACATTGTATCGTCAGCTTGTGGGGAGTCTTCTTTATCTCACTCACTCCCGTCCTGATCTCTCATATGTCATAGGCATTACACTGGAACACTACAAATTCCATCCTTCGATATGTCTAGGGGACAATCACTTATGAGATTAATTATGCAACAATTTTTTCTTTGGATCTCATTGGGTTCACAGATTCAGATTGGGTCAGCGATAACATTGATTGCAAGTCCACCTCTGATTATGTACTTAGTTTGAGATCTAGCCCAATTTGTTGATCAAGTAAGAAGCAGGCTGCCATTGTTTTTTCATCAGTAGAGGCCGAGTACAGAGGAGGAATCAATGCCACTATTCAGACCATTTGGATATGACATTTCCTTTCTGAGCTTGCTATCATTGTCCATCGTCCGACTGTCATATAGTGTGATAATCAAAGTACACTAAAGTTTCACCAAGATCCAGTACAACGACAACAAACAAAACATATCGAGATCCACATTCACTTCATTAGAGAAATTATTCATGATGGTATCATCAATTTGCAGTACTGTCCAAGTTCTGAGCAAACTGCCAACATCTTCACCATGATATTCACTAAGTAGAAGTTTTAATTTCTACGAGACCGTCTCGGGGTGAAGTACACGAGGCCTAGCAGTTTTTTTTCTCTAATTTTTGCATTATATTTTGAGGGGGGGATTTCTTCCCACTAGGTTTTCTCTCTTTCATCTTTTCATGCACTGTACATGGGTACCTAAAATGGCCTTGTTAGTGGGACTCATTCATTTTTGCATCATAATCACCTAAGTTATGCTCAAGGGGGAGTGTTGTTGTACATGCACCTAGTTAGCCATAATTAGCTTCAGTTCAACTCTAGTTCTTGCATGTGATGTGTACTTAGTTAGCGTTAGTTAAATCTAGTGCTTACATGTGGTGTACACTTGGCATTAGTTAGTTAGCTCTAGATCTTGCATGTGGTGCATGTGAAAATTAACATAACATAAAG
This sequence comes from Pinus tabuliformis, assembly GCA_031772625.1. Classification (NCBI taxonomy): domain Eukaryota; kingdom Viridiplantae; phylum Streptophyta; class Pinopsida; order Pinales; family Pinaceae; genus Pinus; species Pinus tabuliformis. The sequence goes on from CM062811.1 coordinate 1,076,353,276, forward strand.
CACATTTAGCTTTAGTTAGCTTTAATTAGCCTTAGTTATTGCAAATTTGCATATACAATTAAGCTTAACTTAGTTGCTTTATGTATTGATTTTCAAATCAATATTCAGTAATCAAATACATTCTCTAGTCCAATTTTCTTTTCCAATTCTTGCAAGTTTGTGTCATTATTCTTCAGCTAGAGATGCAGTAGAAATAAGTCTTCATTTCATTAATATCAAAGAACTGAAATATGCTTACAAATAGAATGGAAATAAAATAGCTCGGTCAATGGTAGCTTATCTCTAAGAAGAGATGTGGCAGCTACATGCCTCTGACTTGTTCTACAATGAGGTTCAAAGGCATTTTTATTATTGAACAAGTGAAAACCATAAACAACCAAAGCCCTAACCCCAGGAGATGGAACGCCAAGAGTTTGTGAGCCTTGTTGGGGTTAGTTGGGCATTCAACTTCCCGGGGTCATAACTTGGTCATATTATCTCTATTTGGCACGTACGATACCTTGTCGAAAATATCTCTCTCAGTATTATAGGAATTGTGGTAGGCTCCTACCAATGGCCATGGGCCTGCTGTAGACCTCAAAAAAAGGTCATTTAGGGGGTCAAAACTGCTCCTGAAGTTTAGAACCTGAAAAACTACTAAAAATAGTAAATGTTGCTATAAACAAGGAAACTGATAAAACTGACTAGAGGTCCAGGTGGAATAGGTGGGTGGCCACCAATATCCACCTAGATCAAGCAGGCACCTAGAGTTTGGTATGCAAAGATGGATTCCTATTTGTTATCTCAAAATTCTCTTCACTGTAAATTTGATTCCAATGTTTATTTGTTGAAGAAAATTGACTCCTTGTTGATCATAGAATTCCACATAGATGATCTTTTGATAACAGGTAGTTCAACTTCTTCCATTGCTGATATCAAAACTACATTGCATAAGCAGTGTTCCATGATAGATATGGGCTTGCTAAATTTCTTCCTTAGTCTAGAGATCAATCATAATGGTTCTAGGATTACCATTTATCAACCAAAGTATGCTAGATATATTTTGGCACGATTTCACATGAGTGACTACAAGCGAGTAGCCACACCTTTCTTACATGGGATAAAGCTTGAGAATGGCAAAGACACGCCATTGGTTGATTGCACATTGTATCGTCGGCTTGTGGGGATTATTCTTTATCTCACTCACTCCCATCCTGATCTCTCATATGTCATAGGCGTTGCACTGGAACACTACAAATTCCATCCTTCAATATGTCTAGGGGACAATCACCTATGGGATTAATTATGCAACAAATTTTTCTTTGGATCTCAATGGGTTCACAGATTCAAATTGGGTCGACGATAACATTGATTGCAAGTCCACCTCTGATTATGTACTTAGTTTGAGAGCTAGCCCAATTTGTTGATCAAGTAAGAAGCAGGTTGCCATTGTTTTTTCATCAGTAGAGGCCGAGTACAGAGGAGCAATCAATGCCACTATTCAGACCATTTGGATATGACATTTCCTTTTTGAGCTTGGTATCATTGTCTATCGTTCAACTATCATATAGTGTGATAATCAAAGTACACTAAAGTTTTACAAAGATCCAGTGCAACGACAACAAACCAAACATATCAAGATCCACATTCACTTCATTAGATAAATTATTCATGATGGTATCATCAATTTGCAGTATTGTCCAAGTTCTGAGCAGAATGCCGACATCTTCACCAAGATATTCACTGAGTAGAAGTTTTAATTCCTACGAGATCGTCTCGAGGTAAAGTACACGAGGCCTAGCAGTTTTTTCTCTACTTTTTGCATTATATTTTGAGGGGGGGTTTTCTTCCCACTGGGTTTGCCCTCTTTCTTCTTTTCATGCACTGTACATGGGTACCTAAAATGGCCTTGTTGGCGGGACTCATTCATTTTTGCATCATACTCACCTAAGTTATGCTTAAGGGGGAGTGTTGTTGTACATGCACCTAGTTAGCCATAATTAGCTTCAGTTCAACTCTAGTTCTTGCATGTGATGTGCACTTAGTTAGTGTTAGTTAAATCTAGTGCTTACATGTGGTGTACACTTGGCATTAGTTAGTTAACTCTAGTTCTTGCATGTGGTGCATGTGCAAATTAACATAACATAAAGCACATTTAGTTTTAGTTAGCTTTAATTAGCCTTAGTTATTGCAAATTTGCATATACAATTAAGCTTAACTTAGTTGCTTTATGTATTGATTCTCAAATCAATATTCAATAATCAAATACATTCTCTAGTACAATTTTCTTTTCCAATTCTTATAAGTTTGTGTCATTATTCTTCAGCTAGATCCGTATCTGAACTCTAATCATTTTAAAAGTTTAGTTGGAACTTTCTCTAGTCATTTATTGTTGTTTATTTCCTTGTCTCCTATATAATTTTATTTAATTGATTTTGAATGATGAGAAGATTTGTTCACTCCATTCCAGTTTCAAGTTCTTTCTCTGTGTATTTCCACCTCTATTCTAGTCTCAAGTTCTCTCTGTGTATTTCGACCTCTTCATTCCTTATCATGGCATCAGAGCGCAAAGTTGCATAAGATTCCAAGGAGAGCAACATTGGAATTTTTTTTGTGAACACAAGCGAGGATGAGAGGAGCTCGAGGACTGAATGTCTAAGTCGTGAAGAATCCATTGCAAGCTAGCCAGTGTTTTAAAAACAAATTAAGTGACCATTGCACTCTCTCTACATGAATGCGATGAACAAAGGGGACTTGTGAAACTGCCACTTTCTGCAAACCAGGGCAGCTACCAGCGTTAACAAATGCTATGACAATGTTTCAACCGTCAAAGACTACTGTATTTGAAATCTGAAGTCGTTTCAATATAAGCGTTGGCTGACTTCCATGACAGCACGCCGACTGAAAGAACGAAAAGTCAAGATAACCGCAGTCTCGGCTATTCGTTCAAGGTATCACCGTGAATCGTGAAACCTTTTGGCATTCGAAAAACTTTCAAATATAAATTCCAAGCGAACCTCGAATATAAATAGCCATCTTTTTTAAGACAAGGAAGGTCGTTCTTTTGTTAAGGAAAGGTCAATGATTCTTTAAAAAGGGATTCTTTAAGAAAAAAATGAGTTTAAAAGAAAGGGCTTGTTAAGGAGAGGTATTTTATTGAAAAAAAAGGATTTTAAGGATTTAAAAAATATGTTTGTTTAAGGATCTTCAAAGGTTTTTTAAAAAAATATCTTGCTATATTGAGAAAAGAGATTCTTTATTATAAAAAGGAGGTAGTGTTTTATTAAAAAAAAAAAAAAACATAAAAAAAGAGATTTAAAAAAAAAAACAAAGAGGTGCAATTTTGTATTTGAAGAAATGGTTTTTTCTAACTCTTTGCTACAAACGTTTTGGGTGTGGAGTCTGATTATCTTCTTTATTTAGAGGTACCGTCACATTGGACTCCATTTCGTTGCCGCCCGTAAAATAAACGCTACAATTTCATAGTCAATATGGTTGTTCATTAGGTGGAGATCTGACGGTAGAAGTTATGTTTAATTTAGGGTTTTTTGCCCTAGAAAGCAACCTCTCACTATATATGAGGAAATTGTATTGCGTCTATGTAGATCTATATTCTGAGCGATAAGAGAGAGGAGATTCAGCGAGAGAGAAGAAGAAATTACAGCGAATCTGTTGTAGGTTGTATCTCTTCAGTTTGCTGGATAATATAAAAAGGAGGACTGGCTGTTTCTCTGTGGACGTAGACCAAATTGGTTGAACCACGTATATCTGTCTATCTTGTTTTATGCATTTTCTGTATTTATATTTCTGCAATATTTTATGTGTGCCATTGCTCTGTAATACATATTTTTTAACAACTCGTATCAGATTCGAAGGTCTATTTGGTTGATAAATTCGTAGGAGAAAAGGGTTTCTGGTTTGAGTGGGAGAAATGGCGGAAGATGGTAGGTTTAGTGTCGAAAAATTTAACAGCCAAAACTATCAGCTACGGAAGATGCAGATGGAAGATTATCTGTATCAGAGAGATCTGTACCAACCATTGAGCGGAAAGGCAAAGAAGCCACGAATATGACAGACACAGAATGGGATATTCTCGACAGAAAGGCACTTGGAACAATACCGTTGTGCCTAGCAGTGTCAGTAGCGTTTAATATTTCAAAGGAAACGACAATAGAGGGTTTAATGTCGACACTTGCCAAACTATATAAAAACCCTCAGCCTCAAATAATGTATTTCTTATGAAGCGTTTATTTAATATGAAAATGTCAAAAGGTGGATCTGTTGCTGATCATTTAAATGAATTTAATACAGTTACCAGTCAGTTAAGTTCCGTAGGGGTAACTTTTGATGATGAAGTTAGGGCTCTGTTATTTCTGAGCTCATCGCCAAAAAGTTAAAATGGTTTAGTTATTGCCATTAGTAACTCTGTTTTTTTATCTAGTACTTTAAAGTTTGATGATGTTGTCGTGCAATTCTTAGCGAGGAAATGCGATGGAAAAGCTCCAGTGAGACATCAGGTAATGCTTTGATTGCAAAGACTAGGGGAAGAAAAATGGAAAGAAAAAAGTGCCCAGTATATCACAGTAAGTCAAGGAAAGGCAGATCCAAGTCCAGATCAGGGATAGTGTGCTGGAAATGTGGAAGAAAGGACACCTAAAGAAAGACTGCAAGTCTCGGAAGGGAAGAGAAGGAGACGCGCAGCAAGAAAACAATCATGAAGCGAATGTGACAGGTGATGTATTGAAAGATGCTTTGATTCTTTCTTTAGAAAATATTATTGACGCCTGAGTGGTAGATTCAGGGGCCTCATTCCATGCCACACCTGATAGGAAACATTTTCATGATTATGTTCAAGGAGATTTTGGACAGCTTCGATTGGGTGATGATAAACCCTGTAAAATCATTAGAATGGGTACAGTTTTCATAAAATAGTAGAATGGGAATCAATGGCTATTGAAGGAAGTAAGGCATGCTCCATATCTGAAGAAAAAATTTATTTCAATAGGGTAGTTGGGAGGTGAAGGCTGTGTGACTACTTTTACAGATAAAACTTGGAAGGTCACTAAAGGATCCCTGGTAATAGAAAAAGGAGAAAAGGTTGGTACATTGTATTTATCAATGGTATTTCTAATTATGTTAATGCTTTAACCTCTACAGGAGAAGATACGGAATTGTGGCATCATAGGCTCGGGCACATGAGTGGGAAGGGGATGCATATTCTTCACTCAAGAAATTTGTTGCCAGGTTTGAAGCATATTGATTTAAAATTCTGTGAGAATTGTGTTTATGGAAAACGGAAGAGAGTCAGATTCCTCAGAGTTGGAAAAGAAAAGAAGAGCGAAAAATTAGAGCTTGTGCATACAGATGTATGGGGACCTGCTTAGGTATCATCTCTTGGTGGCTCTCGTTATTATGTTACTTTTATTGATGATGCAACCAGAAAAACCTGGATTTATTGTATTAGAAATAAATCTGATGTATTTGATACTTTCAAGAAATGGAAAGCTTTGGTTGAAAATGAGACAGGAAAAGGTTAAAGTGTCTCAGATCAGACAATGGAGGTGAATAATGGAATTCGTAGAGAGAAGACAGTTCTAAGAACACTACAAGAAAATGGTGTGTCAGAAAGGATGAACACGACAACCATGGAACGTGGAAGGTGCATGAGATTGCATGCAGAATTGCCTTTACAATTTTGGGCAGATGTACAGTGTAGATATTACTGTTTATCTAATAAACAAAGGGCCTTCAAGTCCTTGGATAGTGGTATTCCAGATGAGGCATGGACAAGTAAAAAGATAAACTACTCATTTTAAAAAACTTTTGGTTGTGAAGACTTTGTCCACATTAATAAAGAAAATAGAACAAAGCTTGAGGAAAATCAAAGAGATGTATTTTTATTGGATATGGTGTTAATGATTTTGGTTATCGATTTTATGATTATGAAAAACACAAAATCATTAGGAGCAAAGATGTCATATTCCATGAAAAGGTTTTGTATAAGAATCAGCGGCAGGAAAAGAAACAAGAAAAAGAAAATAGACAATACAAAGTGCTTGATGAGATCATAGAAAAAGTGATGGTGCCTGAAAATCATAATGATCAATGGCCAGAACAACAACCACAACAGCAACAAGCACCTCAAACACCTTAAAGTGGTGTTAGAAGATCTACCCGGATAAGTAAACCCCCTGAACGATACTCTTCTTCATTATATTATGTATTGTTGATTATTCTAGTGAACTAGAATGTTATGAAGAAGCAGTGCAGGTAGAAATCAGGAAGAAGTAGGAGCAAGCCATGAAAGAAGAGATGGACTCCTTAGCACATAATCAGACTTGGGACTTAGTCAGGTTACCTGCAGGTAAAACAGCATTGCAGAATAAATGGGTTTACAAGTTGAAGGAAGAAGATGGGGGTAGAAAAATGTATAAAGCTAGACTTGTGGTGAAAGGGTTTGCACAGAAAAAGGGTATAGATTTTGATGAGATATTTTTTTCTGTTGTTAAAATGACTTCAATTAGAAATATTTTAAGTCTAGTAGCAGCGGAATATTTGCATCTTGAGCAATTAGATGTAAAGACAGCCTTTCTCCATGGGGATTTGGAGGAAGAGATATATATACAGTAGCCACATGGATATGAGGTAAAAGGGAAGGAAAAATTAGTGTGCAGGTTGAAGAAGAGCTTGTATGGCTTAAAACAGGCTCCAAGGCAATAGTATCTAAAATTTGACAGGTTTATGTTTGAACAAAGTTATACTAGATGTCACTCTGCTTATTATGTTTATCTCAAAAGGCAAAATTATGGCAACTATATTATATTTTTATTGTATGTAGATGATATGCTTGTTGCAGGTTCTAACATGTAGGAAATAAATGTGCTCAAAAGAAAATTGGTGAACTCATTTGCAATGAAGGATTTGGGTGCTGCAAAACAAATCCTTGGTATGAGAATAAATATAGACAGGAAGAATCGCAAACTAACATTGTCTCAAAGTGAGTACATAGAGAAGGTGTTGAAAAGGTTTAATATGGAGAATGCAAAACCAGTTAGTATACCTTTGGCTAGCCATTTCAAATTAAGTAAGGAGAAGTGTCCCAAGACTCAAGAAGAAATGGCTCATATGTCTAAAGTTCCATATGCATCAGCAGTTGGAAGCTTAATGTATGAAATGGTCTGCACAAGGCTTGATATTACACATGCTGTGGGAGTTGTAAGCAGGTACATGAACAATCCAGGAAAAAAACATTGGATGCGGTGAAGTGGATTCTCAGGTATTTGAGAGGTACCACAAATCAAGCATTATGCTTCGGTGGTTCAAACATTGCTCTACAGGTATATGTTGATGCAGATATGGCGGGTGATAGAGATAACAAGAGGAACACAACAAGGTATGTGTTTACTGTAGGCGGAACAACTGTTAGTTGGGTCTCAAAACTGCAAAGTGATGTTGCACTCTCAACAACGGAAGCAGAGTATGTTGCTGCTACAGAGGCTAGTAAACAAATTATTTGGTTACAAAGGTTTCTGGATGAATTGGGTAAGAAGTAGGAGTTGGGGAGGTTATACAGTGACAGCCAAAGTGCCATACATCTTGTAAAGAAATCTGCATTTCATTCCAAGACTAAACATATACAGCTCAAGTACCATTTCATACGGTCAGCGTTGGAAGATGGACAATTGAAGCTGGAAAAGATACACACTAGCCAAAATCCTGCAAATATGTTAACAAAAGTTGTAACAATGGTGAAACTGAGAATTTGCTCAGTTTCAATTGGTATTCAAGTATGATGAAGAAGATGAGAAACAGTGAGGTCCAAAGTCGAGTCATTGTCCAACAAATGAAGCAACAGTGGAGTTGCTATAATCAATCTCCAAGTGGGAGATTGTTGGGTGTAGAGCCTGATTATATTCTTTATTTAGAGGTATCGCCACATTGGACCCTAGTTCGTTGCTGCCCGTAAAATATACGCTGCAATTTTGTAGTCAATTTGGGTCGTTCATTAGGCGGAGATCTGATGGTAGAAATTATATTTAATTTAGGGTTTTTTGCCCTAGAAGGCAACCCCTTGCTATATATGAGGGAATTGTATTGCGTCTATGTAGATCTGTATTCTAAGCGATAAGTGAGAGGAGATTGAGTGAGAGAGAAGAGGGAATTACAACGAATCTGTTGTAGGTTGTATCTCTTCAGTTTGTTGGATAATATAAAAGGAAGGACTGGCTGTTTCTCTGTGGACGTAGCCCAAATTAGGTGAACCACGTATATGTGTGTCTCTCTTGTTTTATGCGTTTTCTATGTTTATATTTCTGCAATATTTTATGTGTGTCATTGCTCTATAGTATATAATTTTTAATAAAACGCCCACTTTGTTTGGAAAAAACTATGAATTCTAGTATTTACAAATGAAGACATTTTTGCAAGCCCAAGAGTGTCGGGATACACTCTTGAACGCCTATGTAGAGTATGGGCAACCATTACCAATAATTAGAGAAATACAACTATTTAACTCAGAAAGAAAGAACACAGAGCCAAATGTTGGATACAAAACTCAGTCGATGACTCTATCTTTGACAAGATAATTGGCGCATCAACAACTAAAGAAGTTTGGGATATTTTGAAAGCTGCATACCAGGGTAATGATATAGTGAAGAATGTTAAATTGTAAACATTGAGAGCTTAGTTTGAAACCCTGAAGATGATTGACATAGAGAATGTGGATCACTTCATGGGTAGAGTCATGGGCATAGTCAATCAGATTAAACTTATTGGTGAAACCATTACAGATCAGAAGATAGTTTAAAAAGTCCTTTGGAGCTTGCCAAATAAATATGACATGGTTGTAACAACCATTTTGGAATCCAAAGATTTTATAACTTTCTCAGTAGAACAGTGGACAGGATCACTTCTAGCACATGAAACAAGACTTAACCTAGTGGAAGATTCCAATGGAGCAAGCTTTCAAAGCACAACTCTCTCTTGGCAGAGGCAGAGGTAGAGGATATAGAGGTAGCAACAAGTGAGGCAGAGGTAGATCATAACATCATCATGCAGCAAAGAAGTCAAGACCTACACAAAACCAAACATAGAGAAGCAAAACATTAAGAAAATGTAATGTCCAATGTTATCAGTGCAAGAAATTTGGGCATTATGAACAAGAATGCAGAAAAAAACAGTTTGATCAGCAATGAGGCAGTGTCCATCTCTCCAACAATGAAGGAGAATCCTCTGAAACAATGTTTGTTTCCTATAATCTTTCTTAAAATAATCACAGCGAGGACCTTTGGTTGTTGGGCAGTGGTTGTAGCAATCATATGACATGTGACAAAAATCTACTATCTTACATTAATGCTTCCATAACATCTAAAATTACTCTGGGAAATCGTTCTTGTATTAATGTTGAAGGGAAAGGTACCTTCCATGTTCTTACCAAACAAAATCAACAAAAATGCATACCTGATGTTTATTATGTTCCACATCTGCAGCATAACATCATTAGTGTAGGTCAATTTATGGAACATGGTTATGATGTAATATTCCAAGGAACACATATTATATCTATGACAAACCTCACAATAGAAGACTAAAAGCAAAGGTTAAAAAAACCAAGAATAGGATGTTTCCATTGAATCTTAGAAGTCAAAATCTTTCATAGTCTTTTGCACACAATGTGTAAAGAATAGATGAGTCACAATTATGGCATTCTAGGTATGGGCACATTCCCCTAAAGAGTCTAAGTCTTCTTCAGTAACATTCTATGGTCATTGGTCTCCCTATTATGAATGAAAAATATTGTAGCTGTGAAATTTGTATTCTATCCAAGCATAAAAGAGATAGCTTTCCCACATATTCCTCTAGAGAAAACAAGCCTTTAGAACTAGTCCATATAGATACATGTGGCCCAATGCAAACACAATCCATTAGTGGTAGTCTTTATTTTTTGACCTTCATTGATGATTCTAGCAGGAAGATACAGGTTTATTTTCTTAAAAATAAATCAGATATTTTCTCAAGGTTCAAAGAGTTCAAATAATAAGCAAAAAAGCAAAGTGGAAAGCCTTTGAAAGTACTTAGGTCCAATAGAGGAGGAGAATACAATTCCAATGACTTCAAATCTTTTTGTCAACAACAAGGAATCATCATGCAAAACACAACAAGATATACTCCACAACAGAATGGAGTAGCAGAAAGGAAAAACCAATCAATCATGAATATGGCCAGATGTATGCTTCGTGAGAAGAAGTTGTCCAATGACTATTGGGCTGAAGCAGTTTCAACTGTAGTATATGTTCTCAACAGATCTCCGACAACAAGTGTCCAAGATGCAGTACCTCAAGGTAAGAAGGTGAATGTATCTCACTTTATAATTTTTGGATTTGAAGCATTTACACATGTTCCTGAGAAGCTAAGAAAGAAGCTTGATGATATGAGTGAAAGATGTATCTTTGTAGGTTATAGTGAACAATAAAAGTCCTATAGACTTTACAATCCAATCACCAAGAAGTTTGTTTTAAGCAAAGATGTTAAATTTTTTGAAAATAAATCTTGGTCTGATCAAATTGATGAAGCTTTAAATCAACCTATTCATCCACCACAACTGCCAATATTACAGGTTCAGGAAGATCCATACCACTCTGAAAATCGTACATCTTCTAGCAATGATTCATCATCTTTAGAAGACAATCAGAAAACTAGAATCCTCAAAGAAATATATGAGCAGGAGCATGAGTTTGATCAACATAATATGTTTTCATTTCTTTCATCTCAACCAACCCATTTTGAAGAGGCAGTAAAAGAAAAACATTGGGTTGATGCAATGAATCAAGAAATTGTTTCCATAAATAAGAACCAGACTTGGGAATTGGTTGATATCCCAAGAGACAAAACCATAATCGATGTAAAGTGGGTATACAAGACCAAAATGAATGAAAAAGGGGAAATTGAGAAACATAAGGCAATGTTGGTTGTGAAAGGATTCTCACAACAGTTTTGGGTTGACTATAGTGAAACCTTTAGTCTAGTAGCAAGGTTAGACACTATCAGAACTATTGTGGCCACAACAACTCAACACAAATAGAAAGCTTTTCAACTTGATGTAAAATTTTCCTTTTTAAATGGCATATTTTAGGAAAACGTTTATGTAGAGAAGCCTCCTAGTTTTGAAGTTCCAGGACATAATCATAAGGTGTACAGGTTGAAGAAAGCCTTGTATGTCTTGAAACAAGCTCCTTGAGCTTGGTACAGTCGCATTGACACTTATCTCATCAAAAGTGGTTTTTGTAGAAGCAACCATGAGCCAAATTTGTAAACTCATGAAGGTAAAATTCTCATTGTTTTCCTTTATGTTGACGATTTGCTTTATATAGACAATATGATGTTAGAATAATTCAAAGAAGTAATGCAAACAAAGTTTGATATGACTGATCTAGGGATCATGAAATACTTCTTAGGCATTGCAATTCAACAATCTGTTAATGGCATTTTTGTTTGTCAAAAAAAATATGCCACTGACATCCTCCAAAAGTTTAGAATGACCAATTGAAAACCAGTTGATACTCCAATTTCTCTGGGCACCAAGCTGAGTAAACAAGATGAAGCACTACTAGTTGATTCCACATTGTATAAAAGTTTCATTGCTATTCTATTGTATCTCACAGCAACTAGACCTGATATCATGTTTGCAGCTAGTTTTGTCTCCAGGTTTATGCAATCACCCAAGATTTCTCATTGGAAGGTCGCAAAAAGGATCTTAAGATATGTTGCAGGAACAATTGACTATGGCTTGTTCTACACACATTAAAAAATTTGTCACTTTCAGGTTATATAGACAGTGATTATGCAGGCAGTTTAGATGATCACAAAATCACCTCAAGGTATGTTTTTCACCTTGGAACCAATCTGATCTCATGGGCATCCAAGAAACAACCCATCATTTCAATATATTCTGTAGAGGTAGAGTATGTAGCTTCCACTTCAGTAACTTGTCAAGCAGTGTGGTTGAGAAGACTATTGAAGGATATTTCAAATGTTCAAAAGGAGCCAACTCCTATTTACTGTGATAACAGTTCTGCAATTTCTTTATCAAAAAATCATGTCTTTCATAAAAAGAGAAATCATATTGACACACATTTTCATTTCATTTGTGATCTTGTCAATGATGGAGATATCTTACTTGCTTTTTGTGGTTCAAGATATCAACTTGCATATATTTTCACAAAGCCATTGGGAAAAAATGTATTTTAATTTCAAAGAGAGCAATTGGGCATTGTAAGTGTCAATACTTGTAACAATTGAGATTAGGAGGGGGTGTTGAGATAATTAATCTCATTGTCTGCTAGGTGTCATAGTCGGTTTTGATTCACTTGAGTTTAGTTGAGTTTAGTTGGAACTTTCTCCAGTCATTTATTGTTGTTTGTTTCCTTGTCTCCTATGTAGTTTTATTTAACTAATTTTGAATGATAAGAGGAGTTGTTCGTTCCATTCCAGTTTCGAGTTCTTTCTTTGTGTATTTATGCCTCTTCATTCCTTGTCAGCTGGAACATTTCAAAAATCAGTGCATAAAGTTTTTGGCTCTACTATTCAAATAGTTGAAGAGATGAGGGCCTTTTTCCGGGTAGAAAGCTAGAGGAGAGGTAGAAACATATTCTAAGAAATTTTTAAAAGAACCCATGCCAAAGATTCCAATGGTCGATCTTTGATGAGAGGTGAGCCAACATTGAGAAAGCAGTGTTGTTACCTATACTTGCTAATCCACGCATTGTCATAAGTATTCGTTTCCATATGTAATATTTAATTGCTTCAATAATTTTTGGTTGTCGGAGTGATTAACAAACCACATAAAATATATGCATGAAAATTTTACAGAAGGAATCACATAGACATCTTAAGACTTTACAGTAGATGGGAGCATGTATAAACTGATGGATATAGTAATTACCACAGCTAAGAACCTTCCCTATAGGAATTCCTCTATGGAAATGGAAATAGTAACTAACATATTTATCGTTTTTTATTTGTGTTTTTCATATATACTTTTCTAATTTTGGGATCAAATTATGGCTCTTTAAAAAAACTCATTGGTTTAGGCTTTAATGATAGAAGATGTAGGGAAACTTGAAATTGAAAAGTTTGATAGAAAGAATTTCTCTCATGGAGAATTTGCTAGTTTAAATGACCAAGAAAGGGATTGTGCATAGACCTAACAACATGATAGATAAGGAGTAAGAAAAAAGTTAGGTAAGAAGACAATTTCTACAATTCTTATTTGCCTAGCAGCTTCTATATTGTTCAATGATGTTGAAAAAATGACCATGGAAGACCTTAGGGAAAACTCAAACTAAGTCGACAACAAATAAGGTTTTCTAAAATTTAAATAAATTACTTTATAGCTCGAGGATGAAAAATGGTTCAACTATGGTATATAATACCCTAATCAATAAAATTTTCTAGATTAATGTAAAGATATAGGATGAGGACAAAACAATCACCTTACTTTCTTCCCTCCTAGATACCCCGTATTATTTGGTGATGGTCATCACCAATGCATCATTAGGAAATCTAAAATGTGATGATGTAGTCATTGCTTTGTTGGGAGAATAAATGAGACAAAAACATCTTGAGAACCTTCCAGAAATGAAGCCTTATTTGTGAGATATCAATTAGCAAGAGGAGACAACATGGTAGATCACACTCCAACTACAAGTCAAGAGGATGCAAGATAAAAGAGAAGTGTTGGCATTGTCAAAAGCCAAGGTATTCAAAGAAAGAATGTTTGTATCTAAAAAATGAAAAGAAAAATGTGTGATCCATTGAGGCTAGTAAATTAGATTCAGTAGAGATGATAACATGTGAGGCCTTCTGTCAAAAGAACAATGGATCTCTTTTATACACTTGGTTTTTGTACTCAAGGGCACATTTCCACATGTCTCCACATAGAAACCAATTTTTCAATTACTATCCCTATAGTGGTAGGTTGGTCTACTTGAGTGATGATCATCCTTTAGAAATCACGAGAAGAGGTGACATTATAATTAGTTTAGTAAAGAAAGGAATTTGTGTGATGTATGACACGTATCTAATTTACAAAAGAATTTACTCTATCAATATGATGGATAAGTTAGGGTATTCTACTTTGGTAATGATCATTTCAGATTTACCAAAGGATCCCTAGTAGTAGGAGAAGGAGAATCTTAAGGGACCTTATATCCTTCATGTAGTGATATGGTGACAAATGATGCAACTGTAGAAAATTCAAGAAATTATCAAGATGCAATAATGTTATGGCTTCAATGCCTTAGATATATGAGTTAAAAAAGTTTGAAAATTTTACAAAACTAAGGGAAGCCTTTTGGGATTAACTCTTGTAATTTAGACTTGTGTGAGCATTATAATTTTGGTAAACATAAGAGATTTTGGGTAGTTGCAAGGTCAAGTAAAAGTTTGATTTTTGCAACTTACTCATTTTTATATATTTGCAACAATCCCCACTTAGTCTATAAATAGAACTAGGTAATTTTTAACTTTTATAAATGATTATTCGAGAAGATTGTGGGTTATTTTTTTCAAAAATGAGGGGGAAGTATGTGAGAAATATGATTTCAAGGCATGAATAGATAATACCTTGGGCAAGTTTGTTTTATGTCTTAGGTCAGATAATGGGTATAATATTGCTCTGAGTAGTTTGATAAATTTGATATGTAGTGTGGAACTAAACACTAGAAAATTGTTCCAGATACTCCACAATGAAATGGTGTAGTTACACAGATGAATCATTCATTGATGGAATGTGCAAGAAGCATACTCAACATATATGTATTAAATAATGGATTTTGGGATTTTTTTTAAAATAAAGTTGTTTATCTTATTAACTATTCACCCATAGCTACATTGGATGCATAGATTCTAGAGGAGGTTTGATGTACTAAGCCAATTGATTTCTCTCATTTGCATACCTTTGGTTGCAATGCATTTTACCCATGTTCCTAAATAAAAAAAGGTCCAAACTTCACCCAAAATCAAGGAAATATGTTTGGAAATATGAAAAGGGGTATATGGTATGGGATCTTATTGACCATAAGGTAAGTGTTAGTTGGGATGTTATTTTTAATGCAAATCCATTCAAAGGAAGGAGGTACAACAAAAAACTAGTGTTGTACCTATTGAAATAGGAATGAACAAAGATGAAAATAAAAATAAGTATGTTGAAGATTCTAATTAGCATGCAAAGTAGCAGGTTCAACAACCTCAACTTAGAAGGTCTACATATCCTAAAAAGTATCCAAAAAGGTATTTTTCTCTTAATATCTAGTCCTCTTTTGCTTTGTTAACTAATGACGGTGAACCCAATTTATTCCAGGAAGCTAGAGAATCTACAAATGGAAATATTAAATAAATGTAGGAAATCCATGGACAAAAAAATAAAAGAACTACATATGAATAACATGTGGGAGTTTATGGATATATCACTTAGAAGAAAGGTCATTGGTACAAGTGGGTGTATAAAATAAATAAAATAATGGTGGGTTATTGGAATTATATAAATCTCTCTTGATGGAAAAGGGTTATGTGTAGAAGTTAGGTATATACTTCAATGAAATATTCTCTCCAATTGTGAAGCTAACCACTATATAATTTTACGTACACTTGTAGCAATGTAGGATTTAGAGCTAGAGAAACTTGATGTAAAAAAAGTTTTCCTACATGGTGATCTCGAGGAAGATACTTACATGGATTAGCCATAGGGATATAAAGAAAAAGGTAAAGACGATTTGGTTTGTAGACTCATGAAATCTCTGTATGGAGAAATAGGAGCCAAGAATGTGGTACAAAAAAATTGGCACCTTCATGAAAAGCCAAGGTTTCAATAGGAGTAAACCTAACCATTGAGATTGAAATAAGAGGTTTGATTATGGAGGTCTTATTATATTTCTATTATATATTAATGATATGTCAGTTGATGCCCTAACATGAAGAAAATCACTAGTGTTGAGGCTTAATTAGCTAGGGAATTTGAAATGAAGGACATAGGAGCATCAACTTTAAATTATAGGGATAAATATAGACATGGACATAATAGGTAGGAAGATATGAAGATGCCCAAAGTCAAACACAAAAAAAAAAAAAAAAATAATAATAATAATAAAATAAAATTGTAGCACTTTAATATGAAAAATCCAAACTAGTTAGTACCCACCTTCCTACACACTTCAATTTGTCTTATGTATAGTGTCCTAAGACATAGAGTAGAGAAGAAAAACATGGCTCATGCACCATACTCATTAGCAGTAGGGAGATTCATGTTCAACATGGTGAGCATGAAACTAGATGTTTCCCAAGTAGTGAGAATTGTTAGCTAGTTCATGGTAAATCCTAGTAAGGAGCATTGCACTATAGCAAAGCACATATTTAGATATTGAAGGGGCATTTGATATGCTACTATTTGCAATAGGTATATATATTTGCAAATTAAAGGTTTTTATAGATTTTTATTTTGGTGGGGGCAGAGATGGAAAAATGTGCATTGTATGATATGCTTCCACTCTTGTTTGTAGAGTTGTAAGTTAGATATCTAATTTGCGGCAAATAGTGGATTTATCAACCACTGAAGCAAAATATGTGGCAGGAACCAAGTCTAACAAAGAGGCATTTTGGATAGAATGATTGTTGGTTGACTTCAAGATAATGCAAGGGAATATTACTTTGCGGCGTGATAGTCAAAGTGCTATTTTCTTATTGAAGAATCCAAAATTTTATGATCACATGAAACATATTATTATTAAGTACCAATTTATAAAAAGGGGTGGTTGAAGAAGGTAGGATCCTATTAGAGAAAATTAATAGTAATGTGAATATTGTACCCTATGCTTGCAAAGTCGGTTACGATAGAGAAGTTTGAATGATGAAATCTTCTTCGGGCTTGCTAAAAATGTGAAGAAAGCTAGCATTAAGTAATTGACACTTGGATGAAAACATAAGCAGAGAACTTCTTGTATATCAACTTCAAGTGAGATAATTTCATGAGGTGAAGTCAATATCAAGATCTCTAATATTATTTTAAAACATTTTTATAACCATCTGGAATCTCTATTGTGCCCTTCACACACACACACACACATACACACACACACAGGAGGGGACACCTAAGCTTTTAATTATCTTTTTTTTATCAAGTAAGAGTGGGACCTTCTATTAATCTAGAAAATATACATAATGTACATAGAGTAGCACCAGCTCTATGAAAATTCAACAGGAAGCTGGCCTGGCAAAAACCTGAACCTAACTCCAAAATCTGTGAAAAGCCCGAACAAGACTACAAAGGAGTTGTAAACAAAACATCCGCCCAACCTAGAGTGCAGAGAAACCAAGGAACACCCATGAACAGTCCGCCCTCAAGGCGTCACTCTGGACAACCAGTGAACTGGAAACCTACTATCCGAACTGCCAAGCATCAAATAACCTGTTGTGCATCAAATAACTATCATGCATCAAAAAACATGAACGCCTTTGATGACGGGGCCCACAGTTCCAAAGGCCCACAAAACTACATCAAATGACCAACCTTAACCTTCGGTAATCTTATTAACCTGAAGACCGTGTGATCCAGCCTTCATTGATCCAACAGTCATGAGGTGATTTCAGGCCGACACCTTGCCCACACTTTATCTCTTCTTACAGACCCGAAAAGAAACATAGGCCACCTCTCTAAACTATTTCGGGTCCGATTGAAGAAATAACAATCGTGCAGTTTTTCCGCCCAAAATCCACAGGATGAAGGAGATCCATAGAGGTCTCGGCAACTTGCCCGCTCTTTAACTTCCCTTATGGACCCAAAGAATAAATAAGCCACCGCTCTATAGTTTTTCGGGTCCATTTGGAGAATTAACGATCATGCAGTTTTCCGCCCGAAATCCATAGGATGAAAGTGATCTCGGCAACTTGCCCACACTTTATCTTTTCATATGGACCCGAAGAGTAAATAGGCCACCATTCTATATTTTTCGGGTCCATTCGTAGAATTAACCTACGTGCAGTTTCCAGCCCGAAATCCATAGGATGATGGAGTTCAAGGCAATCTTTAGTCAGGTGCCTGTCATCTTGCCCGCTGTTTACCACTTGCTACTTCCTTGTGATTGGTCCACTTTCTTCTATTTCCATTAGTCTTCTCTCTGCTTATTTCTCATGCTTTGAAAGTACTCCCTGTCTTTGGTAGCCTGTCTGTGATAGTCTTCGTGCAATCTCCCTGGGGGAGTCGACATCCAATCATATCTTCTATTACTTTTTGAACAGAGTACTCCTTCATTCACCAAACGATCCGCTAACTTGTTGGTTGTTCTGCGCACATGAACAAAATTGAGGGTTCTCAGGGCTCTCAGGTGGGATTGTATACATTGATAGACCTGTAATAACCGCCAATGTTTCGACACTCTTTCTGGTGCTGTGCCATTGCATATTTTCTTGACCGAATTAATTATCAATTCAGAGTCAACTTCAATGATGGTATTATGTAAATTTGATTCAATCAAGATTTCTAGGCATTTCTCTAGGGCCATGAGTTCCACCATATTATTAGTGGCCTTCCCCAAATGACTAAGAAAGATGAATTTTATGTATCCATGCTCATCTCTTATGACTCTGCCATAACCAGCCACCCCAGGGTTTCCTTTAGAGGCTCCATCTATATTGAATTTCAAAAAACCATGAGGAGGAGGTTGCCAAAAGTCCTTATCTGTTGTTATATGACTTACAGTCTTGCTTATGCCCTAGGGGAAAGGCACCTGTAGACCCAAATGTAATAGTATTTGTGCATCCTGGTCTTGAGGTGGGTTCTCGGGGGTTTCTTTAGAAGGGTGCCTACAATCTCTTTGAGCTGTCTAATGATCTGAGCTATGATGCTCTGGGATGAGCCAATTCTATTCTTGAAAATCCTATTGTTGCGTTCTTTCCAGACATCCCAGATTAGAAAGCTTGGAACCAGAGTCCAAGCTTTGTTGATTATTTCATTTTCAGAGAAGTTTCTCCTCCAATTCTTCAAAGTGCCAGTAATGCTGAAATTGTCCCTATCCGTTTGTCTAAAGATTGAAGCCACCCAATTCCACAAGGTGGAGGTGAATGGGTAGAGGTTGAGTAGGTGTTCCATTGTTTCTTCTTGTAATTCACATAACTGGCATCTAGATGGACCGGCTACACCTCTTTTCTGAAGGTTTTCCCAAGTCAAAAAAATTTTATGTTGCACCAACCACATGAATAGTTTGATTTTCATCCAGTGTTGGTTCTGCCATAGGTCCTTCCATACCTTATCAAGGTTTGGAAAGTCAAGCCCTAAGGCCATTCTCTTGGCTTCTTTGAGGTTGAAGTTGCCTTCGTTGTTTCTTCCCCATCTCAGTTGGTCTGACGATGTTGATGTCAAAATCTTTCTCTGTTCCAAGATCACTGCAAGAGCTTCTACCTGGGCCTTCAAAGGGGTTTCTTCACTATATACCAGGTCCTTCCATATTCTCCATTTTCCCTTGTTCCTAGCCTGATCCCAGAAGTCATTTACCCTGAGTAAACCTTTGTTGTCAGTGTCATTCTTGAGATTGGCTAGTTCTTCTCTTAACAGGTTAGGTTCCTATTGCCAATTTTCCTCCCAAAACCAAGCTAGGTTTCCATCTTTGATCTCCCAGAAACTGTGTTTTTGAACAATGGCTCTATTCTCCCATGCTTTGTTCCAAATGTGGGAGCCTTTGATGAGCCCAGACATTCGAATGTGATCCCTTTCTTGCCAATTATTTGCATACTTCTATTTCCATACCTTGGCCCAAGGGGTTACCGATTCCTTTAGCCATCTCCACCATAGTTTTGCCCCCAAAACCTTTCTTAGGGTTTCAGGGTCATGAAGTCCCAAACATCCATGTGTCTTAGGTTTATAGATCTTATCCCATGCTACCAAAGCCCATTTCTTTTTTCTTTTCCCCTTTTCCCCAAAGAAAGTCTCTTTGGATATTTCTGATGTGTTGCACAACTCCTTTAGGAGCAGGAAGGGTTGAAAACATGAAGATGGGAACAGTTTGTAGGACAGCTTTTGTTAGCACTAGTCGTCCTGCTAAATTCAAAGACCTGCTTGTCCATTTCCGGACTTTGTCCTGGAGTTTATTAGTGACTGGCTCCCAAACTGCCTTGCTCAGAGGTTTGTCCGTTAGAGGTATTCCCAGATATTTGGAGGGTAGTTGTTCTCTTTGAAAGCCGAGAATTCTGGTGAGGTTTCTCTGAATAGCAATGTCAGTATTAAAAAAGAAAATCTTTGATTTGGTAAGGCTTACCTCTATACCAGCAGCCATAGCAAAGTTGTTCAGGATTTGCTTGAAAGCTTTAGCTTCCTTGACCGTGGGTGTACCCTGCAACATAGTGTCATCCACAAATTGTTGATGAGTCAAGGCATCCCCATTCAGGGTGAGTTTGAGACCCTGGATTTTTCCTTCTACTTTGGTTGATTTGATCACATTGCCTAAACCTTCCATCATGAGAATGAAGAGGAAGGGGGAGAGCGGATCTCCATGTTTCAGGCCTATCAAAGGCCTAAAGGTTCTGGATGGTGAGCCATTAAGCAGGATTGAAAAACTAGCTGTGGTGACAAGGGCCATTACCCATCTTATCCAGTTGTGGTCAAAGCCATACGCTTTTAGTACTTCCCTGATGTATGCCCAGCTTAGCTTATCATAAGCTTTCGCTAGGTCAAGTTGTATGATCATACCTGCTTGCTTATTGCTCTTGAGAGAATGTACCACCTCGTGAGCTTGAATGATGTTATTTAGAATTTGCCTTCCTTCCACATATCCAGTTTGCTCCTCAGACACAAGAGTTGGAAGAAGGGGCTTGAGCTTGTTTGCAATTACTTTGGATATAATTTTGTACACCACATTGCATAAAGCTATGGGTCTAAATCTATCTGGTGTCATAGCTTTTTCCTGCTTTGGAATCAAAGTTATGAAAGAGGCATTAAGCGCCCTCAAAACAGTTTTGTTTTTCCTTGAGTCCTCCACCACATCAAGGATATCTTGTTTGACTATTTCCCAACATGCTTTGAAGAAGTCTACATTGAACCCATCCGGGCCTGGAGCTTTCCCATTTTGCATCTCTTTGATGACTTCGCTGACCTCCTCTTTAGTCACTGGCTTGTTAAGATTGTAATTGTCTTCTCTTGTTACAAGCTTAGGAATGTGCTTTGTGAAGTTATTGATAAATTGTGATCTGTCTATGAGAGGCTCCTCTACTATGCTTTGGAAATGTTGTACCAGAGCAGATTCTATTTCTTTGTGGGTGCTGAGTTGTTTTCCTTGAGTATCTCTAAGTTTTGAAATCCTGTTATGAGACCTGTGATCCATGGTTGACTTGTGAAAAAACTTTGTGTTTCTTTCTCCTTCTTTTATCCATTGCACTCTCGATTTCTATCTCCAAAAGATCTCCTCTTGCTTGCATTTGTCTTCCCATTCCTGTTTTGAAAGGCTATGGAGTCTCTGCCTAGTGTTCTGGTCCCACCTTTTTTTTGAAAGAGATCTGATCATATTAAAGTCCCCTCCCAGAATCCAGGGGATAACAGGATATCTTTCTCTTAGCTCCTCCAGTGAGATAAGAAGCTTGAGTTTGTCTTCAAGTTTTTGAGGACCATAGACATTTGTGATCAAATAGACTTCCTTATCACCCAAAGGTTGGATCACCATCGATAGGTAGTTCCTAGATGCTTCAACATCTAGGATTCCAAGTTTCTAGGGGTTCCAAAGTGTGAGAATCCCTCCTGCTGTGTTGTCTGCTTTAACTTCTAGATATTCATACTTGATGAGCCATTTGCTATGTATCTCTCTTATTTTATCTATTGAACATTTTGTTTCCTGGATAAACACCATATCTGGTTTTTCTTCTTTTATTCTATTGCTAAGATTTCTTTGTTTCCTTTTACTTCCTAGACCCCTAATATTCCAGGTTGTAAGCTTCATTAAGAAAGGTTTGTAAATGAGTAACTAGTAAGGTCTTTCATCTTACTTGAGTTGATCATGAGTTTCCCACACTCTATCAGCAGCTCATTCTGTCTTTTTCTTCCTCTTTTCCTGCCTGGGTTCTTGGGAGCATGTCCCGATGTTGCCTCCATCGTTTTTACCCCTCTGTTTTCCTGGCTATCATGGTTTCTTTTGACTCCAGAACCCTTTGCTTGAGATATCCAAAGGAAGAGTTGTTGTACTCTGTCAAACTCCTCTTGTGGTAGAGAATCAACCCCTTTGGCGGTTCCCTGCTCCAAGAACTTTTCTAGATGGAGATTCTCCCTTTCAAGAATTTCTTGCAGATCATGGTCCTCCATTCCAACCTCGCTTGGGGTCATCTCATGGTCCCTGTCAAGTTCCATAGTGCTTGGCAGATCCTCCTTTAGTTTGTTGTTTTCAGGTATATCCTCCATGCTATCATCATTTTCCTTCTCTGTAGGACTATCCTCTGTTAGGTTCCCATTTTGTCTATTTTTGACTGTATATTTTGCCATTGTATTACCCTCTTCAACCCTTAAGTGAAAACCTTTGCTAAGTGTTTTGGCTTAATCACTCCAAAAGGTACAGAATAACTTTCCTCATTACTACATGTTTAATTATTTAACACATAATCATGCTATCTTTATAATTATTCCCTGAAGTTGATTAAAGTGTTGACTAATTGTTGAAACTGCCTAACTGGCAGGATCACATTTTGTCGTTGCTGAAACAACGGAAACAAAGCAAACTATGAAGCTGAAACAGTAAGAACAGAATGAACCTCGATGCTGAAACACCACGAACAGCATGCGCACTTTGAGGAACAGTTGGGATTTGCGTAACAAATCTGCATCGGCAAAAGAGTCTGACCGATTACTATATTGGTCGTAATGATCATGATCCTCATGGCTGTAACAATATTTTGTTATCAAGAACTGACTGTCTTATTTTTGGTACAAAAAGGTTGAAACCGAATGTATGAAAATCTGTTGTAATAGATGTCTCCTCTATAAAGAGGAGACATCTACATTAGAGAAGGGGGTAACAACTTGTAACACAGAGCTTGTAGTGAAGTGATGAGATTGAATCTCTTTCTGTAATATGGTTTAGTGGCAGATGAATACAATTCTGTTTTGAGTATTTTATTTTAATTCCTGTGTTCTGGGGAATCTTGTGAGAAGGATAGGGCCCACCTTCATCACAAGATTCACCCATCTTCTTTCTG
Source organism: Pinus tabuliformis (assembly GCA_031772625.1). Classification (NCBI taxonomy): domain Eukaryota; kingdom Viridiplantae; phylum Streptophyta; class Pinopsida; order Pinales; family Pinaceae; genus Pinus; species Pinus tabuliformis. The sequence continues at coordinate 1,076,376,472 of CM062811.1, forward strand.
TTGTGTGGTGTGTGTGTGTGATTTCTATTTAATTTACAGTTATTGCTTCTAATGATATTTACTTTTGCTGAAACTATGTTTTCCTTTTAGCTGATTGATGTTGCATATGAGTACTTCACCGGTGATTAGGATTCACAGAGTGTATGTGTGAACTGGACAACAGAGGCAGGTGCTGAAAGTCCTTACTCTGAGGATAGGGTCCTGATCCTTTGTTGCAGGACAGCCATCACTTCCTTTTGCAGACTTGTTTCTTTTAAGTTATTTGTTCTTACTTCATTTTCTGCAATAGGCTGTAACTGCTGTAACACAGAGTAGGGATTTCATAAGATAGTAGACTGTTTATACTACAGCTTTTAATACCATTAAGATTGAGTACATACAGTACGTAGTCACCTTTGGAATAATCAGACTTTCCCGGGTTGATAATTAATGTGGCACTCGACTGTTTTATCATTAAACAATTAAAGTGACCAACATTTTGGCGCCGTTGCCGGGGAAGGCGACTAAAGATTTTAAGGGTATTAACATTTTTCTTTAGAAATGCAGGATGCATGAGAGGACGCAAGAAGGTTAACCATTCAGGCGGCAAAGGCAAGGGAGGAGGAAGAAAAACTTTTATTGACGATATTATTTCAAAAGCTGAGACATCCCAGAGGTTAAGCTCTCGGAGGCCACAGACCCAACACTCTTCCCAGACAGATTTTCAGACAGAGGAAGTAGTGGGGCCAGAGAGGGTTATAGAATCATCAGAATATACTGAGGAACCGGTGGAAGAAGATGAACGATCAGTGGAAGAACCAATAGAGGAAGTTAAGGTGGAGGAACCAGTGCAGGACATTGAAATTCCAACAGAAAATTCTGAAGACCGGGCAAGCGCATCAAGAAAACAACCAATGGAGGATAATAATGAAGGACTTTTCAGTGGAGGTCGCAGAATAGAGGGAAGGGGAGAAAATTCTCTCTCCACCCTGGAATTCCCCATTGGAGATCTCCCCAGAGGAGCAACTCCTATGAAGAATATCCCACTTTCGGCATTACCCAATTTCCATGGGTTATCCACAAAAGATCCTGATGAATTTCTTTTTGAATTTGATATACTGTGTAGAAGCTATGACTATGTTAATTCTGCTCAGAAATTAAAATTGTTTCCAGCCACATTAAAAGGGAACGCATTAAGATGGTTCATGAGCTTGGGAGCTCATGTGATTACAACATGGGACCAGATGAAGGAGAAATTTTTGGCTAAATACCAAGATTATTGTCGAACAAGAGAAAGGAAGGAGGAATTATTCAAGATGACTCAGAAGGAGGACGAAAGTCTAGAAGACTTCGTGGAAAGGCTACAATATAACTTACAGCGATCTGATCATCCTGATATGAGTAAGGATATTCTCAAGTCAATACTGCTAAGAGGGGTACGAGATGATTGTTTAGATATGTTAAATATGCTTGGAAAAGGAGACATATCTAAGGAATCCTATGATGAGATTATCAATCTCTGTAAAAGATGTTCGAGAGGAGCAGCAAGCAGACCAAAGAGCAAAGACAGTACATACTCAAGAGTCCAGAAATCAGCAAGTGGAGGAGCAACACAGGCCGAAATAGGTAACTTACTTGAAGAATTTAAAACTGAAATGTTAAGCTCTTTTGCTTCACAAATTGATACCTTGCAGGTTAAAAAGAAGCAGGCAGAAGCAGAAGCTGCTCTGGCTATTTTCTGCTCTAAATGCAGGGAAAAACACCCACTAAGGGAATGCCCCCTGGACAAGGTACCAATCTACACTATCTGTGAAAAGGACCATGAGACTCAACAATGCCCTTCTTTGCCAGGAATAAAGGCAGCACTGCAGCCAACTGAAGAAGAAGTTGAAGCAATGTACCTCCTCACACAAAGAAGACAATGGCAACCACGAGGACCAGGTACGAATTCTAACATGTCGTTTAATCGTTGGAATAATCATCCTCCTTTTCAAACAAATTACCCACCCTTCAACCAAATGCAGTACCCACACCTTAATCAAATGAATTTTCCACCCATGCAGCAACCAAGCCCTCCTTTTGTTGATCCTACGATGTGGAATCCCTGGGCTTTACAGCAAACCTATTTTAATCAATGGAACCCGAATTGGACAGCTCCACAGATCCCATTTCCAAACCAATTACCTCAGTATCAGCAATCTCTCTCCCTACCATCAAATGCCCCACCTAATAATCAGACAATAAGACCTCAGCTGCCTGTACAACCTAACCCCAACCCGAATAATAATAAAGCTCTGCAAGTAATTGATGTTCAAAACCAACTAGTTTCCCCTATGCAATGCAATGACATTCATTTATGCTCTGGAAGAATACTTGAACCCATTATTGATGACATCACTTCCGATTCTGATAAAGAAGAAATCAGAAAAGAAAAGTCACCTAATGCTGAAACAGTTGGATCATCTTCTAATAACAATGCTGAAACAGTTGAAACATCCTCTAAAAAGACTGCTGAAGCAGCAGAGCCACCATTCCCTGAACGTTTGGCTCTTACCAAAACACTTGAGCCACCTGCTTTTAATCTGTTAGGAGAGCTGCAGAATTTATATGTTAAAATTCCACTCTTACAAGCACTAAGAGATGTACCGATTTATGCTAGAACTGTTAGAGATATTTGTATTAAGAAACCTGGGAGAAAAGCTAAAGACCCCCTCACAGTTCATGTGATGGGTGATCTAGCTGCTCTAATGTCAGAAAAAAATCCCCCTGTGAAATATGGTGACCCTGGTCACCCTACAGTCACAGTCCAGGTTGGTAAAACCTTTGTTTCTAGAGTTCTGGTAGATGTGGGTGCTGCAATAAACATCATGACACTTGAAACAGCACAGTTACTGCAGTTAAAAAATTTTATTAGGGAAACCCCAACCATACTAGAGCTGGTTGACCGCTCCACAATCAAACCTGAAGGAGTCATTGAAGACCTGATAATTTCAGTCGAATCTTGGAACTACCCAGCTGATTTTGTGGTGTTACAGACCAAAAATAAGTTGGGGGGTCATCCATTGATTTTAAGGAGACCTTGGCTGGCTACAGCAGATGTCTTCATTAGCTGTAGGTCAGGTTCAATGACGATCTCTAATGGATGTGAAACCAAACAGCTTACTCTGTACCCTCATGCCACACCTATGATTAACAATGATAATTCAGTGTGGTTAGATTATGAGGATGATGAGACTCAACCCATTTTGACTGTCGGACAAGCCCTAACTTTTAAAGATTCAACCGAAGATGAATTAATTAGTAGCTTTATTTCTGAACCTTCTTCGGTTAACTCTGAAATACATGATCACTTGACTTCAATCTTGGAATCTGAATCACAGCAGAATCTTAAAACTGAAGACTTATCTCAGACATCAGCTGACACCCCCTCCAAAAGTATAGCAGTCGAAATCGAGCCTGGCAAAACATTAAATATAAACCCTAACTTAACAGATGCTGAAACACAACAGTTAATGAAGTTACTCCACGAGAATAAACAAGCATTCACATGGGATTACACAGATATGAAGGGAATTTCTTCTGAATTATGTACTCACCGAATTTATATTAAAGAAGGATCCCGCCCAGTCTGCCAACCCCAACGACGAATGAATCCCAATTTAAGGGAAATTGTGAAAGAAGAACTTCAAAAACTGTTGAATGCAGGATTCATATATCCTATATCTGATAGTGAATGGGTTTCACCATTAGTAATAGTACCTAAGAAAAATGGAAAATGGAGAGTGTGTGTGGATTATAGAGCTCTGAATAAGGCTACTCAGAAAGATCATTTTCCCTTACCATTTATTGATCAGGTGCTAGATAATTTGGCAGGTAAGAGATTCTTTTCCTTTTTGGATGGATTTAGTGGTTATAATCAGATCAAGATTGCACCCCAAGATCAAGACAAGACCACTTTTACTAGTCCATGGGGGACTTTTGCCTATAAAGTTCTTCCATTTGGACTAGTAATGCCCCAACAACATTTCAAAGGGGGTGATAGGAATCTTTTCTGATATGCTTAATGATTCCTTAGAAATATTTATGGATGACTTTACTCCTTATGGTGTGACTTTTGAAGATGCTTTACAAAATCTTGAAAAAGTACTTAAACGGTGTATAGAAGCACATCTTGCCTTAAGTACTGAAAAATGTCATATGATGATGAATCAAGGTATTGTTTTGGGACACTTCATTTCATTCCTAGGAATTCAAGTTGATCCAGCTAAGGTACAAGTAATTCAGACTCTGCCTATCCCGAAAACACAAACTGATGTAAGAAGTTTTTTAGGACATGCTGGATATTATAGAAGATTTATCAAGGATTTTTCTAAAATAGCTTCTCCTTTGTTTGTGTTACTTATGAAAAATGTTGAATTTAAGTGGACTGATGGTTGTCAAAAAGCATTTAATGAACTTAAACATCAATTGTCTACAGCTCCCATTTTAAGAGGACCTGATTGGGCACTCCCCTTTCATATATCCTCTGATGCTTCAGACACTGCAATAGGAGCTGTCTTGGGTCAAGAAGAAAACAATCTTCCCTATGCTATCTATTTTATTAGTAAAAATATGACCCCTGCTGAACTTAATTATACAGTCACCGAGAAAGAATTCTTAGCAGTTATTTATGCTATTAACAAGTTTCGGCATTATATTACTGGTTACACTACTTTTGTGCATACTGATCACTCGGCCATTAAATATTTAATGAACAAATCAGTTACAAATGCTCGAGTTACCAGATGGTTATTATTATTACAAGAATTTGATATCACAATTGTAGATCGACCAGGTAAAGAAAATGTAGTTGCTGATTTTCTTTCTCGGTTAAAGACTGATGAAAATATTCCAGTAGATGATTCTTTTCCTGATGAATATTTATTTGCAGTATCTGCTCACTCACCTTGGTATGCAGACATTGCCAATTACTTAGTTGCAGGGAAACTACCATCACACCTATCGCACAGAGAGAAAAGAAAGATCGTTCAGCAAAGTGCTAGGTACAGCTGGATAAGTGGGTGTCTCTTTCACACAGGACTCGATCAGGAAATTCAAAGATGCATCAGAGAAGATGAAGTTTATGATATATTGAAGGCTTGCCATGATGGCCCTTGTGGAGGGCATTTTGCAGATAAAAGAACAGCACACAAAGTTCTCAGAATGGGTTACTATTGGCCCTCACTTTTTAAGGATGCAAAGAAATATGTTAGGGCCTGTGATAGTTGTCAGAGAATGGGCCAGCCTAATCACAGGGATGAAATGCCACTTAACCCCCAGGTAATACTTGAACCTTTTGAAAGATGGGCACTAGATTTTATAGGTCCCATCAATCCTCCATCCAATCAAAGAGTTTATATACTAGTTTGCACAAATTATATGACTAAGTGGGTAGAAGCTAAGGCACTCATCAAAGCTAATGAAGAATCAGTGTTAACTTTTCTATTTGAAGAAATCTTTGTTAGGTTTGGTTTGCCTAGAGAACTAGTCACAGATGGAGGACCTCCTTTTAATTCTCATGGCTTCAAAGATATACTCCAGAAATATCACATTAAGCATAAGATGACTACACCTTATCACCCCCAAGCAAATGGGCAAGTGGAAAGTACAAATAAAGTCATAGAAGCCATTTTAACAAAGACAGTCAAGGAGAATAGAAGGGACTGGTTTCAAAGGTTGCCTGAAGCATTATGGGCTTACAGAACTACTTGGAGGAACACTACGGGTTTTTCACCTTATGAATTAGTCTATGGTAAAAATGTTGTTTTTCCTGTGGAATTTGAGATCAAAACCTTAAGGACTGCTTTAGCTGTTAACCTTGATTTGACTGATGCACAGACAGCTAGGTTGCAGCAGCTTCAGGAATTGGATGAAAAAAGGTTGGATGCCATCCATCAAACAACCATGATACAACAACAAAGAACCAGGTGGCATGACAAAACTATTAAGCACAAGCAGTTCCAAAAAGGTAATTGGGCCTTACTGTATGACTCTCATTTTGAAAATTTTTAGGGGAAATTAAGAACAAGGTGGCTAGGACCTTATGAAGTAGATGTTGTTTTTCCAAATGGAACAGTCAAACTCCTAACGATTGATGATAGCAGAACACCATTATTAGTGAATGGGTATCGACTCCGTTTGTATCAACGGCCTATTTCTAAAGAGGATTTCAAAGCTACTTGCATGACAGACATACACTATACCTTTTTGGGGGAATCTGCTATCCCTCAATGCACTTAATTTCCTGTTTATGTATTTATTTTTAGATTAGATTTCTTAACTAATAATCCCTGTCAAGGGTTGCCATGTTACAATTAATTATTTTGCAGATCTTAGCTTTGGATGGTGGCTGAAAAAGAAAGATTCCAGGATAGGAGGAATTAATCTGCAGATTGGAAAAGCATTGTCATTCCAGATCATAATCCATTTCCCGTTGCTGATACACCATTTCCCGTTGCTGATACACCATTTTCCTGTTACTGATACATCATTTCCCGTTGTTGATACACCATTTCCCGTTGCTGATACACCATTTTCCTGTTACTGATACATCATTTCCCGTTGCTGATACATCATTTCCCATTGCTGATACACCATTTCCCGTTGCTGATACACCATTTTCCTGTTACTGATACATCATTTTCCGTTGCTGATACACCAAATCCCACTGCTTAAACACCAATCTTTTCTATTTTTCCTAAATATCCCCATTCTTACTCTCGAGAATGAACTATTATTTCAAAAAGAAATATATCATTCTTTATTCAAATCAGCCATTTATCCTGTTAATAATACCCCTTCACTACTGCTTCTCGTGAATAATAAAAACCTCGTGAATAAAAACCCTCACACCTTACTTTTGATCATTAACCTATTAAGGACGAGGTAACACTTTTCGGCGCAACAACCAAAGGTAATTGTAAAGGTATGCATGTTATGTGTGAATATTAAATTGTAGATAATGAGGAGATAGTTGACATGACCGCTAAAAGCGTCGTACTGCCAACCATATCATTCAGCCGCAGTTGGGGGGGATTACCGAAATATTGTAATCATTATAGGACACGCCTATCACCGCCATCCCTATTCCTCCCGGTTGTGTCTAATCCACCTCGCTTATGCCTGACCACGTCATAATTTTATTTTGCAACGTTCTGCTCTGTTTCGACTTCGGCAACTCGGCTCTGCACTCTGTATTCTGCCTAAAACAGTAACCATGGGTGGAGATGCTGTTAGACATGAACTGGGCTCGACGGCATTACTGGAACTTTACCCAGACGCATACCAAATCTTCCTTCAGGCAGGATGGGTGGACTATTTTAGAAGACTTCCGGAATTTGATTTGCAGCAAGTTCTCGAATTTGCATGCAACTTGAGGGAGGGGTATTCTACTGTCCAAGGGGTCAGAATCCCAGTAACAGAAGAAGACATAGCACAAGTTTCGGGGCTTCCAACCAACGGCATTCGCTGGTTCAGCAGGAAGCATCTTATCCTCAATGCGCAGCAAGATTTCCTGCTACCTGGGGAGCAGGTGGAAGCAAAAGGCAGGGGTGTTGTGCTTCGGTCATTACCACCGCCTTGGCCAAAAGTTGCAGAATTCGTCAAGCACTACTTCACTTGCGAGGGCCGCTACCAGGTAGTCTACCAACATGACTTTGTCTTATTAAATCATTTGCGGCATGGTCGTCTAGTAAATATGCCTTATTATCTCCTTGGATGTCTGAAAAATATGGCACATTACACTGCGAACGCTAGGCATCAACTCCTCTGTCTCACACACCATCGTTTGGTCCAACTCTTGATAAATAGAGGCTTCGCTCTGCATAACCCGCCTCCCCCCATTAACCCTCCCCAGCAAGCTGAGGAAAATCCTCAGCAAAATGAAGAAAATTCCCAGCAAGAAGCTGAAACTCAGCAACCAGCAGCAGGAACACCTCAATTAAGCACTGAAAATCCGTTGCACTCCTCACCCCATGATGAAGCCGAACCGTCCACTCCCATAGTTCACATCCCTACCGATGATTCAGATGAGGATACCCTCATCACTTTCCTAAAAAGGAAAAAGCAACAGAAAACTGCAACCCCGTCAAAAAGAAGAACCAGGGCCTCAGTAAAGGCAGGCACTATTCTTGATGATTCCCTAGGTAAAAGTCCTCGCAAGAGGAAAACTACTGTCTCTCCTGGTTCCCTACCTCAGCAATGAACAAGGTTGTTTGCAGCAACCGAGGCTATTCCTCCTATTATTTTAAAACCCCGTATTTCCCATAGCCTGAACCTTCACCTCCTTCACCCTCAGATGCTGAAATTCAAAGTGTTCACGATTTTGTAACATCATTTTTCTCAACAGAGGCAGCTACTCCACAAGAACCAGCTGCCGACAAATTCAAACCAGACATCCAAGCTGATATAGGACATGTGGCTGTTACACAAGAACCAGCCACAGGCCCAATAGTTGAAACACAAGAACCACCTATTGGGGAGCAAAAAGAAGACGACCTGTATGTGGCTGTTACACAAGAACCAGCCACAGACCCAATAGGTGAAACACAAGAACCACCTATTGGGGAGCAAAAAGAAGACGACCTGTATGTGGCTGTTACACAAGAACCAGCCATAGACCCAATAGGTGAAACACAAGAACCACCTGTTGGGGAGCAAGAAGAAGATGCCCTAGGTGAAATTGATACACAAATAGACCCAATAGGAAATACAAGAACCACCTGTTGGGGACGCACATGAGGAAGATAATGCTGAACAACAATTTTCTTTTCCTTTGGAATCTGTAACTGTAGAAGCCCCAGTCACTCTAGCCTCCCTACAAGAAGAAAATGAGTTTTTAAAATTAGAAATTAAGGCCTATCAGAAAGAATTAGCAATGGCTAGGGAAGCCTATAAAGAAGAACTCAACCTGTACATGTTAGCTCAAGTAGCATCTCAAGCTGAAAAGAGTGTAGAGAAAGAACAATACAGTGAATACATGTGCAGTGAATGTGGGGATATCTATACTCAAGCAGGATATAAAATAATTGCAGTCCCATTGACTGGAGCCAGCCCTGTTATATTTAAAAAGGAACACCCTGCTGTTCCACAAGAACCAGCAGGGTCTTCAAGGATTTCAGAGGAGGAAGCAGAACCACTCCGGCCTACCCAAATTATTGATGAGCAGAAATCTGAAGAGGAAGCAGAACCACTCCGGCCTACCCAAGTTATTGATGAGCAGAAATCAGAGGAAGAAATGGAACCACCCCGGCCTACCCAAGTTTTTGATGAGCAGGAACCAGAATCAAAATCTTTTACAACTGTGCATATACAAACTGAACCTCCCTGTGTTAGTGATGCTCATGCACAGACTTCTACTTTTCAAGAATTAAGCTACACATGGAAAGCAGAATATGAGCTTTCCCAAGGAAAGGCATTTCAACAGCAGAAATCATTATGGTTTAACTATGCCTATAGGAATTGGGAAGCAATGGAACAGTCTCGTGCACAGCACAAAGAAAATAAGCAATTAAAAGCCAGACTGTCCCTTATCCTTGATTTGGTCCAGCGCTTACTGGCTTCAAGAAAGCCTTCTTTTAATTACTCTGTATTCTTGAGAGAACGCTTGGCGTTCCTCCAATTGAAAGCAATAAAGGATGGCAGACCACACCAGGTCTCTACACCACAACAATTCATTGAAACTTTTGCAGAAGCACCAAACAATGATCAGAATTTGTTGTGCGAACTCTATCTTCATAACGAGGCTATGCCTGAAGATAGAAAGATTAATTTACTTCCTATTTGTGGTGATATTCAAATAAGAGATTTTATTTTCTTTTTGGCCAACCAATTCACTTGGCAGAATGCTTTCATGTCTGCACAACACAATGAGGAGAATTGTCTTCTCTAGATTCGCCCGGAACCACAGAATGCAGCCATCTTCCTCATGGAACATCAACGGAATCTAAGAGAGACAGGCATGACCAATCACATTAGGAATCTGCAAGCAGCAGTCTTGGAAGACTGCCAGCATTATGTCAAAGCTAAAGGACCTTTGGCCATAAAAGCAAATGAATTTTTCTGGGAACAGTGTCCCAAAGAAAGAAGGGAATACCATCCCTACAATCCCCTCAATCTGCAGGCAGCAATCTCAAGGATACCTGCTTATGTAAAATGCATGAGACAATGTGCTGAACGGTGGATTGGGTACCGTTTTCATTTCCCTCTCTTATGGCTTCCTGGAGAACAATACAAGGCTCAATTTTCATTGACTAAAAAGGAAGAATTGGCAGCATGGAAAAGCATTCAGAATGCCCAAGGGTTCAGAGACATGGCTGACAACACTTTCTACACTTACTGTATAAGCAATCTACACTGTTCAGCCCAGTATTCTGATTCTGATTCAGATTAGGCGTTGCATGCGGACATGCAACATTTTCAGTTGGGGGGGATGTTAGGTTCCCATTTTGTCTATTTTTTACTGTATATTTTGCCATTGTATTACCCTCTTCAACCCTTAAGTGAAAACCTTTGCTAAGTGTTTTGGTTTAATCACTCCAAAAGGTACAGAATAACTTTCCTCATTACTACATGTTTAATTATTTAACACGTAATCATGCTATCTTTATAATTATTCCCTGAAGTTGATTAAAGTGTTGACTAATTGCTGAAACTGCCTAACTGGCAGGATCACATTTTGCCGTTGCTGAAACAATGGAAACAGCGCAAACTGTGAAGCTGAAACAGCAAGAACAACATGAACCTCGATGTTGAAACACCACGAACAGCATGTGCACTTTGAGGAACAGTTGGGATTTGCATAACAAATCTGCATCGGCAAAAGAGTCTGACCGATTACTATATTGGTCGTAATGATCATGATCCTCATGGCTGTAACAATATTTTTTTATCAAGAACTGACTGTCTTATTTTTGGTACAAAAAGGTTGAAACCGAATGTATGAAAATCTGTTGTAATAGATGTCTCCTCTATAAAGAGGAGACATCTACATTAGAGAAGGGGGTAACAACTTGTAACACAGAGCTTGTAGTGAAGTGATGAGACTGAATCTCTTTCTGTAATATGGTTTAGTGGCAGATGAATACAATTATGTTCTGAGTATTTTATTTTAATTCCTGTGTTCTAGGGAATCTTGTGAGAAGGACAGGGCCCACCTTCATCACAAGATTCACCCATCTACTTTCTGTTGTGTGGTGTGTGTGTGTGATTTCTATTTAATTTACAGTTACTGCTTCTAATGATATTTACTTTTGCTGAAACTCTGTTTTCCTTTTAGCTGACTGATGTTGCATATGAGTACCTCACCGGTGATTAGGATTCACAGAGTGTATGTGTGAACTGGACAACAGAGGCAGGTGCTGAAAATCCTTACTCTGAGGATAGGGTCCTGATCCTTTGTTGCAGGACAGCCATCACTTCTTTTTGCAGACTTGTTTCTTTTAAGTTATTTGCTCTTACTTCATTTTTTGCAATAGGCTGTAACTGCTGTAACACAGAGTAGGGATTTCATAAGATAGTAGATTGTTTATACTACAGCTTTTAATACCATTAAGATTGAGTACATACAGTACATAGTCACCTTTGGAATAATCAGACTTTCCCGGGTTGATAATTAATGTGGCACTCGATTGTTTTATCATTAAAAATTTAAAGTGACCAACATCCTCCAATACCTGGTTCGTTCCATTGTTCCCATCTTCTTCTTCTAATATCTTGAATCTGTTATGACTTGGTTGCTTCTCCTCGTTGATTTTCTTCTGGTTCTTTTTCCCTCCTTTCCCTCTGCCTCCCACCTTGGTAAAGCCTTCAGTATCTTTGCCTGTGTTGGTTTTAATATTGCTCTCCATTTTGTTTAATGGGCAGTCTCTGAAGAGGTTCCCATGTTCATGACATTTGTGACATCTGAATGGGACATGTTCATAGTCCACCGCCTGCACCCATTCTTCATCATATACTTCTAGAATGATTTCGTCCAAAAGTGCTCCAGATAGGTCCATTTCTACGCATATTCGGGCAAATGAGGTGTATTTTCCTCGTAGAGTCACATTTGATATTTTTTTAAAATGACCTAGTTTATTGCTTATGGCTTTTAAGGATTCTGGCAGCCAATAATCTAAAGGTAGGGAGTAGAGTCTTATCCATACCGGCACTGATGTGAATGTCTCTCGTTCCAGGACAAAATTCATCACCCATGGTCGCATGTAGAGGCCTGCAGCAACATAAAAATATGGTCCTCCTTCGAACACTCTGTCTTTGTCCTCTAAGTTTGTGAACACTACTGTGAAGAAACCCTTGGACCCAAGGTGAAGATTTATTTCTCCCTTAGGTTTCCAGTGGTTCTTTATCCATGCATGCAAAGCCTTCTCCATTGGCCATATCCCCATAAATTTGCATATTACTGCATAAGCTGCCATGTGATCCCTATGCACCTATAGCGTTGGATCACTTAATACAACCCGGGGTGTGATGGTTGACCTAGGTTTACAGAGTCCTGTCATATTCTTGTGCTCAACTCTCTGACTGCCTCCTCCTATTCTCTTCTCTCTTCTGACTTCCTCATGATTCTCTTCCTGTTCCTGTGATCTGATGTTTTTCTATTTTTCTATGTTGATACTCCCAGTTTTTGCCTCCATTGGTTTCTTGAAGCGGTTTGAAACTGCATGACTGTAGGAGGGAGTGGAACTCCCCCCTTCTCGCCCCTCCATGGTAACCAGCACTGATACCCTGTTGCAAACCCTAGTTCTGTGCGTTTCCCCCACAGTCGTCGTCGCTCCCACCTAAGCTTTTAATTATCATTAACAAACCTAATTTCCATTTATAAAGGGAACCACAATAAATGAGAAAGGGGTTGTATAATTTGTGGGAATTTTAATCCTCAAAGTGCTTGGTTTGATAATGATAAAAAAAGAAATATTAGACATCAATTTGATCAATAGAGTGCATCACCACTAATCAAGTGGCCAGAGGAGGAATCGTGGAGGTAAGCCCCATTGAAGTCGATTAAATTTTTTCTAGGCATTGAGAATGAAATTGTCACTGTAAATATGCATAAACTTATCAATAAGAGGTTGCACATGACCATTATATGCCATATTTCTCATTGGGATTCTACATGGTAAATATTGTTGTATTATGTGATATTGATCTATGGCCTTGAATTTTATGTATGATTTGTTGCTATTTTGTTGATATTAGAAGTAAGCACATAATAAATATTATTAATCTAGCACACACTTGGGAAAAAATAGTAAAATGCAATTTGATGGGATAATTGAGGACCAACAAATATTCTACAAATAAAAATGGTTCACTACTAAGGAGAAAAACATAGGCCTACCATTTTATGGAACATTTGGTATCAAATTCATTGATTCCTATTTTAGAGGGAATTACATAGTGATTGTTTATACATTGGAAATAAATGCTAGACAATAGAGAGTTGGTAGCTATCATCCCTAAGATTGGCACAAGAAGCAAGAAAACATAGCTTACAAACCAAACCATGGGTGATTTTCCCAAAAAAATTAATTGAGAATCTTGACCATCCTAATTGGAGAATTGCTTTGTCGAGAAGAAATTCGAATTAGCAAACATGATTAAGACCTCGGATAGAATAAATCAAAAGGTGGAAATTTTAATCACTAAATGGATTCAGGAAGAAGAGTAAAGGGAAGCAATAGACTCATAGTTTTGGTGCAAGCTCATGAGGGGACATTGATGATAAGGAACAAATCAAAACAAAGGAAAACAAGACTAAGATGGAGTTTAGAGAATTATGAAACTCTATCTAGACACAAGTGGCAACCTGTGTGGAGGCAAAAAATGGCATAATGCCTCATGTAGGAGAAGAGAACACTCTTAAGTTGAGCCAAATATTGCAGTAGATGGAAATGTACTCTATTGTACATGAAGTCTATAGAAAAGAAAGTATTTTTTTTTATCTTGAAGCTAAAAGGCCATGCTTTGACATGGTAGGAATGTGATGTTGCTAAAAGAAGACTTGAAAATGAACGATTGGTAACTAATTATTAAATGTTCAAGAGCATGATCAAAGATTAGTTAATCTAATTGGTTGTGAGGAGGATTAGTAATTTAAGTAGCTCTGTTTTAAATGAAGCTAGGGTAGAGGGTACACGAGTTCCAAACCTGGAAGAAAGACATATGGCTTGGGATCTCTTTCAAAGGTCCCAATATTCTAAATAAGTACTTAGGATATTTTAATAGTTCAACCAGTATATAATAACTCTTTTCAAACCCAAATTCATGTTGGGTGTGGAGCCTGATTATCTTCTATATTCAAAGGTGTCGCCACATAGGATCCCAGTTCGAACGTTGCCGCCCGTAAAATATTCGCTGCAGGGGGGGTCCAGGGGGGGGCGGTTGCGACCTTTGGGAGCCCCCCCTTGGCAGGGGGTTTCGGGGGCAGCGCCCCGAAGCTAAAAACAGCTGTAAAATTGCCTTGTAAAAGTATAGTAATTTCTAGTCAATCTGGGCCGTTCATTAGGCGGATGATCTGACGGTAGAACTTAAGTTTAGTTTAGGGTTTTCTGCCCTAGAAGGCAACCCCTCTCTTTGTATGAGGGTATTGTATTTGAGGCTGTAAAATAGATGTGTATTGTGTGAGCGAGAAACAGAGAGATGAGGCTGTGAGAGAAAACAGAGGATATTACATCGGATTTGCTGTAGGTTGTGTCTCTTCATTTTGGTGGATAATAGAAAGGAAGGACTGGCTGTTCGGGGTGGACGTAGCCCAAACTGGGTGAACCACGTATATCTGTGTCTCTCTTGTTTTGTGCGTTTTCTGTGTTTATATTTCTGCAATATTTTATGTGTTCCATTGCTCCATAATATATAATTTACTAACAACTGGTATCAGAGCCGAAGGTCTATTTGGCTGATAAACTCGCAGGAAAGAAGGGTTCCTGGTTCGAGTGGGAGCAATGGCGGAAGATGGTAAGTTTAGGGTCGAGAAATTTAACGGCCAAAACTTCTCGCTGTGGAAGATGCAGATGGAAGATTATTTGTATCAAAAAGATCTATACCTACCATTGGGTGGAAAAACAAAGATGCCGACGGGTATGAAAGACGAAGAATGGAACCTTCTCGATAGAAAGGCACTCGGAACAATACGGTTGTGCCTTGCTGCGTCAGTCGCCTTCAACATTTCGAAGGAAACCACGACAGAGGGTTTGATGCAGACGTTTTCGAAACTATATGAAAAACCCTCGGCCTCAAACAAGTGAGGAAATGCGACAGAAAAGCTCCAGTGAGACATCAGGAAATGCTTTGAGTGCAGAGTCTAGAGGAAGAAAAATGGAAAGAGGAAAGAGCTCAGGATATCGCAGTAAATCAAGGAAAGGCAGATCCAAGTCCAGATCGGGGATAGTGTGCTGGAAATGTGGAAAGAAAGGACACCTAAAGAAAGACTGTAGATCTCGGAAGGGAAAAGAAGGAGATGCACAGCAAGAAAACAATCATGAAGCAAATGTGACAGGTGAGGTGTTACAAGATGCTTTGATTCTTTCTTTCGAAAATATTACTGATTCCTGGGTGGTAGATTCAGGGGCTTCATTCCATGCCACACTTGATAAGAAATACTTTCATGACTATGTTCAAGGAGATTTTGGACAAGTTCGTCTGGGTGATGATAAACCCTGTAAAATCGTTGGAATGGGTAAGGTTCTTGTAAAACAACAGAACGGAAACCAATGGCTATTAAAAGAGGTAAGGCATGTTCCAGATCTAAAGAAAAATCTGATTTCAACAGGGCAGTTAGGTGGTGAAGGTTGTGTGACAACTTTCACAGATAAAGCTTGGAAGGTCACCAAAGGAGCCCTGGTAATAGCAAAAGGCGAAAAGGTTGGTACATTGTATTTATGCAATGGTATTTCTAACTCTATTAATGCTTTAACTTCCAAAGGAGCAGATGCAGCATTATGGCATCATAGGCTCGGACACATGAGTGAAAAGGGGATGAAGATTCTTCACTCAAGGAATTTGTTGCCGGGTTTGAAGAATGTTGATTTGGACTTCTGTGAGAATTGCATTTATGGAAAACAGAAGAGAGTCAGATTTCTCAGAGTTGGGAAAGAAAAGAAGAATGAAAAATTAGAGCTTGTGCATACAGATGTATGGGGACCTGCTCAGGTATCATCTCTCGGTGGCTCTCGTTATTATGTTACTTTTATTGATGATGCAACTAGAAAAACTTGGATTTATTGTATTAAGAATAAATCTGATGTATTTGATACTTTCAAGAAATGGAAAGCTTTGGTTGAGATTGAGACAGGAAAGAAATTGAAATGTCTTAGATTAGACAATGGAGGTGAATATTGCAGCAAAGAGTTTGATAGGTACTGTTCAGAGCATGGAATTCGCAGAGAGAAGACAGTTCCAAGAACACCACAAGAAAATGGTGTGTCAGAAAGGATGAACAGAACAATCATGGAGCGTGCAAGGTGCATGAGATTGCATGCAGGATTGCCTTTACAGTTTTGGGCAGATGCTGTAGATACTGCTGTTTATCTAATAAACAGAGGGCCTTCAAGTTCCTTGGATGGTGGTGTTCCAGAGGAAGCATGGACAGGTAAAAAGGTAAACTACTCTATTTTAAAGCCTTTTGGTTGTGAGGCCTTTGTCCATATTGATAAAGAAAATAGAACAAAGCTTGAGGCAAAGTCAAAGAAATGTACCTTTATTGGATATGGTGTTAATGATTTTGGTTATCGCTTATATGATTACGAAAATCACAAAATCATTAGGAGCAGAGATGTAATATTCAATGAAAAGGTCTTGTATAAGAATCAGTTGCAGGAAAAGAAACAGGAAAAGGAAAACAAGGAATACGCAGTTCTTGATGAAATCACTGAAAAAGGAAAGGTGCCTGAAAATAATAATAATCAACAACCACAACAACAGCAACCACCACAACAACAACAGGCACCCCAAACACCTGAAAGTGGTGTTAGAAGATCTACCAGGATAAGTAGACCCCCTGAACGATACTCTCCTTCATTATATTATTTATTGTTGACTGATTCTGGTGAACCCGAATGTTATGAAGAAGCAATGCAGGTTGAAAGCAGGAAGAAGTGGGAGGTAGCCATAGAAGAAGAGATGGACTCCTTAATGCATAACCAGACTTGGGATTTAGTCAGGTTGCCTGTAGGAAAAACTACATTGAAGAATAAATGGGTTTACAGGCTGAAGGAAGAAGATGGAGGAAAACAGAGGTATAAAGCTAGACTTGTGGTGAAGGGGTTTGCACAGAAGAAAGGTATTGATTTTGATGAAATATTTTCTCCTGTTGTTAAAATGACTTCAATCAGAACCATTTTAAGTCTTGTAGCAGCTGAAGATTTGCATCTTGAGCAGTTAGATGTAAAGACAACCTTTCTCCATGGGGATTTGGAGGAAGAGATATATATGCAACAGCCACAAGGATATGAGGTGAAAGGGAAGGAGAAACTAGTGTGCAGGTTGAAGAAGAGCTTGTATGGCTTAAAACAGGCTCCAAGGCAGTGGTATCTAAAATTTGACAAGTTTATGTCTGAACAAGGTTATACTAGATGTCACTCTGATCATTGTGTTTATTTGAAAAAGCAAAATGATGGCAGCTATATTATATTGTTATTGTATGTAGATGACATGCTTGTTGCAGGATCTAACATGCAGGAAATAAATGTGCTCAAAAGAAAATTGGCAAATTCATTTGCAATGAAGGATTTGGGAGCTGCAAAACAAATCCTTGGTATGAGAATAACTAGAGACAGAAAAAATCGTAAATTAACATTGTCTCAGAATGAGTACATACAAAAGGTGTTGAAAAGATTTAACATGCACAATGCAAAACCAGTTAGTACACCTTTTGCTAGCCATTTCAAACTTAGCAAGGAAATGTGCCCAAAGACCCAAGAAGACATGGATTATATGTCTAAAGTTCCATATGCATCAGCAGTTGGAAGCTTAATGTATGCAATGGTCTGCACAAGGCCTGATATTGCACATGCAGTGGGAGTTGTAAGCAGGTACATGAACAATCCAGGAAAGGAACATTGGATGGCAGTGAAATGGATTCTCAAATATTTGAAAGGTACCACAAATCAAGCATTATGCTTTGGTGGTTCAAACATCTCCCTACAAGGATATGTTGATGCAGATATGGCAGGTGACAGAGATAACAGGAGGAGCACTACAGGATATGTATTTACTGTTGGAGGAACAGCTGTCAGTTGGGTTTCTAAAATCCAAAGTGTTGTTGCACTTTCAACAACAGAAGCAGAGTATGTTGCTGCTACAGAGGCTAGTAAAGAAATGATTTGGTTACAAAGGTTTATGGGTGAATTGGGTAAGGAGCATGATATGGGCACGTTATACAGTGATAGCCAAAGTGCCATTCATCTTGCAAAGAACTCAGCATTTCATTCCAGGACTAAACACATACAGCTCAAGTACCATTTCATACGATCAGTGTTGGAAGATGGAGAGTTGAAGCTGGAAAAGATACACACTAGCCAGAATCCTGCAGATATGCTAACAAAAGTTGTAACCAGGGAGAAACTGAGAATATGCTCAGTTTCAATTGGTCTTCAAGGATGACGATGAAGATGAGAAACAGCCAGGTCCAAAGAGGAGTCATTGTCCAGCAAATGGAGCAGCGGTGGAGTTGCTACAATCAGTCTCCAAGTGGGAGATTGTTGGGTGTGGAGCCTGATTATCTTCTATATTCAAAGGTGTCGCCACATAGGATCCCAGTTCGAAATGGGGGCGGCAACGCCGCCCGTAAAATATTCGCTGCAGGGGGGTCCAGGGGGGGCCGCTGTGACCTTTGGGAGCCCCCCCTGGTAGGGGGTTTTGGGGGCAGTGCCCCCGAAGCTAAAAACAGTTGTAAAATTGCCTTGTAAAAGTATAGTAATTTCTAGTCAATCTAGGCCATTCATTAGGCGGATGATCTGACGGTAGAAATTATGTTTAGTTTAAGGTTTTCTGCCCTAGAAGGCAACCCCTCTCTTTGTATGAGGGTATTGTATTTGAGGCTGTAAAATAGATGTGTATTGTGTGAGCGAGAAACAGAAAGGTGAGACTGTGAGAGAAAACAGAGGATATTACAGCGGATTTGCTGTAGGTTGTGTCTCTTCATTTTGCTGGATAATAGAAAGGAAGGACTGGCTGTTCGGGGTGGACGTAGCCCAAACTGGGTGAACCACGTATATCTGTGTCTCTCTTGTTTTGTGCATTTTCTGTGTTTATATTTTTGCAATATTTTATGTGTTCCATTGCTCCGTAATATATAATTTACTAACAATTCATTGATGATGCTTGCATGCAAGCTTAGTGCATGGAAAAAAAACAAGTCAAAGCAATCATTAGATATTACCAAACAAATAGAGAGTTAATGACAACAAAACGAGGGGAATATATGAGGCGGTGTAATGGTAATAAGATCACTAAAACTACTTAGAAAGTCAAACCTCCTAGAAAACCCTATCAATGTTGCGATAGGAATGGTAACACTGTTGGAAAATGAATCTAGAGAAGTGACCTAAATAGTTTAAAATCCGATGGGACAAAAAAAATTGTTCAATGTAGATGTAAAGCAGATTGTGGGCATCAACCAGGTTCTTGATAAAAAGGTCAATTCTGATTTTGTGTAGAAGGAAGTGGCCTTGTGGAAGAGAAGGAAATCATTGAGTGTAAGAGAAAGAAAATTTGTTGGCTATAGATGCAAAGAAAGGTGGACATTAACTAGGATGTTGATAGAAAGGTAAATTGTACTTATATATAGAAAGAGGTGGCCCTATGGAAGAGAAGGAAATAACTGAATTATTTCACATCAAGATCCAAATGAAATAAAGAAAAGTTGAGTTCCTATCTAGGATCACAGTGAAACTAAATCTCATGATATTTGGTCAAGAATGTTCTCTTGGATACAAATGATAATCTTCAGTCCTTATTTTACCTAGGATCACAATCAAACTTAATCCCACTATAGTTAGTCAAGAAGCTTTGTTTGGATATACATGATAATCATCAACCATATCTCTTGGAATGGGTGATATAGGGTATGGATATGATAGTGAGAAAATAATGTAAATGCAAGGTGGACATAATTCCATTCGATGTCTCTGAGGTGATTTTGGAAATCCTTTATCTTTATGTGAGAGATGGGAGTGCAAGTTAATGATCTCTCATGATGTGCTTTGTAAACATGGAAAAGTAATTTATTTTTATTGCAAAATATACTATAGAAATATAATGTATGTCTTTCTTTTGAGTACCATTTTAGTGGTAGGTCCAACTTAGAATTTGTAACCTAAAACCTTCCAGAACTAGTTTTCAACTCCTTAATGTTGTTTTTCACATTGGGAACCTTCCAAAATTTTGAAAATCACCTCAATTAGAGTTCATATGTAGAATTTATGCCTCCCACAAATCAACCTACCCTATTGATCAACATGGTACCAAGTGGATGTCACATCAACCCCCATTACTCACAAATGTAGGGCTAACCATGAGTAGACTCTCAAGAAGATTCTAGAAGGTCCAAAAACCTCACATTAATTGAGGTTCAACACATGAAAAACCCATAGTCCGAACCCTGAATTACTATCAAAGTATGTCAAATGTTTTTGCACTAGGAAGAGAACGGATTCCATTCTTTTAACATTGCACTTTAGTTAAGCAAAGTTTATGAATGGGATTTGAGGGCATAACATATAAGGTAGAAAATTATATAGCATCCATTCAAGCTATAGTACCAAATGCAACTCCATAGTGAGTGCCCATTTCATTGTAATTGTATTTCATAACTAAAGAAAAGAGAGCACAATATATGCCTTACTTTCTATCTGGTTTTTCTCCCTTGTTATGTTTACCAACTCACAACTTGTATTCATTTGTGTGGATGGTGTGTTCATTTTCTTGTTCTTTCATTTTTAGATTTTAGTTATTTTCCATAAATTTGAGAACTTAGCCAGTAATAATAAACATGAGATTTAAGGAAATAACTTGAATAATAAAATATTTCAAAATATTGGAAGATCTTTTGTGATGAGCTATTCCAATTGAATAACCATGAAAATTTATAGATCATATTTGTATTAGAGCGGGTTTCTTTGAGGTTTTTATGGCAAGTTTAGGATTTGGAAATTATCTTAAGAAGGTCATAGAACCCTAGCTATGGCGAATGAGTGCAGTCATAAAAACTCTTGGGGCATAGTAGAAAAGAGACTTGAGAGGATGGAACAACAAGTTGTTTATATCCATCACAACATGATCCTCGTCATCTCATATTTAGCAAAATAGTTTGGACCTTTTGCAAAGGCTAGAGGATTTGTTAACGAATGCTGGAAATCTGTCAACCAAGGGGTCTCTCGATGTGAAGTCCCAATTAGACCTCACACCATTTGGAATAGGAGCCCCATCCGAGGTATCGGCTCGACTACCATATATTCTTATAGATTTCCCTTGGCTAGAAAGTTCAGCGCAAGAGAGTAATGAATAGGTAATCTCAAATCAACAAGTGAATATGCCTTGTGAAATGTTTAGTTACGGATAATATCAAGGTCCTTCTACCGAAGGGAAGAGAAAAGTGGGCCCTTTAAAGAAAAGTAATAGTACTAATCTAGAAATGCACACGAGCATATACATATGCATGAATCAATGATCAACTAGTTAAACAGTTCACAAGGAAGCAATGATTGTTAAATCAAATACAACACACCTTCAACAAGATAAGTACCAAAACCACCAAAATAGTTCAATTTGCTTAGTACAGATGAAAACAACATACATTGCAAACATTCATAAAATAGTCTTACAATATTCATGACATATGCATGAACACATGTTGGCTCAATGAGCTTCTGAATTAAGTAAAAGTTCCAAGATACATCAAGACAGTGAACACCACTAGCCCCAATAGTGGAGCATTAGAGCAGTCACTTGCTCCTCCAAAACAACTATCTTCCTCTCCAATGCTTGGTAGGATGAACCAAGGTAAAAGTCCATTGCTTGTACAATGAGGGTGTATATATAACAAATGGGGTGATCCATCACCTTCCTTGTGACTCTTTGACTACCCTCACAATTGTTTGACTTCTTGTGACCTTTCGACTTCCTACATGAATTTTCACATTACATAGATGTCTCTTGGACTTCCACTTTACATTACATTTTTCCAATATATAATTTACATAATCCATGACTTGTGACGAGACATGACATGACACTGATGACATGGATTGCACGATGATGTGGAGGTGACAAGTTGTCCTTCTTGTTGCTTTGTCTTGAAGTTGTCCTTCTTGTTGCTTTGTCTTGAATAAGATATGTATCCAATACTTTGTCTTCATGAGAGACATGTTTTGTTCTTCATATCTTCCCTCCAAAGGGTTGTGAATTAAATGGAGTCTTCATGCAGTCCTGATCTTTGGTCTTCTATTATAATCCAGTGTTCCGTCATCTTCTTGCCTGATGATCATCTTATCTCCTCAGCTCCTTAGATTTCTTCTAGCATGGTTTCCTTCTCCATCTCCTTCATTATCATCATGTCGTGACATAATAGAATACCTACCACTGCAATCCACCCATGACAAGACGACATCAGTCCACTAAACTCCTAGCCTAAGATGCTTTAGGAAATCACTTATTAGGGTTGGAACTAGTGACTGGTTGAGTGACTGACTTACGGATTGCAAAGTTCCAAAGGCCAAGGTCTGGGACTGAGGCTTAATACTGTGTAATGCGCAATTCAAGATGGCCAAGGTCAAAGGATTGTGCAGTTGAGGGATTCAAGAGATCAAGCTGAAGGATTGGACCTTGAGACTATGTAATGTGCAGTTCTAGAGGCTTGGGCAGAGAGACTGCGCAGTTGAGGGACTCAAGGGCTCAAGTTGGATGCTTGAGGCTTGAGATTTCACAATTCATAGTTCTAAAGGCCTGGGTTGAGTGACCGCGCAGTTGAGGAACTCAAGAGGTCAATCTTGATGCCTGAAGTTTCCCAATGCGCAATCCAGACAGGATAACTGGCTGGGAGATTGCACAGTTGAGGGGTTCAAGGCCTCAATCTTGAGGTTTGAGGCTTGGATTTTCCCAATGTATAGTTTTGGAGGGAGAGAGGCCAAGTGATTGTGCTGTTGCGCAGTTTAAGAGCTCAAGGCTAAGGCTTGATGCTTGAAACTGTGCAGTGTGCAGAAGGCTGGTTGGAGGCAAGGATTGCACAATTATGGAGCTGAAGGACTAGGACTGAGAACTGAAACTGCGCAGTGCGTTGTTCCAAAAGGCAAGGTTAGGGCTTGAGGGTTGATATTGCGCAGTGCGCAATTCAGGAAGGTTGAGTGAAGTCAAGTTTCCCTGGAACGAATTTTTCCGGATAAGGCTAAGTGTGGGGTCAACGAGGCTAAAGTGAGCAGATACAAAACTATATCATGATCACAAACTCAAAACAGTTGATGAAACAACATTGATCACTCAAAAAACAAGAACAACACGATACCCTTAATGTGACAACAGTGCAACAAACCTCTCCAAGTGCGACACAAAAGATACACTTTGCGACGAAAGTGATGACACTTATGCGATAGAGCATGAAACTCTGGGAATGAGTGTAAAACATGTTTACATGAAAACTAGGACTCATCAACATTAAATTTACCCCTTGAAACAAGACAAAACTCCACTTTACATGATAAGTAACACTTCCCATGCCAAAAGAAGAAATTTTCTATATGAAGAGAAAAGTGTGAATGTCACTTGTGATATGCGAACGACGATGAAGGCAATACACATTAGAGCGAAGATAACATGAAAATGACACTCATTAAGGTAAAAGAAAGACAAAGCGACAGTCGTAAACATGAAAACGACACTTGCGAGGGTGAAAGTGCATAAAAAGCAATAGTTGGAGAAACTCATCGAAATAGAAGTACGATCACAAACAAAAGTGGGAGACAGTGAATTAAGAGTGCTCACTGAATGTCGACATAGGTTGAACATTTCACATGCACTGTCTTGATGGACTGTGCTTGGTCTGTTCAAGATTGCGTAAAAGGATGTGCTCATGAACTTGTTGCAAATCGAGCATGTGTGAGTAGGTGTCTTTGACACTTACAATCCAAGAAGGGAACTCAAAGAATTAATAAAGCATCAACCGACCAAGAAGTGACTATAGAACAATTGATTGTAAGATCCACAGTAGGCTCCAAAATTCAAGTGTAGACAAAATTTTGGAGGGTCTTTGTCGCAGCGACAACAGGCTCTAACTTAGAAATTGAGTTGGATGACAAATTAGGAGATAATGAAGACCCAAAAAAATAGTTGAAAAAGGAGCTCATGAAAGTATAACCAAGTTATAATTCCACCACTCCTTCATAGTATTTTTATTTAAAATGGAAGTAAAAGTGTGAATCGAACCCTACCAAGGTGATACTGATGTTATTAAATTAAATTATTGGTCACAATAGCTAGAAGAGTATTTCAATGTCCATAATATATATTAAAAGTATAATGTTTTATTTCTCAAATAAGACTAGAAGGCCATACACTAACTTGGTGAGAAAGGCACACAAAGGCACTTAGGATGAAAGGTGATCCACTAGTAACTATGTGGGAGGTGTCTAAATCATCATCAAGTCCTACTTTTATCCTACGATTTATGCAAAGGATCAATGGATATGTTAGCATCACATCAAGAAAAGGAAAGGGAAAAGTGTACAAGAGTACACCATTTAGTTAAGAAAACTGTCAATTATGTTGGGTATATCTCACAAGAACCCTTAAATAATCCTCAAGAATCTAAGGGATCTACATAACCATTTATGGAATCAAGTAATGTTATTCAAACCTAGGACTATTGATGAAGCCTTTGCAAAAGCACAACACTTAGAGAATCAAATCCATAAGAAAGGAAAACCAAGTGATTCCAAATAGAAATACCACCAATATGCTTCAAAATAAAGGAAGAAGAAGTGGAAAGGAGAAGAAAAAAAAGTGGCATCCATTGCACATAAGTGTAAGGATTTGAACAACCACTACAACCATTATAATATCAATGGTCACATTAAAGATAAGTGTTGGAAGCTACATCAAAATTGAATCCTAAGAACTATAAGAAGGATGCAAAGAAGAATAACATGCTAGTAATGGATTTAGGAAACCTAGTAGAGGGAAACTCAAATGTGGATGAAACGTTTGTTTGCACTATAGTATAAGAGGTGGTGAATTTGAGTGGCCTCCATCACGAGGAAGAAATGGATATGACTAAACTCTTCCACATATAGATCTAAGTCAAAAAGGCCAAGGTGGATGCTCTATTCAATTCTGGTTCATAGGAGAACCCTATATTGAACAATTTGGTCATCAAGCTTTGATTAGAAGTGCATTGTAATCCTAGTCCATATCCATTGGTATGGGTAAATAAGGATGCAAACATCAAGGTCATTAAAGAATGTCAATTAAAATTTTATTTACGTGCATATTTTATTGATGAAGTAGAAGTAGATATAGTGCCCCTTGATGTGTGTGGTGTAGTGTTTGGAAACACCCCTACATGTATACAAGGGATACAATATTCACGAGGAGAGAAAACTAGTACCATTTGATCAAGAATGGGAATACTTTCATCATCAATGAATGCAAAGGTAAATCCAAGATTTCTTTTTTAAGTGCTAACTGAGCCAAAAAATTGATCAATTTTGGTAGAAAGTTTGTAATGCTTTTCTTAATAGAAATTCAAACAAGGGATGAATCAGTAAGAGTAAAGGCATCCTTATAGGGATGTACTAAAGAGTAGAAATGTTAGTTGGAGGAGCTGTTGCAAACATACAAAAGAGTGTTTTAGGAGCCTGAAGGGTTACCACCTAAGGGGGAGGTTGTGATCCAAGTGGATCTCCAGACACCACTGGCATGGAAAAGGCTCAAAATTCAAAGTGGCGGAAATATGATTAACTTGACATCATATTGAAGTGCTCATCACCCTGATTCCAACGGTGTGAATGGCACTCCAAACTGAGTCCGAATGAGGAACATAGAGGTAGTCAAAGTTCTGGTTGACTTTTGCTCACTGGGCAGATTAATGGAGACACAATTTGGAATTTTCCGGCGAACGGAATCCGGCCAACTCCGGCTAGGTTCTGGGCGAAAATGTCGCCTTGTTAAAATGTCTCCTTCAGCCTAAAATCGGGATTTTCAAAAATGGCCATATTGTTTTTAATAACAGAAATTATTAAAAAAAGGGTGGCGGGCCACCAACCCTGCCACCCCAATACTTATCAACATATACGTTAATGTAGGGGCGGGCCACTACCCCCGGCCCCTCCCCCCCCGTACATGGCAAAGACCGTGCACACGCGGCATACTAAGTGGGCCAGCCCTTGGGGCACGGACCCAACCTCCAACCACCGCCCATTAAAAGGATACGGTGCCATAAGGAGAAGGGATAGGTGAGGTGGGCGGGCCACCCAAGGCGGGCCTAGCCCGACCTCCCTTCCCATTTAATAATTTTGTTATGTAAAAAAAGGTAAGGGGCGGGGTTTGACCGCCTGACCTCCTCCATAACAAATGGATCCATAACCAATTTGCCAAACGGTGTGTTTGTAAACTCCACCCACCTTTTCATATTTAAACTCAGTTCATCAATGCGCCCAGGCAGAGGGGAGTGTGCACGTAGTTCGAGGCAGGCTATTTTGCAGGTGGCGGAACCATGATCTGAGCATTTTCTCCATGGGGCCAGATTTTCATTTTGTCAGATTTTGACAAATTTTATATGGTTTCAGCATTTCTCAATGCCACGAACGCAATGCAGTTGTTCGTTTCTCCAACAGAGTTCTATATTTTTCGGCCATTTTTCAGTATTGAGGTATAAGACTCCTTTTTGTTACTGATGCTTGTACTCTTCTTTCTCATGCCACTTAATGAATGAAAGCCTCCCCATTGATCGAGTAGGGCCCAGAGACGTAGTCCAAGTTGGACGAACTCCGTTATCAAGTTTCTTGTCTTCTTTCATGCTTTATGTGTTTCTCCTCTTCTCTCATGTGCACATTAAATTTCTATGTTTAAGCTACAATTTATGCATATAATTCTTTAATACATCTATAAGCAAATGATCTTGGATCAAGTGGTATCAAAGAGGGTCTTTGTAGATGTGAATTGCATGTTTGTATGCTAACAAGAAACAGGCTCCGAAGAGGCAAAGGGAAACTAAAGTCTTTCGATCCCGAAGCGGGGTGTGCACATCGAAGGAGAAACATGGCAGATGAAGAGGCTCGTCATGAAGAGGAGCGCAATTTCCACAAAACCTTATATATAATGGTAGAAAATGTCGGTTAGTTGCTTTCAAGGCTGGAGAAAGCAAAAGAGAGAAATCTAGAAGAACAAGGTTCAGTGCATGGAAATGGTGGAGAAGAACCCCCTCCTTCTCCCTCCACGAGTGAAAGTTCTTCTTCCTCTCATCACCATCATCATAGAAATTCAAGGGATGCATCTAAGAAACCTTTCTTTAAATTAGATGTCAAATTTGATCTTCCCATGTTTAATGGTGAAAGTAATGCAGAAAAGCTTAATAACTGGATTAGGCATATTGAAATCTATTGCAGGATTCAGCAGATCGAAGAGGACGAGGCAAAGATTCAGCTAGCCTCTCTTCGGTTGAGTAGCACCGCTCTTGTCTGGTGGGAGAGCAAATTGCGAAGCAGTAAGAGTGTGGGTAATCTTCTTTCCTCATAGCCTAGTTTCATTTATACATTAAAGGAATAATTTTATCACTTGGGTTATAAGCAAAAAGCCTTAATGGATTGGCAATACTTAAGGCAAGGCAGAGGTTAGGATGTTCAAAGCTTTATAGAGGAGTTTAGAAAACAAGCACTTAATTTGGGCATTGCACTTGACTCACCTGAAGTAGTAACTAAGTATATTGATCATTACATAGTTACCTTAGACATTCATTACTATTGTTTGAACCAACTACTATTGATTCGGCAAGTGTAAAGGCCATCCATCGTGAGAACAGGGGCAAAAATGAAAGAAATGATCATTTCAGGAAACCACCTTTCAAACCTCCAAAAGGAAAACCCAAAGTGAAAGGAAAAGGAAAGGAGAAGTGGACGGCATCAATCAAGAAAGATGAAGGAGAAAGGCCTTATTGCACTCATTGCAAAAAGGAAGGTCATGACGACGATCATTGTTGGAAACTGTACCCGGAAAAGAGACCAAAGAAGTATGGAGGAAAAGGCAAGTAGAAGACAGTGGCAACTATGCAGCAAGACCTTGGATCCAATTTCGAAGATGAAGCATTGGTCACAGCAGCAAGAACAAAAGGTACTCTTACACCTCATGTTAATTCTGAATCACATGAAGGCACTAGTTCAATAGATGAGTCTCTTCCTAATGAATGAAAGAGAATTGAGCTATTTCATATTAGAGTTATCATAAATCATACAAAAGTGGAAACTCTGTTTAATACCAAATCCCAAGCAAACTTAATTTCAAAGTCCTTGGTAAAGAAGCTAGGCTTGGAAGCCAAACCACATCGAAAACCTTACCCACTTGGATGGATACATGATAAAGCAAAATTGAATGTAACTAAGTAGTGCAAGGTTAAATTCGTGATCGCTTCTAAGTTAGTGGATGAGGTAAAACTTGATGTGATACCATTGGATATCTGTGGCATGGTGTTAGGAAGTCCATATCTATATGATAGAAAATCAATCTTTTTCTATCATGAAAACAAATACCAAATCACAAAAGATGGGGTAGAATATATCGTAAGGGCTCATCAAACTAAAATCAATGCCAGCCTTGTAAGTGCAGGACAAATGAAGAGGTTGGTGAATTCCAGTAAGGGTTTCATGCTTATGGTTGTAAGGGGGAAAGATGTAGAATTATCCGATGCTTTCTAGGTTGTGATCATGTGCATAAAAAGGAATTATGTGAATTAATTTCTAACTATGATGAGATGTTTTAGGAACCAAGGGGATTACCTTCAAAGAGGGAAGTCCAACATGAGATCCATTTGCAGCATGACGCTCCTTTACCAAATATTGGCATGTATAGGATGTCGACCATTGAGATGGAGGAGATCAAAAAGAAGTTGCAAAAACTATTGAACCAAGGGGTCATCAGACCAAGCACTTCTCCATGCGGCTCACCGATTGTCTTAGTGCCGAAGAAGGATGGCACATGGAGGATGTGCGTGGATTACCGAGCACTAAACAAAATCATGGTGAAAAATCGTTACCCTCTTCCCCACATTGATGACTTACTAGATCAGTTAAAGAATGCTATCTATTTCACCAAATTGGATTTGCATAGTGGTTATCACCAGGTCCGAATCGCAGAGCAGGATGTGTGAAAAGCCACCTTCAAGACCAAACAGGGGTTGTTCGAATGGATGGTGATGCCATTCGGACTTTGCAACGCTCCAACTACTTTCATGAGGGTCATGAATGATCTATTTAGGCCTTTCATTGATGAATTTGTTCTTGTATATCTAGATGATATTCTTATCTTTAGTAAAAGTTGGAATGAACATGTATGCCATGTGAAGAAAGTGCTTGATGTATTGAAAAAAAGAAAAACTCTATGTAAAATTGTCAAAGTGTGAGTTTGGGAAAACCTCTTTGGTTTACCTAGGTCATATTGTTGGTCATGGTCAGCTAAAATTTGATCCTTCTAAAGTTCAAGCAAATGTAAATTAGCCTAAGCCTACTAGTGTAACTGAGGTTCGCAGCTTTTTGGGTGCAGTATAGTATTGGAGGAGATTTATTGCCAATTTCTCTATTATTGCAGCACCTTTACACACATTGACAAGTGTAAAGCAAGTCTTTCAATGGGGAGGAAAGCAGCAGAAGTCCTTCAAGACATTGAAATCAAAGATCAGCACCGCATCGGTCTTGGCCTTACCAGATCTCCAACAGCCATTCGAGATCGAGACAAGCACCAGCGGATATGCCATGGGAGCTATACTGGTGCAGCAAAAGAAGTCGATATGTTACCATTCAGAGAAATTCTCTCAAGCTATGATAAACTTTCCCACTTATGACAAGGAGTTATATGCCTTGGTCCAGAGTGTGAAAAAGTGGAAACAACACCTGATCGGCAAGGAGACCATCATCCATACGGATCATCAGCCCTTGTAGTATCTTCAGTCACAAACCAAGTTGCAACAATCTCATCATTTTAGGTGGATGGGTTTTCTTCAGCAATTTCATCTGGTAATAAAGTATAAGAATGGAACTAGCAACAAAGTGGTCGATATGCTATCTTGCCCTCCTATTTCTGCTTCTGTTATTTTGCATAATGCTTCGTTATCTTTTGAAAGTTATGCTGAAAAATATGCTAACGATGATGACTTTAAAGAGATTTATGCAAAACTAACCCATGGTTCACAGGTGGACAACTATCACTTGCAGGGGAAATTGTTGTATCACCTTGGCAAATTGTGCATACCCACAGGGGAAAGGGTACATGTAATCCGAGAGGCCCACACCTCCCTTGTGTCTGGTCATTTTGGTGTTGAAAAAACTTCGTGTCATGTATAAAGATTTGTTTTTGGCCTCATATGAAGAACATTGTGACTCGATATGTAAAGGGATGTGTGATGTGTTCTATTTCAAAGCCCTCTAATAGAAAACTCGGTCTCTACACACCACTCCCTATTCTGAGTCGTCCATGGGAAAGTGTGTCGATGGATTTTGTAGGAGGTTTGCCTTTGTCTAGAAAAATTCACGACTATTTGTATGTCTTTGTTGACCGTTTTAGTAAGATGTGTATTTTAATGCCTTGTAAAAAGCAGATCACTGCAGAGTAGACTGCTTATCTTTTCTTTTAGCATGTTTGGGTCCATTTTGGGTACCCACATCAATTGTGTCATATCGGGACTCTCGCTTTCTTGGAGAGTTTTGGACCAGCTTGTGGAAAATGATGGACACCAAGTTGAAAAGAAGCACGACATTTCATCCACAGACTAACGGACAGACAGAGGTTGTCAACCGCACCGTGGTACACATGCTGCGAGGCTATTGTGGGAAACATCCTAAGTTGTGGGATGAGCATCTTCCATATGTGCATCATTCCTATAACCAAGTAGTGCACTCATCTACACATCATTCACCATTTGATACATGTTTTGGCTACCAAAAGATCCTTTTGATATGGTCTTTGGAAGGGAAGATGACTTAGTGGACGTGATGACAGGAAAAAAGTGTAGCGGTTCATTCAGCAGATCCCATTGATTCACCAAGCAGTACAAGAGCAGTTGGAGAAAAGTCAAGCCCGGTACAAGGCTCGATATGACAAACACCGAGTCGACCATCAATTTCACATGGGCGACAAAGTGTGGTTCCATATCAGCAAGGACAGGATGAAGGGAGAAGGGAAGAAGTTGCGACCAATCCGGTATGGTCCATTCACCATCTTGGAGAAGATTGGAAACAATGCCTTTCGTCTTGATTTGCCGGCATATATGCAAATGTACTCCATAGTGAATGTGGAAAACTTAAAGCTGTATGAGCCACCATTGATTATGGACACCGAAGAGGTGGGCACAATGCCTACAGTTAATGATTTTGCGCTAGAGTATCTCGATGAGTTACCTGAAGACATCATCCTTGACAGGAGAACCAGGACTTCACGACGGGGAGATGTGGAATACCTTCGAGTTGGTTTCAAGGGGATGCACCCTAGCAAGGCAAAATGGTTGGAAAAAGAAAGAGTGAGGGAACAATTCCCTCACTTGCCAATTGACTGATAAAGCTTCTGCCAGTCCAAAATCTCCTCAATGCGGAATCCAGGTGGATCTCCAAACACCAGTGGCATGGAAAAGGCTCAAAATTCAAAGTGGCGGAAAGACGATTAACTTGGCATCAGATCGAAGTGTTCGTCACCCTGATTCCAATGGTGCGAACGACACACTCCAATTCGAGTTTGGGTGAGGAAGATAGAGGTAGTCAAAGTTCTGGTTGACTTTTGCTGATTGGGCAGGATTAATGGAGACACAATTTGGAATTTTCCGGTGGACAGAATCCTGCCAACTCCAGCCGGATTCTGGGCGAAATTGTCACCTTGTTAAAATGTCTCCTTTGGCCTAAAATCGGGATTTTCAAAAATGGCCACATTGTTTTTAATAACAGAAATTATTAAAAAAAGGGTGGTGGGCCACCAACCCCGCCACCCCAACACTTATCAACATATATGTTAATGGAGGGGTGGGCCACTACCCCCGGCCCCTCCCCCCCGTACTTGGAAAAGACCGTGCACACGCAGCGTACTAAGTGGGCCGACCCTTAGGGCACGGACCCAACCTCCAACCACCGCCCATTAAAAGGATACGGCGCCATAAGGAGAAGGGACAGGTGAGGTGGGAGGGCCGCCCAAGGCAGGCCCAGCCCGACCTCCCTTCCCATTTAATAACTTTGTTATGTAAAAAAAGGGAGGGGGAGAGGTTTGACCGCCCGACCTCCTCCACAACAAATGGATCCATAACCAAATTGTCAAATGGTGTGTTTGTAAACTCCGCCCACCTTTTCATATTTAAACTCAGTTCATCAGTGTGCCCAGGCAGAGGGGAGCACACACATAGTTCGAGGCAGGCTATTTTGCAGGAGGCGGAACCATGAGTAGTGCAGAGAGAGGGGCAAAACCATGATTTGAGCATTTTCTCCAGGGGGCCAAATTTTCATTTTGTTAGATTTTGACAAAATTTATATGGTTTAATCATTTCTCGACACCACGAACGCAATGGCACTGTCCATTTATCCAACAGAGTTCTACATTTTTCGGCCATTTTTCAGTATGGAGGTATAAGACTCCTTTTTGTAACTGATGCTTGTACTCTTCTTTCTCGTGCCACTTAATGAATGAATGCCTCCCCACTGATCAAGCAGGGCCCGGAGATGTAGTCCAAGTCAGACAAACTCTGTTATCAAGCTTCTTGTCTTCTTTCATGCTTTATGTGTTTCTCCTCTTCTCTCATGTGCACATTAAATTTCTATGTTTAAGCTACAATTTATGCATGTAATTCTTTAATACATCTATAAGCAAAAGATCTTGGATCAGGTTGAGCATGAGGCACAATAATTACTTGAATCTCCATTACCAAATATTGGGTTGCATAAACAATTTTTCCTTGAAGTAGATGAAGTGAAGAAATAGTGGCAATAGCTACTATAAAAAAGAGTAATTTAATCAATTACTTCTCCTTGTGGGCCATTATCATAGTACCCACGAAGGATGGGAATTTGAAAATGTATATCAACTACAAAGCTTTGAATAAGATAACCCTCAAGAATTGATACTCTATGTCGAGGATCAATGATTTATTAGAGCCATTTTAGCATGTCAAGTACTTCATCGAGTTGGATATCAAATTAGAATACCACTGGGTGTGAGTTAAGGAAAAACATACCTAAAACGTTGCTTTCAATGCAAGGAAAGGTCTACATAAATGGATGGCAATGTCTTTCGATTTATGTAATGCACCAATCATAGTTGTTCTTATTGATGAATAATTTATTCTGTCCCTATATAAATTCATTTATAATAGTGTATTTAGATGAGATATTAGTTTATATCGCTACCTAGGAAGAGGAGATATAACATCTCATGTTGGTATTAAAGACTCTAAAAAAGCACCAGCCTCCATCTAACCTTAAGAAATGTGATTTTGCTTAATATCCTTTGGTGTAGACAAGAAGGAAGAGTGAGGGAAGACATCACAAGAGAAGCATTGAAAGTAGATAAATTTGTTGACAATATCAGGAAAATCCATTTGAAAGTATAGGAGACATCAAAGAAGCCATATGAAAACTACAATGCCTAATATGATTAGCATTGAAATAAGGAAACATTCTAGGAGGGACATAAAGTGTGGTTGCATTTAAACAAAGAAAGGCTAGAAGGTCTCAGTAAGAAGATCAATGATTTGCATTATGATCCTCTTCAAGTATTGGAGAAAATGGTTGATAATTCCTATAACAGTTCACCTCCATATATGTGCATTTACTCAAAATAGTGAATGTGGAAAATCTAAAACTCTTTGAGCCATTAATGTTGGATCAAGAAACTAAGCAGGAGTTCAACATATAATAGAGGTCTTAGCACCAAAATCTCATACAAATTTGGTAGAAGATATTTTTTTGTAGAATTAATCTATAACTACTAAATAGGGGTAGAATAACTTCTATCAAATTGGGTTCAAAGAAAAACTTACAGGAAAGGAGAAATGGTACTCAAGGGAGAAGGTGGAGGAATAGTTTCCTCACCTCATTTAATAAAGTGTTTGGGGGCCAAAATCCCCCTTATATTTGGAGGTGTGATATAGAATGGAGATATATAATTTGTTAGCTATCTTGGTATTTTTTGGGTGGAAAATTTGAAGGAAATGACTTGTAGGGCCCATTTTGTTGGCTTGTATTGGTTTGGAAATTTGGGGTTTAGAACCTTATAGGGAAAATTTGAGGCATCAAACAACACTTTTGGGGGTAAAAGTTTTGCACAAATGCCTCCTAACCCCTCAACATTGTTATACACATTGAGAGCTTTCTAGTGGTGGTTCAAAACTCACCCAAAAAAGGGTTTGTATGTGGAAGTTATTCCTCCTACAAGTTGACCTACTTTATGACTACCATGTACCAAGTGAATTTCATATCAACCCCAATACTCACATATGTGGGGCTACCAACATGTGGATTTTCAAGAAGATTCTATAAATTCCAAAACCTGAATATTAATTAAGGTTCAATGCATGCAAAAACCCTAATCCTCATCCTAGTCAAGTATCAAGCTATGTTAAATTATGAGCAACTAGGAATATGAGTTCCATTCTTTTAGCATTGTATTTGTTTCATACTTGAGAAAATAATATAGGAATGGGATTTGAGCATAATGGAGGAGATATAGTATTTTGCAAAATCCATTCAAGCCACGATGTTGAAGGGTACTCCATATTGAGTTCCCCTTTCTTTCTACTTGATTTCGTAACTGTAGAAAAGAGAGCAGAGCATAGGCTTGAACTTCTAGTTGGATTTTCCCCCATACAAAGTTTACAAAATCAAATATTGTGTTTATTTTCTTGTTCTTTCATTTTCATATTTCAGTTACTTTCCATAAATTTGAGCACTTAGCTATTAATAATAAATCCAAGATATAAAGAAATAACCGACATATTAAAATATTTGAAAATATTGCAAAGTATGTTGTGACAAACTATTCATTAAAGCTCTGAAATTATGAGATAAGTTTTTGAGGGTCTTCATATAAATCAATCTTTTTTAATTGTTAATCTCAATGTGCAATAATTTATTTTAAAGTTATGGAAGGACCAAAATATATATTGTATGATTCCAATATATATCAAAAATATATATTGTACTATATATATATATATATATATATATATATATATAATAAAAATAGTAAACAATATTATTTTAGAAAATTATACATTAGGACCTCGACGTAATTGGGTTCTATATGTGTGTGGTCTTTCATCGATGATGTATTTATGTATTCTATTTACAAATAGCATGAAAAAAAAGATAAGGCCTTTCAAAAAATAGAAGTTTTGTAGTTTTTACAATACTAGTCATCAAGTTTATCATTTTGGATCTAAATTTCAAGCAACCAATTGTTCAAAAAATTGTAATATTGAACCTAAATCTAAACCAACCAAGCCAAAGAAATTTGGAATTCTCAATCCCACTGAAGAAACTTTGAATTTAAAGAACACAACAAGCATTTATTTTTATATGAAAAATATCTTTATATTTCATATGGTGAATATATATGATTTGGTCCTTGAGGGCTCCTCAGACAATAGGCTCAAAGCAATTACAAGAAATACTCATTATGATCTCAATATGTCACATGTGGGAATTGAACCTAGGTGGGGAGGATATCAACATTTCTCCCAACCACCTAAGATAAGAACACATGTGGTTTTTAAGGCATGTGCACATTCATATAATGTGCACATGCTAGTATGAGTGAAACTTCAGAAAAGGAATAAATATGTCATTTTAATCACAACACTAACACCTTGGTTGAACATGAAAAACTTTGAATGTTGATAACTCCTAAACTATATTACATAATGTCTCTTTCTCTCTGAAATCTAATTCTACTTAGATGCTAGAAAAAGTATCATGAAATCGACCTTGATCATGTTGTTTAAAAGATAATGTATTTGAATAAACAAATTGAGTCATCGAAGAAGAAAAATGAGAAGCATATTACAAGATGTTTAATTTTAGTTTGTAATGTTCAATGTGATATTTTTGTGATCATCTTGTTTCTTATTATCTAAAGATACATCAATGCTCAATCAAGTCTAAGAGCAAGTGTGGAACTCTTGATTAAAATGGTGAAATTAAGCCATAACCTTGCGGGGAGGTGTAACTTATCCTTCCATAGAGTATCATTGGTAATATCCTTGGATTTGATTTGTAACGATGTTGAAATAATTAGATCTTGATAATAGTAAGAACATTCGACCTTCTTGCATAATCTACCCCTATATAACGTTAAATGCCTCGACAGTCTCGCAATTGGGAAAACCTTTGATGAGCTTAGAATATGTTGAAATAGAGAATCATATTATTCTTTCCCCTTTTCCAAATTCCCATGGTATCATAGAACATATGTTTTATTCTCAATACATGTGACAACATTGTTTATTTCCAATAAGCTAAAAAAGTTTTTTTGAGGACCTAAGGCCTTTTCTTTACTCACGTTTTACTCCCCAGCCATGGCAAGGCTCATGAAATCAATTCTTATTATGCAAAACATAATAATATTGCCAATATTCATGAATGTGGGCCATGTCCATGGCTATTGAGCATAAGAAAGTTTTGTTTATGGTATGATGCAGTTGTTTTCCTCCCTTAGCTATGATATATTCCTTTTTTCCTATATGTGTTATGGAAAACTACTATTGGTTCCCATATCCCACTTGGAAATTGAAGATCCCTTAGAAATTATTTGCATGGTTATTTAAGTCCTACTTCATGGTCCTTGAGCTTGAGAAGCTTTTTTCTGGGACTAAGTTGCTTGTTTTCCTCCCTTGGCCATGTTATAGGCCCTAAGAATCATTTTCATTGTCAAAAACATACTATAACCACCACAAGGGCCAAATATCCCTTATAGAGGTCTTATGTGCTTGTTCGAACACTTCTACATGAAGCTTGATCTCTAGAAGATGCAAATGCATCCTTAGCACCTTGTGTTCTTTATCTAATCATGTTTAACACCTCTATTGCATTGGGTAGAGCACAAAACCTAATAGTGGAACTGAGGTCCAAGTTGGAGGCCTTAAGACTCAGCTATATTGCTCAAAACCTATGAATGATGTGCTCATATCTTACTTGGAGGCTAGAAATCCCTTAAAGAGGATATGTGTGGTAGTTTAAAGCATTTTACGTGGCCATTGAGATTGAGAAGATTTGTTTAGCACTTAAGGCCCTTATTCTATCACCCCCCTCCCCCCCCCCCCCCCCCACAACCATGGCAGGGGTCCTAAGACCCGTTAATGTTATCCAAAAAATACTAATGGTACCCATATTCTTCGTCAATGGCATTATTCATGGCCATTGAGCATGAGAAATCTTAATTAATACTTGAGGCCCTTCTTTTCCTTCCACATCCATGGTATAGGCATGGACTTCCATGGGCTATGAAAATTTCCTAATGGCCATGACTTCCATGTGTTGCCAACAATTCCTAATGCCCTTGACTTCCATGTGTTATGAAATAATCCCTAATTGCACCCATATCCTACCCATTATAGGTCCCTTAAATAGGATCCATGTGGTCTTTCAAGCACATATTCATGGTTATTGAGCTCAAGAAGCTTTATTTTGATCTTAAGGCCCTTATTTCCTCCCCTAACCATGGTATAGGCCTCTAGAACCATTTTTATTATGTGAAATATAATAATGGTGCCAAATATCTCCTAGAGAGGCCAAAGATCCATATAAATGTCTTGTATGGTTATTGGAGGACTGCTACATGAAGCTTGAGCTTAAGACTATTTAAATAGGGCCTTAGTACCATATGTTTCTTCCTTATGTTATTCAAGGGCTTGAGTGCATTACATGGTTTTTAAAACCTTCTAAGAGCACCGAGGTCCAACCTAAAGGCCCTAATACCTAACTATGGTGCTCAAACCTATGAATGAAACTCATATCCTTCCTAGAATCCAAATATCCTTTACAGAGAATATTTGTGGTGGTTCAAGGCATTATGCATAGCCATTGAGTTTGGGAAGACTTTTTTATGGCCAAAGGCATTTGTTTGTAGAGGTCTCAAGACCATTTTTTATTGTGAAAATTGTGTCAATGGTGCCTAAATTACCTTGATCCCCAAGACCATTTTCATTGTGAAAAATATACTAATAGCACCATGCATCCCCATAGGGGTCAAAGATTCACCATAGAGGTCTAGTGTGGCTATTTGAGGACCACAACGTGAAGCTTGATTTGAAGAAGATTTAAATATGGCCTTAGCACATTATGTTTCTTTCCTAAACATGTTCAAGGCCATAAGCACATTTCATGTTGCTCAAGACCTCATAATGGTAGGCTGATGTAGAGCCCTTAAGATCCAAATGTGTTTCTCAAAACCTAAAAATGACACCCATATCTCACTCGAAGGCTAGAGAGCCCTTAGGGAGTATCTATGTGGTGTTCTGAGGCATTGTTGTTGGCCATTAAGCTTTAAATTATGTTTTTAGAGCCTAATGACCTTGTTTTCCTACCACCACCATGGTGAAAAAGTAAGAACTTCCCCGAGGTTTTCCAAATCTTGCACCACCCAAAAATAATTCCAATTTTCTTTCATGTTTTTCCAAACTTTCAACATGGAGGGAGTGGTCTACTGTTATAATTAGTGATTTCTCATACTTTCAAATCAAGAGATTAATCTTGAATATGTTATATAGGATACCTTATTATACCTTCACATCAATTTTTAGAAGAATATATTGAGTTTAGATCCTATACCCGAGTCCAGAACTAGCATCTAAAGATTTTTTAGTGAAGACAATGGCTCGGTGTTTTGAAAATACTTGGAACTAAACATCTATGGTAGCAAGCATAAATATGAGATTTGTAAATGAACAAATGACCATTTGGCTCTCCATGGTTTTGGATTACTACTGTTTTTGGTTGTGTGTCATTCCAAAGACCTATGCATATATTTGTGAATGTGAAGAAGCCTCATAACATTGGCCATTGAATCAATGAAATTGTAGATATTGTTTTGGAAATTATTTTATGTAAATTTTCACATGATTGTTAACTTGGTTACTAAATTATGTGTGAAATATCTATTCAAATTAATCATTTACATATTTCTTATTGTTGCATTATTTTCCGTTGTGTGACTTTGAGATACATGCATTAATCCTTGCAGCAAGTGGAGCAAATCTTCCATTGTCTGACAATAACTGCATGCATCAAGTGGTATCAAAGCACGATTGTGTTCTTATTGGAGTATTGGCATGTCATTTAAGAGTGGTCACATGTGGCCTTTCTAAAAAGGAGTCTAGTAAAAGGGATTGCCAGAGTAAGTAGTTATGTAGAAAATAGAACAAGATTTGGTAACTAGTGAGGATTACCAAGGAATTTTTCCTCAAGGAAAGATCATATTTGGAAATAGAGATGAATGTTTAGATTAATTTGTGATTAAAGAAATCAACATATGAAAAAAAGAGTATTGTTGATAGTGGAAATTTTGAAGAAGCTAACATGGCAAGAAGAAGACACTGTTCCACAATTGATGGAAGAAAAAATGAAGATAATGTTGATGACCTTATATCCACGGTGAGACAATTTATGGAAAGGATGAATTCCATAAATTTAACAAAGAAAGGAATAGTGCATGAAAAAAAGAATGATGAAGATGAGGAGGAATGGTTTGTTCCCAGAGAAGAAGTAGAGGAAGTGCAAAAGATGAAGATGCTTTCATTCTCTGCAAGTATAGAACCAAAATATTTGATGAAATGGATTGACGAAATGCACCAATACTTTGATTGCAATAAGATTGAATACCTTAAGAAAATGAAGATTGTTTGTGAAATATTGAAAGGTTATGCATATAGATGGTGGGGATAGTTGAAGATGGACAAAGGAGGAAAATTCAATATTTAACAATGGGAGAAGATGGTTGAAAAATCAAAAGTTTGATTTGTAACTTATGGGTATGTTTTGGAAATTCTTAGTAGATTAGAAAATTTGGAGCAAGAGGATAGATGTGTAGAGGATTATTTTGAAAAATTGTATAAAGTAGCCACAAGAGTGAGGAGAATGGAAATTTTGAATGTGGATGTGAAGAATTACCTATAGTGGTAGATTACATAGGTGATGATTACAAAGAGGAAAAATAAAAAGAATGAGTGAAGAAAGTGGGAGGATTTATGGTATGAGTGTGCACTAGAAGAAACAAGAAAAGAAGAAAAATAGACATCCATCACCTTTTGAGAAATATGTTCAAAATTTTCCAACCAAGGGAGTGGAAAATAGGAACATTCTTAGGGTTTTGGTACTCTTGCATTACTCAAAAGTATCTCTAGCTATTTTTTTCAAGCTTTTCCAAACTTTTAGGGCATAAATAATGATCTTGTGTTTTAAATGGTTCTTTCTTATACTTTGGAATTAAAGGGTAAGTTACGAATATGTTTTAGACGATACATTACTTTACCTTTACACCAAATTTCAAAATAATATATAGTGTTTAAACCCCATGCCCAATTCTAAAACCAACATTCCAAGAAATTCATGTCCAAACAATAGCCCGGGATTTTGATTAGCACACACTCATATTTTAGAATCAAGGTTTGATGTTTGAAGAGAATATCAAAGACACATTTATATACATGTTAAATTTTTTTGGAAAAATTGAGCCCATACAGGTGCCCCAAACCAACTATAAGTCATTTTCATATTTCATTTCGCCATTTATGGAAGCATGATATTTTCGTCGACATGCTCTCACACTTTAGACTTAAGGCATGAAATTGGATATGTTGTATCAAACACATTTATATACATAATAACTAAATTACATAAAATGAATATTGAGTTTAAGTATCACTCCCAAACTGCACCAAGTTTAGAGACTGTAGAATTTTCCAGAAATAGGAGTTCAATGTAGTTGTCTTATTCATGGCCAATGCTTGGAATTACAATA
This sequence comes from Pinus tabuliformis, assembly GCA_031772625.1. Classification (NCBI taxonomy): domain Eukaryota; kingdom Viridiplantae; phylum Streptophyta; class Pinopsida; order Pinales; family Pinaceae; genus Pinus; species Pinus tabuliformis. The sequence goes on from CM062811.1 coordinate 1,076,417,665, forward strand.
TGAAATTTTTATAGTATCTAGAGGACATATTCCTCTAACTTCCAAAAAAAAATCATAAATTGAATATTTTAATAGATCCACATGATTCAATTACAGAGTATAACAAAACATAGCAAAATTTATTCTTGGTGTTTATTTTTACTCTTTCAATATTCAAGCTCTGATAATTGAGTTATATTTGGAAGCTAAATATTCAATATTACCCTTTTATTAATTAGAAAAATGTTTAAGATACCCAATAAATTGGAAATATATTTGAAATGAGTAATTATGGCCTCAAGCATAAATATAAAATTTGTAAATGAACAAAGGCCATTTTGGTTTTCCATGGTTTGTGCTTTCTGTTGTTTTTCGCTATGTGTGATTCTTAAGACATGCATTTTCGATGTGAATGCAAAGAGATCCAAGAACATTTCTTATTACACAAATAAAGTTGTAAGGATAGTTCTAATAAGTATTTTCTATGAACTTTCATGTGATTGTTGATTTGGTAGTAGGATTTGTATGGAATTAAAGTTCAAATCAATGCACTTGTTGATTTATCGTTTCTACATTATTTTCTAGTGTATGATTTCGATTTGTAGGCCATATGCCCTATATCAATAAAGGTCCTTAGGACCATTCTTATTGTGCCAAAAATACCAATGGTTCCTATATACCTAATTTTAGGTATTGTTCATGGCCATTGAGAATGAGAAAGCTTTTTCTAGGGCTTAAGGTTCTTTTTCTTTCATGGCCATGTTATAGGCCTTCTTTCACATATATGTTGTGAAAAAACTCCTAAATGTGCTCATATCCCACCTAGAGGCCATAAATCCCTTAGAGAGGAACTTATGTGGTGGTTTGAGACTATGTTCATGGTCACTGAGCTTTGGGAGCTTCATTTTGGACTTAAGGCCCTAAGGCCCAATTTTCTTGTGCAAAACATATTATCGGTGCCAAAGGTCCTCTATAAGGCCCAAAATGTATTAATGTTTCCAAATACCCCTTAAAGAGGATACATGTGATGGTTTGTGGCTTTGTTCATGACCATCAGCATGCAAAAGCAATGTTTTGCATCTAAGGCCCTTGTTTTCCTCCCTTATCCATGGAATAGGCCTTGAGTCTGATTCTTATTGTATAAACACACTAATGACATCATAGATCCCCCATTTAGACCCAAAACATACTAATGGCACTACATATCCCATAAAAGCTATAGATCCCTTAAAGTGGATCTATGTGGTGGTTTGGCACATTGTTCATGCCCATCTAACCTAAGGAGATTTGTTTAGAGTCTAAGGCCCTTTATTCCATAACATTGGTTGGGGTCTTGATATCTAATCATACTGTGTAAAACTTACTAAGGGCGCCCATGTTACTCGTCGAAGGCCTTCCTCATGGTCATTGAGCATGAATACCCATTCTTATTGTTTAAAAGATACTGATGGTGCCCACATTACAAGTGGTATGCCTTATTCATACTCATTAATCACAAGAAAGCTTTGTTCAGGGAATACAAATGTTGTTTTTCTCTCTTATCCATGGTGATATATATTCCATGAGAAATATCTTTGTATTCCATATGAGGAATACACATGTTTTGGTACTTGAGGGATTGCTCAAACAACAAGGCTTGAATCCATTATAAGAAATACTCATTATGATTTCAACATGTCACATGCTTGGGGCTCTATATGTCAATCCAACCCATACCCTCATACATGATAAAATCTAATGAAAATGTTATAATCTTACCGATCCTTAAAATTGTTAAGTCTATTGAATTTTGAATGGGATATGAAATTTTACTTTCTCCATATGAAGTTTGATGAGATTAGAAACACTCTCAAACATCATAAAACAATTGGTAATGCTGAAATTTTAAGTAAAAGGATGAAAAAGAAAGATAAAAAGAATTTAACATTACCATTAATTTCCAACAATTTTGGTGCAAATTAAGAGTGAAACACTCTTCTAAAGAAAAAAAAATTATAGTCTTATAGGCTTCTAGAAGTCTCATTAGTTCATAGTTAACCTTCAATTATGTATTACACCCAAAATTGTGGGCCACAACATTCAAATTAAGGTAAAAAGTGAACAAGTTTTTTTGGAAACACACTACACAAACGTTGAAATGCACTTATGAAACATGTTTCCCATTCATTAAATGTGTTTTGTACAAATTGAAATGTGTTTCAAGCATGTTTCAATTGTGTTGTAGTTTTTCAATATAGAAACAAAACATGCATTAGTGGGGGGAGGTTAGCGTGTAAGGAATGCTTCCTGGAACTATATGAAATCCCATTACATGTACATGGGTGTTCAAAAAGAAGATGTATTCCTATGGTAGTGTTAAAAGTATAAGACAAGGATGATTGTGAAAGGATATTCCCGTGTTAAGGGGATAGAGACAATTTTTTTTGTCTTATAGATTTCTATAAGTCTCATTAATTCATAATTAACCTCTAATTAGGCATTAACACCGAAATTGTGGATCCCACTGATCAAATTAAGGAAAAATTGGACAAGTGTGTTTTGTAAACATGCTATATGAATGTTGAAATGCATTTCATTTCAGTTTGTATGAAACATGTTTCCTACATATGAAATGTGTTTTGTATGGATTAAAATGTGTTTCAAGAACGTTTTGTAGAAATTCTCACTGTAGATTAACCTGATTATGCAATATAACTAAAGCAAATTACTTAATCTACTTCTACAATCAAACTTGCGGAAGCTTAATTGATTTGAGCAAGATCAAACAGAACACATATAACAAAGAAGAAGAATTAATACACATGGAACACAGAAGAATACTCTAGGGTAAGCCTCAGCTAAAAACCCCGCTATCTGTATTATTATACAAGTGGAAATATCTCAGGATTACACAAAGCTTTAGCTCTCATAGCTATCCAGCTCTCAGTACAATCCCTCACTACTGCTCATAGATAGAATAGACAACTCATATGCCTTCTCCTCTGTCCTCCAAGCCTCCTATTTCCTTGCACAGTTTTCCTTGGGTGCTCCAGCTGTAACCTTGTGTGACACTGATCTCACACATTGCTCCAACACACTGTAAAACTGCACAAATCTCAAGGAATGAATTCCTTCTGCATGAAAGAGATTTTCTTATAGAAAAATTCTTGCAACTGATAGTACATTGTCCCTGCCTTTAATCTCAACTGGGTCTTTGTCTGAACTGACATGCATGAGTTATTTATGAGAGAATATTCAGTTATCTGGAGTACACTAGTTTCATGCATGCATGCATTAACTGACTGAACTCACAATTAGTTCCTCAAACTGTTTGGAACTAATTTAACTAGACTTAACTCAGTTAACTGAGCTAACTAATTACAACTCATCCTTATCTCCTTAATTAAGGGATAACTTCCTCAATCAAAGGGATAACTGTTGCATGACTTCACAAAGACTTCTAGCTTGAATTTCTCCAACTACTTAACTCAAGATGAATTAATTAATTATTTTTCAAGCAGCTGATGAGACTAAATTCAAATTTTAATTCTCAATTTTAATTCAAGGACAAATTAAAATTGGAATATTCTTGTTGCCACATTTCAACGCTCCCTCTCAACAAGAAAGGGATTATCTGCCACCCCGATCCTGTCTCTATGGAACTCGAATTTACACTTTGACAATGCCTTAGTCAAAATCTCAGCATCTTGCTCCTCGGTCAAAATATATTGCAACAACATGATCCGCCTCACCACACAATCTTTGAGATGATGATACCGAATGTCAATATGCTTGGACCTGTCATGAAATACTAGATTCTCAGAGAGTTTGATACAACTCTGATTATCACAATAGATCACAGTTGGATCCATCCTTTGATCAAACAAACCAACTAGAATTTTCCGCATCCAAATGACCTCACATGCTGCCTAACTTGCAGCCATGTATTCAGCCTCTACTGAGCTGAGTGCAACCGACCTCTGTTTCCTGCTATACCAAGAAACTGCAGCTGACCCAAGGTTGAAAATTCCTCCTGATGTGCTCTTCCAATCTGATGGACTCCTTGCCCAATCTGCATCTGTGAAGCCTTGTAGCTTCACTCCCTCTGTCCATCTGTACCATAATCCATACTGAGATGTGCCTCTGAGGTATCTCAAAACATGCTTAGCTGCCTTCCAAAACATCTTGGTAGGCTGAACCATAGCTTGACTCAGCTGGTTCACCGCATAGCACAAATCTAGTCGTGTGTTCACTAAGTACATCAGTGAACCCACAAGTTGTCGATACACAGTAGCCTCTACTACTTCTCCTGAATTAGCATCCTCCTTCCTCTAGTTACCTGTTAGAGGAGTCTGCATGGGCTTGCACTTCTCCATGTGGAATCTCTTGAGTATCTCATTGGCATACTTGCCTTGAGACACAAACAACTCCCCATCCTTCTGCCACATTTCCATGCCAAGGAAGTAGTGCATGAGACCCATGTCTTTCATCTCAAATTCTTTTGCAAGGTCCTCCTTGCAAGACATGATCAACTGATCATCACCTGTCAAAATGAGATCATCAACATAAAGAAAAATGATCAATTGCTTACCTTCTACCATGATGTGGTACAAGTTCGCATCCGCTTCACTCTTTGTGAAGCCCAACCCAGTGAAATAGTTGTCGATCCTGGTGTACCAAGCATGAGGTGCTTGCTTCAGCCCGTACAAAGCTCTCTTGAGTCAGCACACATGTGACTCACGATCGAAGGTCTCAAAACCTTCCGGCTGCTCTATGTACACCTCTTCCTCAATCTTGCCATTGAGGAATGCAGTCTTCACATCCATCTAATGGATCTTCCAACCCATCTGTGTTGATAGTGCCAACATCGATCTGATAGATGAGTACCTTGCTACAGGAGCAAAATTCTCATCATAGTCGATCCCCTCGACCTGTGAGAAACCACAGGCAACAAATCTTTCCTTATGTTTCTCCACACTACCATTAGCAACTTTCTTTACCTTGTAAAGCCAACGGGAACTCACAACTGACTTATTCTCCAGTCTTGGAACCACATCCCAAACACTGCTTCGAACTATGGAATCATACTCCTCCACCATAGCATCAACCCAAATCGATTGTTGCACTGCTTCCTCAAAGGAAGATGGCTCCATCTCAACACATTCCCCAACAAGGGCCATGTATCTAGTGTACTTATCAAGTAACCTCCTCTGTCTGCGCTAAGAAGATGGTTCTCCCACATTCTCTCTCGCATCCGACAACAATCTGTCAGTTTCTCTTATGCGCTTCTATCCCGCTCTGGAAGACTCTACTTGAGTGGATGTATCCACTCTTGGAACCTCTGCATGCGGCTACTCTGCATCAATCTGAGGCTCCTCCTCCTTAGGAACCAAAAGTTCCTCCACAGCCTGTAGTTGGAGCTCCCTCTCAAGGGAAACATGCATGGCTCATCAAACTTGAGATCTCTGCGAACCACTATCCTCCGACTGGTAGGAAAGTACACTCGATAGTTGTGAGGTGTATCAGTGTACCCCACAAGTATTCCCAACTCAGTTGTCGACTCAAGTTCCTTCCGGGGATCCTTGGTCACATGGAAATATACCAATGAGACAAAGATCTTGAAGTGACCCACATATGGTTTCTTCCCAGAGAAAGCTTCCTCTGGTGTCTTCATCCCAAGAATGTGATGTGGGCTTCTATTCTGCAAATAGACCGTTGTGTTGCATGCCTCAGCCCACAAATGAAGTGGTAGGCCTTGGTCATGCAGCATTGCCCAAGCTACCCCCACAATCGTTTTGTTCTTCCTCTCGACCACCCCATTCTATTGTGGGTTATGAGGTGCCGTCAACTCCCGTTTCATTCCTTCCGCTGCATAGAAGTCGTTAAACTCTTGAGAGACATACTCTCCAAAATTGTTGCTTCTCAAGGCCTTGATCTTCTTCCTTGATTCTTTCTCAACCAAAGCTTTAAACTCACAAAACTTTGAGAAGGTTTGATCCTTCTTCTGTATGAAATAGATCCAGCATTTACGAGAAAAATCATCAATGAAAATCACATAATACCTTTGTTTCACGGTGGATGTTGTCGAGAATGGTCCACACACATTAGTATGAACTCACTCCAAGATTGCTTCAGCTCGATTGTCTCGATCATGAAAGGAAGACTTGGCGTACTTTCCCAAGGTGCAACCTTTGCATGTGTCCACTTGCTCAAGTTACCTTTGGGAAGTCCGGTAGAAATCTACTACATTATCTTCAAGGCCCCATGATGCAAGTGGCCCAACCGCCTATGCCATAACTAGCCAATGTCTTGGCTTTGCACCAATTATGCTTTTGAACTCAATGCAGCACAATCATCTACCTCTAGCTTATAGAAATTCTTCACTCGAATCCAAATCCTTTTGGTTTGACTCATGGCTATGTGTCTCAGGAATGCCTTTCCTTTACTGAAGACAACATCGTAGCCTTTGTCCTCCAACATCACGACCGATACCAAATTCTTCTTCAGTCCACGCACATACTTTACATCAGTCAGGGTGAGAGGAGCTCCATGCTCCCTCTGAAAAAGCAACCGTGCTTTCTCTTGAAACACAGTACTTTCCATCATCGCCCATCTCTATGCACATCCTGAGGTCTTTCTCCTCCAAGGTACTGAATAAACTTTTATCGTCGATCATGTGGAATGAGGCTCCACTATCCAGATACCAAACACAACCCACCATCGATGAAACCATGCATGCGATGAGGGTAAAATCCAATTCGAACTGAGAGGCTAGTGCCTCACCTTCTGATCCTTTCGAGGATCCCTTCTTGGATTTCTTCAATGGACAATTAGTTGCATAATGGCCCACCTCATGACAATTAAAGCATCTCACTTTAGATTTGTCAATCTTTTTCCCACTATGAGAAGAATTTGATTTAGAATGGGAAGCCTTCCCTTTCCCTTTCCTTACCTTACTTGCTAAGGCTAGATTTTCTTCATCATCATGCTTAGATGAAGAACCATCTCTAGTGCTCCTCCTGATCTCCTCCTGCATCAGATTTGACCACAGTCGTTCCCAATCTGATAGTTTCTCTCTTCCATTCACTGAGTCCTGGTAGTTATTCCAGCTCTTTGGAAGACCGAGGAGAGCAAGGCTCACCATATCATCATTGGTTGTCGTTATTCCCACACTACCAAGCTCATCTCTGCAGGTGGTGAGCTTGTTCAAATATGTAGAAATAGTGTCGCCCTTCTCACACTTGATTTTCCAAAGCTTATCCTTGAGCGCCAATTTCCTCTGGTCGCTATTGTTCTGATATAGGTCCTTCAATGTCTTCCACATTGAAAATGGAGTCTCCTTCCCATGGAGACTCGAGACAATATGGTCTCGAACTCCCTCCAGAAGAATCCTTCTCGCCTTCGCCACACACTTCTTCCATTCAGCCAATTCTTGTGCATTAGCTACAGCTGGCTTGGGGATTTCTTGATCAATGAAATCCTTCAAACCATTGTCTTCTAATACCGCTTCCATGCGATCCTTCCATGCTATGTAATTTGAGCTGCCATCCAGAGCATACTCGAGTCTCAAGCCATTGAACGCCATTGGTGAACTTTGAGGTGTGATAAGAATTCGATTTTGTACCTGCAATCAAGAACTTCAAACTTCGAATTTCCCTTCTCAGTATACTGTTCACAGCTCTGATCACCTTTGCTCCGATACCATGTAGAAATTCTCACTGTAGATTAACCTGATTATGCAATATAACTAAAACAAAATACTTAATCTACTTCTACAATCAAACTTGCAGAAGCTTAATCAATTTGACCAAGATCAAACATAACACATATAACAGAGAAGAAGAATTAATACACATGAAACATAGAAGAATACTTTGGGGAAAGCCTCAACTAAAAACCCTGTTATCTGTATTATCATACAAGTGGAAATATCTCAGGATTACACAAAGATTTAGCTCTAACAGCTATCCAGCTCTTAGTACAATCCCTCACTACTTCTCATAGACAGAATAGACAACTCATATGCCTTCTCCTATGTCCTCCAAGCCTCCTATTTCTTTGTGCAGTTTTCCTTGGGTGCTCCATCTGTAACCTTGTGTGACACTGATCTCACACACTACTCCAACACACTGTAAAACTACGCAAATCTCAAAGAATGAATTCCTTCTGCATGCAAGAGATTTTCTTATAGGAAAATTCTTGCAACTGATAGTACATTGTCCCTGCCTTTAATTTCAACTGGGTCTTTGTCTGAACTGACATGCATGAGTTATTTATGAGAGAATATTCAGTTATCTCGAGTACACTAGTTTCATGCATGCATGCATTAACTGACTGAACTCACAATTAGTTCCTCAAACTGTTTGGAACTAATTTAACTGGACTTAACTCAGTTAACTGAGCTAACTAATTACATCTCAAATACAACTCATCCTTATCTCCTTAATTAAGGGATAACTTCCTCAATCAAAGGAATAACTGTTGCATGACTTCACAAAGACTTCTAGCTTGAATTTCTCCAACTAATTAACTCAAGATGAATTAATTAACCATTTTTCAAGCAGCTGGTGAGACTGTTAGGTCCCTATAATACTAGTGATGCCCCCATTAATATTGTAGTTGTATTCCTTATTAATATTGTTGTGCCCCTATTGTCCCCATATTGTTATTACTGTGCCCCATAGAATCTCTCTATTGTTATTTTTGTGTCTTTATATTATTATTGTTAGGTCGGCTTGGTTATATTGTGACCACTTAGACTCCTATATATAGAAAGGAGGTTTTGTCATTTGAATCATCCAAGAATTGTTCATTTGTGTAATGTAAAGGAGGTTGCCCCCTCGAAGAGGCTGAATTCTAAGGCGTTCAACTATCTTTTCTATCTTTTCGTGAGCTGGTTTCATAACATTTGGTATCAGAGCTTTGGATTCTAGGGTTTCGCTGCTCCAAATAGGTCATCGTGGCATTTTCGCTATAACTTTTTTCTGCGACATTTCAAAAGAGAAAAAAAACCCATTTGAGATAAAATCGCACTGAACCTCTGGTCCAATTTTCAAAGCTTTTCGCGCTATATTTTCGGAGATATGATCTGAGGAAGTTGGTCTTTTTGTAGACTCCTGAATTACATTCCAAACAAGTGACCTGGGGAAAATCATCATAAATTTCTCTCTGAGCATCAGATTGAAATTCTGTAAGAAGGTACAAAAAGAGGACGGAATGTAGTTTCTTGTATATATTTTTCAGAGCCAAAGGTCGAAACAGTGACACGTGGCACTTCATACAAGTTCGATCTTCTTGAAAGGTCTATAATCAGGTCATCTTGGGAGATTGTGCATAACTCTTCCTTGGAGAATCCAATTTGGATCAGACTAGTGGCATTGGAAATAAGACATAGAAGGCTACTACAGGTCGCAATTTCATAACTATATGATCCGAAATTACAGAGATACATTAGATTCAATATCAAGCTCCTACAAAGTGAAAAAAGGTGTGTAATTTTTTTTAATTTTTGCATAAGCTTGGTTTGAAAAATTAGTTTGAAGGAATTCAAAGGGCATAGTAAAGCATTATTATCGGTAATTGATGCCCTGAGGAAAGAAAATGCAAACACCTAGTAAGCAACCTGAAAGCTCTAGCATGACTTATGAAGAAGAGGAAGAAATGCAACATGATATATCAAAATTACGAGACCAAGTGCAAGTGTCACTTGCACAAAAAGGTGTAGAAGCTAAGATGGATAGTTTAAAGAAAGGCATGGAAGCTAAGATGAATGGCATGGACGCTAAAATAGATGGCATGGATGATAAGATGGAAGAATTGAAGATAAAATTGAATAAGTTGCTACAAGAAATGGTCACTAATGGTGAAAGGTAGTAAAGGAAACTCATGATGAGAACAAAAGAAATGTTAATCATGATTCCATAGACTCTAATGTTGGATTGAAGACTCACCATATTCCAAAAATCGATATGAGGAAGTTTGATGGCAAGAATCCCGCAACATGGATATTACAGATGGAGCAATTTTTCGATTTCAATAATGTGCAAAACACACAAAAGGTACGTATTGCAACTTTATATTTGGAACCAAATCAGTTTGTATGGTATCAATGACTTTGCTCTAGTAAACAAATTATCACTTGGGCAATTTTTATAGAAGAATTGACAGCACATTATGAGGATACAAAAAGCAACACTTTTTTTAGCCAATTGATAAGTCTCAAACAAAAGGGGTCAATAATGGAGCACATTGAGGAGTTCCAAAAATTGAACATAAGGGTAAAAAATATTCCAGAGGAGCATAGGATTGATGTGTTCATAGGGACTTTAAAGGATAATATCCAACATGATGTTTGCCTTTGGGAACCTGATTCATTAGAGAAGGCATTCAGGTTAGCAAGAAAAATGGAAAGCAAAATTATGGCAACAAAGAAGCATACCACTCACAACTATAAGGATGGAAGTGTTGTTGCCCCTACCATTCCACAACCTATAAGGTTGACACCACAACAATTGGAAGAAAAAAAGCAAAAGAGCTTTGTTACAGTTGTGATAGCAAATACACTAAAGGTCATAAGTGTGTTGAAAAGAAATTATTCTACATGATTGTGAAGAGGAAGAAGAAAAGGAGTAAGAAAGGTCAAAAGAAGAGGATATAGTACAGGAATAAAGCCTAGATAAAGAAGAAATGAATCCGACCATATCTTGTAATGCATTGGCTGGAATTACCACTCCTCAAACCATCAAGATAGAAGGACAAATCAAGAAGAAAAAGGTAATAGTGTTGTTTGATTCAGGAAGTACCCACAATTTTAGTCATTGTAAGATAGCAAAAGAATTGAATTGCTTTCTATATCCAGCACCAGAGTGTCAAGTGATGGTTGCAAATGGAGGAATGATAAATTGCTCTGGAAAGTGCCATAATATCAAGCTATCCATGGGAGAATATGTATTGAAAAGCCCAATGCTTTCCATTCCAATGGGAGGTGCTGATGTGGTACTAGGAGTCCAATGGCTACAATCCTTGGGTACAATACCTTTTAACTTTCAAGAACTTTTCATGAAATTTTATGCGGAAGGAAAGGAAGTTGAATTAAGAGGTATTGCAGGGAAACCGGGAAAGATAATAGGCTCTAATGGTATGACAAAGCTTCTAAAAAAGGAACAACGAGGTGTAATTGCACAATTATATTCGCTAGATGTTTCCACATTGAAATCATCTATTTCTCCAGATCTCCAAAAAGTCTTGGATAATCATTCCAAGGTATTTGAGACTCCCAAAGGTCTCCCACCTATTCATGATCATGATCATGCTATTCATTTGACTACAGGAAGTGTTCCTCCAAACATCAGGCCGTACAGATATCCCTATGCCCAAAAGAGTGAAATTGAACGTATGGTCGCATAAATGCTTGAGTCTGGTATAATTCAACCTAGCCAAAGTTCTTTCTCTGCTCCAGTAGTATTGGTGCACAAGAAGGATGGATCATGGCGCATGTGTCCGGATTATAGGGAGCTCAACAAGCTCACTATTAAAGATAAGTTTCCCATTCCTGTCCTTGATGAATTATTGGATGAATTGCATGGATCAATTTACTTCACCAAGTTAGATCTTCATTCAGGATATCATCAAATCAGAATGAAGACTCAAGACATTCCGAAAAGAGCATTGAGAACTCATGAGGGTCACTATGAGTTTTTGGTTATGCCTTTTGGCCTTACCAATGCATCTTCTACATTTCAAGGTTTGATGAATTCCATTTTCAAACCCTTCCTTAGAAAATTTGTGTTGGTGTTCTTTGATGATATACTAATCTACAGCAAGTCTTGGAAGGATCATGTTGAACATGTTGACAGGGTGCTACAACTATTGGAGGAGAAACAATTATATGCAAAAAGATCCAAATGTTTCTTTGGAGTACAAGAGGTGGAATATCTGGGTCATATTGTATCTCATGAAGGAGTTAAGGTAGACCCTAGCAAAATTAAAGCCATTAAGGAATGGGAAATCCCCACATCCACAAAGCATTTGCGAGGATTTCTCGGGTTGACAGGGTATTATCGCAAGTTTGTTAAGAATTATGGGAAATAGCAGCACCTCTAACAACATTGTTGAAGAAAGATGCATTTTCATGGACTCCAGAAGCAACAAAGGCCTTCGAATATCTTAAAGAGGCAATGTGCCAAGCACCGGTCTTAGCTACACCAGACTTCACAAAAACCTTTATTGTGGAATGTGATGCTTCCGGAAATGGAATTGGTGCTGTTTTAATGCAAAATGAAAGACCCATTGCTTTCGAAAGTCGTCCAATCAAGGGAAAGTATTTACACAAAGCTATTTATGAGAAGGAAATGTTGGCAATACTACATGCACTTAAGAAATGGCGACACTACCTAATGGGAAGACACTTCAAGGTAAAAACGGATCATGATAGCCTTAAATACTTTTTAGAACAAAGATTATCCTCTGAAGAACAACAAAAATGGGTCACAAAGATGTTGGGTTATGACTTTGAAATCATATACAAAAAAGGGAAGCAAAATGTTGTGGCAGATGCACTCTCAAGAAAGGATGAGGATGTGGAAGCATTGTTGTGCGCCATTTCTATTATCCAACCAGATTGGATAAACGAAGCAAGGGAGGAATGGAAGAATGACGAAGAAGTGTGGGAACTTATTCGAAAGTTACAACAAGATTCCAGTACATCTGATACATTTAGCTAGAAAAATGATTCGTTATGGTACAAAGATCGCTTATACCTCTGTAAGAACTCCCAACTCAAACAAAAGATTCTTCTAGAATTCCACGCTTCTCCCTTAGGAGGGAACTCAGGATTTTTAAAAACTTACCACAGGGTTAAGAAGGAATTTTTTTTGGGATGGCCTTAAATCAGATATTCAAAAGTTTGTGGCGGAATGTTTGGTATGCCAACAAATAAAGCTAAAACAATTAAGACACCAGGTCTATTACAACCTTTATCCATTCCAAGCCAACATTGGGAGGAGGTTTCAAAGGATTTTATCACAGGTTTACCCAAGTCTGAGGGAAAGAATGTCATCATGGTGGTAGTTGACAGACTTACCAAGTATGCACACTTTTGTGCATTATCACATCCATTTAAAGCCAGTACAGTTTCTACGGCATTTATGGAAACAATTCAAAAGCTACATGGAAACCCAAAGATTATTGTAAGTGACAAAGATCCCATTTTTACAGGAAATTTTTGGACAGAATTATTTTCTTGTCTTGGTACTCAGTTATCTCATAGCTCATCTTATCATCCGCAATCTGATGGGCAAACAGAGATAGTAAACAAATGTTTGGAAGGATATCTTCGTTGCTTTGTATTTGATAAACAGACACAATGGGTCAAATGGTTGCCTCTGGCTGAATGGTGGTATAACACTTCCTTCCATACTGCAACAAAAATGACCCCATTTATGGCACTTTATGGATATCAACCACCATCCATCACATCATATTTAAGAGAAAATTCTAAGGTTCAAGCAGTGGAACATCACATCGAGCATCAACAACAAGTTCTCCAACTCTTAAAGGATAACCTCGTGTTGGCGCAAAATAGAATGAAACAACAGGCAGATCAACATCGCAGTGAAAGAAGTTTTGATGTAGGTGATTGGGTATTCCTACGGCTACAACCATATAAACAAATGTCCCTCAAGCAAGCTAAGAAGGATAACAAATTGTCACCAAAGTATTATGGTCCGTACAAGGTGTTGCAAAAGATTGGTACTATGGCATACAAATTGGAGCTTCCTGTAGCTTCTCGAGTGCACCCAGTTTTCCATGTTTCATGTTTAAAGAAGGTTATAACTGACAAGCTCCCAGTTCAAACAATATTGCCAGAACTTGACGAGGAAGGAAAAATTATATTGGAACCTGAAACAGTCATAGAAACAAAAACTCGACAACTACGAAATCGATCCATTTCAGAGTATCTCATCAAGTGGAAGAACTTATCCACTGAAGATTACACATGGGAGGATGAAAAATTTATACAGAAGCATCTAGAACTACTCAAGCATTGAGGACAACACTTTTTTGAAGGAGAGGGGCATGTTAAGTTCCTATAATACTAGTGATGCCCCCATTAATATTGTAGTTGTATCCTTTATTAATATTGTTGTGCCCCTATTGTCCCCATATTGTTATTACTGTGCCCCATAGAATCTCTCTATTGTTATTTTTGTGCCTTTATATTATTATTGTTAGGTCGGCTTGGTTATATTGTGACCACTTAAACTCCTATATATAGAAAGGAGGTTTTGTCATTTGAATCATCCAAGAATTGTTCATTTGTGTAATGTAAAGGAGGTTGCCCCCTCGAAGAGGTTGAATTCTAAGGCGTTCAACTATCTTTTCTACCTTTTTGTGAGCTGGTTTCATAATAGAGACTAAATTCGAATTTTAATTCAAGGACAAATTAAAATTTGAATATTCTTGTTGCCACATTTCAACATGTTTCAATCATGTTTCAATATTTCAATACAGAAACTTGACTACTATGAGGTAGTGTTTTTTTCTTGCAACTTAAACAAAAACCCATTGCATGTAAATTGGAGCTCAAAAATAGGATGGGTTCATATCCGTAGTGTTAAAAGTATAAGGGAAGGTTGGTTGTAAAAGGATTTTCCCATGATGAGGTGATAAAATTTCATGATATTTTTTCCCTAGTTGTTAATTTAGCATCTATCAAGTTTCTATTATCCATTGGAACAACTTTTCATTTAGAGATGAACATATGGATATGAAAACAACATTTCTACATGGACATAATGGAGGAGATTTGTATGACATGGCCAAAACCCTATATTATAAAATGTAAAGTGTAATTGGTTTGCAAAATGAAAGTGTGTTTATATGGTCTAAAACAATCTCCCAAATTTTAATTTCAAAAGTTATTTCTTGTAACTACTAGTGGTTTCTACCGTGCATATTTCAAAAATAATATTAAGTGTTTTATGGATTTGTTATGCCTATTCATTGAGTGATTAGGTTGAAAATAATGCAAGAGTTTTTTAACTTGTTACACTACTAAAATTTCTCGATATCCTTTACATTAATGTTTGCATTGTTTTTATTGCAAATGTGTTTATTTAGCTCTCTACACATTATTATTTCAATCATTAGTGTAGGAAGTGTATTCTACACCTTTGCTTCCTTTCATTCTTCAAGCTCTTCACTTGGAAAATTAGATGAACTTATTTTCCAACCAAAATTTTATTTTCCTTTTTCTTTTTATGTTGTTAATGTTCCTTTGTCTTCATATGGGATACTTCAAAGATAACAATTACTTGTAGATTCTTTTCATTATCATCTGACTAAGATCTCATAATATCCATATTAATTTTAGCATAGTCTATTCGAATGACGAGATAGTGATTTTTTGAGTAAGCTAATCTTGTAGAAAAGGGACCCCAATTTCAGGAAAAACGAAGTTGAACATGGCCAAATTTTTAGCCATGGTCAACTCTATCCAAGTTCCATGCAAGGAAAATCTTTTCACTAGTGTTTTTCTCAATTGTAACTTGATCTATATGCTTAAAAAACCATTTATAATTTTGGACTGATTCGAACTTTGACTTGTTGAGTTTCTGAATTTAGATATGGCAGAGAAGCTTGCTACAAAATTGTCCTACTCCATTTTTTATCTTATAGTGCCATCTTGTTCTCTTTCATTGGGGCTACAAATGTCTCAACAATATGAATGTGCTTAGCACACCACCTAATTTTTCCTTAGGAATTTGGACTTGTTATAGAGGAATTATTTTTAGTGGGGCATCTACATCCTTGAATATGATCCTGGTCATTTATGTTCCAAGAATCCTATATATGATATGAATCTATTTGCATGTGAGCATATAATCTTATCACTACCATGATGTAATGTAAAAGGCTTTTCAAGGTTCTTACCAAAATCATCAAGCCTATTTTGATTGTGTATTCCATGATTTGGTGCACACATTATAAAGTCAATTGTTGAATTCTATGCACAATCCAAATTTGGATGGCCTATGTATTAAAATTTTGTTTAAAAGAAGTTAATATGATAGTCATCTCTCTATCCCTAGTGGTTTTAATGGAAATAAACCTAAAAGCACCCTAAAAATAATAATGACAACAAGAACATAAAAATGATTTATTTTACCATTGTAGTAACCTAGAAATTGATAATATGTTGTTGAACCAACACCTACCTAGACTCATTATCCTTTATAATTGACTTCTTCATACCCTTCAAGATGTCGTCAATGAAATTATTCATGAAAGAAAATTATCTAAAGGATTTCCACAATTTCAAGATGGAGGAAATTCATTGCCAATCTTTAGGCCTCCCCATGTGGGCTTCACCCCATTAACTAATATCTTATCATGTTCATTCATAAAGGGGGTTTTAAAACTGTGAAAAATAGAGTCAATATATTATAGGTATTGGAGGGATTGATGTGGGGTGTATGGGGGGTGAGAGGTTTATATATATTGGGGAATATAAAAAGGGGAATTTCATAAAAATAGGGGTTATTTTTATTAGAAATATGAATTGGAAAGGGGGCTCAAGAATAAGATTTTGGGAAGTTTTTATCAATATCTATCAAGAATAGGGGAATTATTTAATATCCCACAAATACAGACACTATGAAAAAGGTTGACTTAGTGGAGACATTGTGGGCTTCTCCTACTACTCAAGTATATGCAATTCTTAGATGATTGGACCTTGGGAGTCAAATTGGTCATTAAATGATTCTACTAAACTATATCTAGCATACATGATAGGCACCTTAGATTGTTGGATATGCTAAATATAGAACATATTTTTATAAAAAAAAATGCTTAAACATATCACATATGTTAATACTAGTGACTCTAACTAAAATCTTCCAAGCTTTGGAGAACCATGGTTCAATGAGGCTCATAGGAAAGTTAGGAAAAGTAGTTCCAAAATAAAATCCTTTGTTTAATGATTGAATAAATAGACCAACCTTTCTTGGATCAAATTCTATATGATGATAATGAAGAAAAGATACTTAATTAACATTATTTGCTTTGATTCCATACATGATTCTACGTATGGTTTTATAATTATAGCCAAAATTATGAATGGAATTACCTTCTTTTCACATATTCTTGAGTTCATTAGGTGTGAATATAGTATCATACTTTTTTGAAAAATGATTCGTAATAACATTGAAGATAGTTACATATATAAGCATCCTTAAATTGGCTATAGGGTCGAGCACTAGATAATTAAGCTAAGTTCAATTTTTGTGCCTCCCTTTAACCTTGACCATCCAATCTCCATGTAAATTAAGACTTATCACTCAAGTCTCCCACCACCACTTAAGTGTAGCACCACTCTCACAAGTGCCCTTACAATTTCCTCATGTTTGCTAACCCATAGTCATTGCCTATTTATGTTCACTAGCTATGAGTTAAAGAGCTATGCTAATATAAATGTTATATTTCTTAAAATACAGTGTGATTCACTTAGAAATAAATCCATCTTCACGATCTTCCAAGAAATGGTTGATGATGGAAAAGTCATGACAACTTCACAACTGACCCATGAACCTTGAAATTAAGAATAGAGGAATCTTGGGGTAATTCTTAGTGAACGTTGCAATTGTTAGTAAACCATCATTTAATAATTTCAAAAATGATATGAAACTTCACCAAACTTACTTTATAAATAACCTTAATTGCAATAATATATGCAAGTGGAAAATATACAAACATTAAAATTGTTCAAACATCTAACATAATAGCTACAACATAGTCATTTAATACACTTAAGTGCTACACAAATACATAAACTAAATCAAAACTTAAACTCAACATAATACTCTAATACCATAAACTTAAAAAAATTTCCTAAACAAATAATGTTTCAAAAATTTCTTTTTAAAATAAACAATAATTTTGAAAAAAAAATTAGATATAATTAATTCAATTCTAAAACATATACACTTAAAAAAAACACATAAATATCCATAACGAAAATAGACCGCATTTTAATGTATAATAATAACAAAATAAAATTTAAAAGATAAGTGCTTACATGAAATTTACAATCAATATTATGAAAAAATTTAGACACAATGTGCGCTTAGATACTGGATCATACTTTGTGACCGCAAATTATATATTATAGATGCTTACCAATCAAACACAATTATTTAAAACCGTATATGAGAGAGAAGGTCGCATTTATAAACTATGTGTCGTTTTTCTTATAGAATTGTTTAGTCTATGGGTGGTAAACAGTTCACCGGATTTAAATTATATTTAGGTATTGTTTTTTATATAATAAATAAATGGTAGATTTGTTTGGTATACGTGTGATATATAGTTTATCGGATTTAAATTATTTTTAAATTTGAAAGTTTGTATATCATTTGTAATATTGAGTATTGGATAATTGAGTGGATTGACAAGTTGAACTTATTTTAATGGTAGATTTTAGGGTATTTTTAAAATCGGATGGAAAATAGTGAAGTTAAATAATTGACTTTGTCAAATTCCAAGATATTCTTAGTTCAAGGTTGTGGTTTTACTCTTAGTATAGAGGTTTGGTACCCACGAGTCTTGTCTTCCAATTCTGGGCGGGACTATATGGGTATGAGAGCTACTTGGACAAGACTATATATGCCCTAGCCAGGACTTCTTCAATTAAAAAAAAAATATCCAAAACATAAAAAAGTATATAAAGGTGGTGGCCACCCTTTAGAGATAAAATCGATAGAAGGTCAGACACCCTTTAGAGATAAAATTGATAGAAGGTCAGACACCAAAATAAAGCTAGACTACCAACACTGGGAGGTCAGACACCAACATAAAGCTAGACAACCAACAAGTTAGTGGCACCAATGGAGGATGGTAGGCCAGATACATAGGCAGGATCGATAAGCGGATAAATAGAGGGACAACCACTACCAACACTAGGAGGTTGGGAGGTCATGCCTGGTAGCCCTATAGGCTCACTACAGCCAGTGGTAACCTATTGCTTCAGTAAGCTGCCTTGCTCCCTAACCAAATGATGGACAGCCTCTAATGCAGCAGTGAGGTTGAGAGTCATGTCTGCCCCTCAGGTCCACTAGTCCGTAACAACTAGTGGTACCATTCGCTTGAGGCAAGCAGAGAATCACCTTGGCTCCCTAACACAGTGCCTGAAAAGTACAACCGCAATATTGAAGTCATACACCAACCACTATATTGAAGTCAGACACCAACATAAAGGGACAACCACTCTATTGAAGTCAGACACCAACATAAAGAGACAACCACTACCAACACTAGGAGGCTGGGAAGTCATGCCTAGTAAAATATAATTAGTTAAATTGTTTCAAATAATTAAATTACAACTTAAAATTACTTTCAAATAAAAATATATATATACCATCCACCACAACATTAAACACTAAATAACCTTAAAATACCACCGTAACCACATTAAACACTAAATAATCAAATAAACAAAAACAAGCCTATAGTACAACTGGGTATTTTATGTAAGTTACAGTTAACTATTAAATTAAAATTAAAAACATACACTAATACTGTTTTATTGAGAGAAAAAAACAGACTATGATTCTATTATAATAAATAAATAAATACCCCCATTCATCTCAATATCTAACCAGTTAAGATATTTCTAATCAGATTATAAATTAAAATAAATCTAATTTCAGTAAATCTTCTCATAGAACTGTAATCAACATCTGAGCAAATCCAGTGTTACCTACCTGAAATTGCCCTTCAGACTTTGAAAGTTGTTGCAGCCTTTTCATTTTAGTTCGATATTCAACGAGCTTCGAGAACTGTTGAGACAGCTCAATCTTTTCGGCGCTCTCAGGAATCCCATCAATGGCTTCTCTGAGAGCCTCAGTTGGAACGAACCTCCATCCGTCCGAATTTCGATTCTGCATCTCTTCGAAAAAATGAAGGGCCGGCCATAAATCCTTGGGCTTCGCCTCGATCATGTCTCCGATATAGGCTTGAATCTGCGTGAGAAAAGCCGACCCCATAAACACTCCATATATTTTATTGGTATCATACCTTTCTGTGCTGGATCTTATACCCTCCTGGGTCACAAGTTGGGCTAATTTTATGACACTTTCAGACGACAGAGAACGGTTATCTGCTATCTGCCTCAGAACATGCATCCCTTCAGGGGAACTGAGATAAGTAATGAGATGGGTTGCAGGAATTGTAACCTGACTTTCCAACCATCTCTCGATTTCTGCTGCAGATCGAAATCCAAGCCTGGAGAAACGATTTCCATGTGAAGGTCCAGAAATGCCTGAGGAATTCCTACCTGAAGGTGCAGGGGGGTTTCTGTTGTTGCCTCGGCCCCTTGGATGACGATTGCGTGGATACCCTCTCTGAGACATGGAAATTCCCCTGGAATTGACTCTCTAGGATTTTACAGAGCCGAATCTATCCCTCAATTCAATTGAGAATTTCTAAAAAGCTGAACATTCTGATAAACTGTTTCTCCTCCCTGATTAGTTTAAATTTATAACAGAACACAGACCAACAGTATTGTGTAGTCTGTATTGCTGCTTGAATAGCTTATGAAAGAAGGTCTCACTCAAGCCTGGCCCTTACAGCTGTGAGTACGGGTGGGACAACATTTAAAGGGTAGAGTACTAAGTTTGTCTCAGACGGTTTGGAAAAATATTATTTGTTTTGGGATTAGAAAAAGCTAAAAAAACTCATGCGCACTCACAGTAATGAGTGTGACAAATTTAAAAGGATTAAGATAAACTGTGTTGCTGCTTGAACCGTTTATAAAAGCAGATAAAGGCATGGTAAGGACATGGGTTATCTAAAATGGTTTGGTTTGGAAAATCCCATTTGCTTTGAGAAGAGGAAGGGAAAATACTAATCTTAATGTTGGTTTTGCTGTGAGACAAATTTAAAGATGTAGTATATAATTTATTTATTTATTTTTAGTGTTGGTAAATAATTTATAAATAAATATTTTAAAATTGTTTTATTAATAATATTTTAAAGGAGATCATTGATTTGGAATCTTTCAATTTTTTTGAAAACAAAGATAAAGTGTTTTAAAACAAATTGATAAGAATTTTTTTGACCGGGCATTACAAGGGGAATAATTTTATTGTGGGGAAGTATTCTATTCTTTAAAGATAATCATTATTAGTTTAAAGCATAATGTGGGGTGGGGAAGCGTTAAATAATTATGTAAAATGGATGGCGCTAAAAATAATATTGTTGTTGACAAAGGTAAAGGATTTAATAATTTACAAGTGTTTGTTGATTCTTACATTATTATCATATGAATAAAAAATGACAAAAATGTTAAAATGTGTTTGTAAGTTATCTTTGAAGAGACCAAAAGTTTAGGAGTTTTTTTCAAGAAGCTAATGGTTTGAGAGTGTTTCTTAACCATCTTGTTCTTTAGCCTATACGCACTAGAGAAATATGTCAAATAATTATGTAGAATGGATAGCACTAAAAATAATATTGTTCTTGAAAAATGTAAACGGATTTAATAATTGATCAGTGTTTGTTGATTCTTACATTGTTATCATATGAATAAAAAATAAACAAAAATGTTAAAACGGGTTTCTAGGTTCTCTTTGAAGAGGTCAAAAGTTTGAGAGTTTTTTTCAAGAAATTAATGGTTTGAGAGTGTTTCTTAACCATCTTGTTTTTAAGCCTATACACACCATAGAAATATGAGCAATCGTGGTTTATTTAAAGTTAAAATTCAGATGTAACGTAGTACTGGGATAATAACATAAAATAAATGCAACTTAGTACTTGGATAATAACATAAAATAGAGATGCGGTCATTTTGGGATATTATCACTTTTTTTTTGAAGTCATGGTGTGAGTTATTTTCTTCCTTCTAACTTTTTAATCAAAATTTAATCTTTAATCATTATGATTATACTAATCATTTTGAAGTCATGGTGTGAGTTATTTTATTTCTAGAGATTAAAGTCATATCCACAATTTTAATCAAAATTTAATCTTTAATCGCTATGATTATACTAATTGTTTTGAAGTCATGGTGTGAGTTATTTTATTTCTAAAGATTAAAGTCATATCTACAATATAAAATGATATCCATTTTGTAAATGAGTAAGTGAAAAAATTATCTTTATGTATTAGCTTCAATGAGCTTGAGAAAGAGTAACTCCACTTATAAATATTTCTTTTTATTTTTTTTAACTTTGAAACGTTGTATAGCAAAATATATTAAAAAAAAATATATGAAAAATACAATATAATTTTGTGAATTTAAAAAAATAATAATAAAATTACAATACTCATTTATTTTTGAATTAAATAGAATTAAAAATCTACAAATAACATAGTTTAAAGTTGTGGTCCCAAATCTACTGGAGCAGTGTTTGTCAATTAAATTTACAAGAAAGAAGAGAATTGAACCAATAATCTTTCAATAGAAAAAATGCTTTAACAACAAAGACTCCATCAACTAAACTAACACTCAAAATTCACACCAAAAAAATATAGAGTCGTCTACCCAAGCGGATAAATTGCCTGAACAGCCAAAAGTTCCCTGAATTCGGGCCAAAAAAAATTCAAAAAATCTTGTAGAGCCAGTGTTTGATTCGTGTTTTTGATGGTGGAAATGGATTTAGCACCACCAAAAATGCTTAGGACACCTAAAATTTTGAAATTTAACAACTATAACTTGGATTTACAAAAATCCTTGCGAGATTTTCTCTAAATATGACCAGAATTTCAATAACTTTCCAAAAAATTACTCCAGCTAATTAAACTACCGCAAAAAATATTAATAAAAGTAAAATATTTTAAACAATATTATTTTATTTAAATAATAATTAACTTACATCCTCTCTTGTTTCCGCACTGCTGGAAAGTTATTCGTTGCTTCCTTCCTATCTGTTTCCGCAATGCAGGAAAGTTATTCGTTGCTTCTCTGTGAAGAACATGAGCGCATAAGATGGTGGTTTCCGTACCTTACTTTTCCGACACGGATTCTACGTGATTTTGACGGCGCAAAGTTTTCTATGCCCAACTCAGTGGAAGTCTCCTTTCATGGATAGTTTTTTAGTTGCTTTTTAAATTTTGTTTCCCTGTGTGATAAAGTTATATAAAAAAATTTAGGAAATCAAAATTTCGTACGATGATTCTTTAAAATATATTAAATTAAATTATATAAAAATTGTGAATATCTCATCATAATAATGGAAATCTAGGTCTATTATTTTTAAATAAATGATGGAATGTATACACATAATAAGATGGATTCTTAGTAAATGTATAAATAGGTTAGCATAAATTTTTAGTTTACAGTTTAATGTCGAGACTTTGTTAATAAATAAATAAATAGATAGGTATGTAAATGATGTAAATATATTTATATAAAATTGCAGTAGGTTTGTTGTGGAGTGAAACTTATCTAAATATTAGTATTATGATATAATATGCAATGATAAAAATGTTTATATAGATTAATAGAAAAGAAAGTCTCCTATTACTAAGTGTTAGGATTAGATTTTATATCTTTTACATTATGTGCCTTCGATGAAGTCATTTATTCTTTTTGAATTACTAAATTAATCATTAAATGCATGTAAAAATAAATTAAATTACACTTAAATAAAATAATTTATTTGGGAGTCCGCATGGAGTAGCTCAAGTGGCAGTGGTCGTGAAATATAGTCTCACCGAACCGGAAGTCTTGGGTTCAAATCTTGGGCTACCCTTCCCGTAGCGGGGTATGTAATGGACATGAAAATAGGAGAGTTCCTACCAAGCTTACAAAAAAAAAAAAAAAATCATTTGGGAAATTTTAGTTATCAGTGCAAGGGGTAAGCTTCTAAGGGATGACTTATGCTATGTTTAGTTAATATCAATATTGTTTATTCGCATTTATGAATTTCACTCTTGTTAGTGTTAAATGGATTAATTAGAAACATGAGAAATTGGTTAATTGGAACTAATATTCATGGGATGTGGGTTATATATTAATAGTATATAATCTCAAAATGTACTTTATACGTTGGACTTTGAGTACCTTTCAATACTTCAAAAAAATGTGAAGAGATCTCTATTTGAATAGCACTAAAGGCACAATGCTTGTTGAGTTCTTGCAAATGAGGTAGCAAGTTAACTAGGCTTGACTGTGTGAAAAGCTCCATAGTTAAGGTAACCTCCTATAAAGTCCTAGTTATAGGACGATTTGATGATTGTTTATATGCAGTTCACTTTGTTGGTGTCAATCTCACTTCTTCACCTTGAGAATATCACTTGATGCAATGATTGTTAAATGGACTATTCAGAATCATGAAAAATTTGTTAATTGCTACTAATACTTATAAAAGGTATAGTTTAACTTATAAACGGAATGATATTTTTCTTCAGAGTATTTTCTAGTTTTTTTTTTTTTTCTCGGTAAATACTAATTCTATTAAAAAAGGTGAAAAAATATGTACAATGAGGTCAAGACCTCAGAGGAGGCCGAGGCCATTCCTCAACCAAAAATTCAGGGACTTTACAGTTTAAACTGTCAACCAGATTTACAATACAGACCTCAGAGATTTGATTTCGATCCCCGACAGATTGACAAAATTTACCAGGACTACAATTAACATAACCTTCAGTGACCTCAAAAATGCTGTAGCAACTAGCATGGCTATCTTTAAAACAAAAATTGAAATCTTTGTTGTCTGAAGTTGCTACCTGAAGCATGAGAATGAAACAGACAAGAACATTTAACTGCAAAAACAGAGACACAGGACCAAAATTGCATAGCATGTGAACCAGAAGGCGAACCGACAGAAAGGAGCAGAGATTAATCCGCATGACTTGAAGTAGCTGGCAGGTCCTTCTTTGCCTGGCTTGGTGAAGCGACCCAGGTCACGAGCCCTTCTTCGTCCAGAACCGGTGCTCCATCAGAATCAGTAACCAAATGTAAAAAACCAGCTGCTCTTTGAGATGGCTCGCAAATAATGTCATTTTCCTGAGCTGGGACAGGCTGCTGAGGCGCAGCCGAGACAGGGGCGTCCTCCTGCATGCGGTCAGCATGAAACACCAACCCAGTCATATCCCCAAGAAGAATGCTGTCATCCTGAGAAGGTGAGGAAGCGGGTGGGGTTGAACTGAGCTGGTTGCTTTCCTCCTCTGAGACAAAAACTGTAAAATTCACCGTCACCACAGGCCTGTTGAGCCGACTCTGGAATATGAACCTGGAGGTC
Organism: Pinus tabuliformis; assembly: GCA_031772625.1. NCBI lineage: Eukaryota > Viridiplantae > Streptophyta > Pinopsida > Pinales > Pinaceae > Pinus > Pinus tabuliformis. The sequence continues at coordinate 1,076,442,861 of CM062811.1, forward strand.
TGGTAAGAGTTATTAGGGATAATCCTATCTTGGTCTAAAGGCGGAGATGAGGGAGGGACTAAGGCAATGGGGGCAACCTGCTGGGGAGCTGGTGGAGAGCGACCCCTGATCCCTGACCGACCTCCACGACGCGGAATGCCTCGACTGCGAGGCATTGTAACAGCAGCAAGAGACCTGAGGGAACGAGTGAGACAGAGTGAACCTGAGATGGTGGGAGAATTGATAAAATCCTGCCTATTCCAGAGCCGGGCAATTAAGCGGACAGGAAAGACCAGACAAGGGCATTGAGGCGACATCGCTTCATAAAGAGCGGAAGCATTAACTGCAACAGCGGTGTTGAGCCATTCCACGTTAATGAGCCGAATTGTGAGCAGAGTAGCCATGCTCGCATTGAAGTCAAGCTCGCTTCGAGACTGAACAGGCATTAATTCACTTGCCCTGAACCTGAAGTAACCTCCTACGCCGCGTACCTTGTAGACCTTCCGCCTGCCATCCGTCAGGCCAGGTGTCTGCTTGGTATGATCTGTCATTGAATGCGGTTGTGATCACCTGCATCCTGGTCAGAGTATTTTCTAGTTAAGTTTAATTAAAATCCGACATATTTTTAACAATTTGAATTTAAGTTGTTTAATTGTAGAATTTGAGTGTCTCCGCAGTTTTTAAGGATGTTGAATCCATATATGCATTCAAAAATGTATTATAAACAACAACAAAAAAACCATAGTGGGTGAAAAGGCCAGACCATTTCATATATAAATTAAGCTACTCCATTATAAAATATAGATTATAAATTAATGTCTTACCCTATACTAATAATCTCAAAAACAATATTTCATTGTCAAAACCCCTAACACAAAAATTTAATTATTTGTAATTCATAATATTATAATGTAATTAGCATTATATAAAAAATTATAAAAATGTTTTTGTGTTTTGGCAGATTTACATTAATTAGCATTCGTAAAAATTTATAAAATTGTTTTTTTGTTTTGTCATGTTTACATTGAACAGTGTATGTAGTTCTAGATGAAGAGTTTTTTTTCAATTTATAAAATTATTAAATCTTTTTTTAATTAAATATAATTTCATGTATCGTATTATTTAAAACAAGATTTATGAATTTTATCAATATTGAATTCATAAAATATAAATATGTCATAAATACAATTTCATCTCAAATGAGAAAAATAATAATTTGTGATTTAAATAGTTTATGTTATATGAATTAATATTTTTTATTATTTTTTAACACAAAACTTCATTAAAAAAATTATTAAGCTCTAAATTATTTTATAAATATATATTTATTTTTTATTTTATTTTGAGAATCTTACTCTCTAATATTTATTTAATTTTTTATTTATTTTAATCTTATAAATTTAATAAATTTAATTTTAAGTTATATATATATATATATATATATATATATATATATATATATATATATCCCATGGGGCTTTGGATTGACGGTGAATGGGTACATTGTTAAAGCACTCCTTGTGATAGGTCACTAGTTCAAATCCCCGTGAGTACTTAGGTAGTATTATATATATATATATATATTAAAAAAAAATATGAAATAATAAAATTGATAGTTAATATTTTAACTTTAAATATTATGAAATATTTAAAAGAAATCAATTTTAGTGCCTAGCACACAATTGAATACATTACATTCTAATATATTGATCACTTTCTCTATTATAAAATAAATTACATATCATATTTTATTTATATAATTAATTTGGCAAATTAATTTAATTAGTTAAATATTTTAAATTTAATAAAAAATAACATTAATCTTTTAAAACAATTATTTTTTTATATACTTTATTCAATATTCTCATCAATTTAAATAAAATAAATTTCATATCATATTTTATTTATATAATTAATTTGGCAAATTAATTTAATTAGTTAAATATTTTAAATTTAACAAAAAAATAACATTAATTTTTTAAAATAGTTATTTTTCTTATATACTTTATTCAATATTCTCATCCATTTAAATAAATAATTAATACCAAATATTTTTTTTAAGCAATTTTTAATTTTTAATTTTGAGTACGGGTGGGAAACATTTAAAGGGTAGAGTACCAATTTTATCTCATACGGTTTGGAAAAATATTATTTGTTTTGGGATTAGAAAAAGCTAAAAAATACTCATGCACACTCACAGTAATGAGTGTGACACATTTAAAAGGCTTAAGATAAACTGTGTTGCTGCTTGAACAGTTTATAAAAGCAGATAAAGGCATGGTAAGGACAGGGTTTATCTAAAATGGTTTGGTTTGCAAAATCCCATTTGCTTTGAGAAGAGTAAGGGAAAATACTGATGTTAATGTTAGTTTAGTTGTGAGACAAATTTAAAGATGCAGTATATAATTTATTTAGTTATTTTTAGTATTAGGTAAATAATTTATAAATAAATATTTTAAAATTGTTTTATTAATAATATTTTAAAGGAGATGGTTGGTTTGGAATTTTTTAAATTTTGAAAAAAAAAAGATAAAGCCTATAGCATCAGCATAAGAATAAGAATAATGGCTCTAAAACAAAATGATAAGAATTTTTTTTGACGGGGCATTACAAGGGGAAGAATTTTATTGTGGGGAAGTATTCTATTCTTTAAAGATAATCATTATTAGTTTAAAGCATGATTTGGGGAAGGGTCAAATAATTATGTAAAATGAATGGCGCTAAAAATAATATTGTTGTTGACAAAGGTAAAGGATAGATTCTTACATTAATATCATATGAATAAAAAATGAACAAAAATGTTAAAATGTGTTTCTAAGTTATCTTTGAAGAGGCTAAAAGTTTGGGAGTTTTTTTCAACAAGCTAATGGTTTGAGAGTGTTTCTTAACCATCTTGTTCTTTAGCCTATACACACTAGAGAAATATGTCAAATAATTATGTAGAATTGATAGCACTAAAAATAATATTGTTGTTGAAAAATGTAAAAGGATTTAATAATTTATAAGTGTTTGTTGATTCTTACATTGTTATCATATGAATAAAAGATGAACAAAAATGTTAAAATGTGTTTCTAGGTTCTCTTTGAAGAAGCCAAAAGTTTGAGAGCTTTTTTCAAGAAGCTAATGGTTTGAGAATGTTTCTTAACCATCTTGTTCTTTAGCCTATACACACTATAGAAATATGAACGATGATGGTTTATTTAAAGTTAAAATTCAGATGCAACGTAGTAGTACTTGGATAATAACATAAAATAGATACAACTTAGTACTTGGATAATAACATAAAATAGAAACACGGTCATTTTGGGATATTATCACTTCTTTTTTGAAGTCATGGTGTGAGTTATTTTCTTCCTTCTAACGTTTTAATCAAAATCATTATGATTATACTAATTATTTTATTTCTAGATATTAAAGTCATATCTACCATATAAAATGATAGACATTTTATAAATGAATAAGTGAAAAAATTCTTATTATGTCTTAGCTTAAATGATACTTGAGAAAAAGTAACTCCACTTATAAATATTTTTTTATTTTTTTATAAAACTTTGAAATGTTGTATAACAAAATATATTTAAAAAAAAACATATGAAAAATATAATATAATTCTGTGAATCAAACAAAAATAATGATAAAATTACAGTACTCATTTAATTTTGAATTAAATAGAATTAAAAATCTACAAATAACATAGTTTGAAATGTGGTCCCAAATCCACTGTAACAATACAATACTGACTCTACCAACTAAATTAATTCTCAAAATTTACACCAAAAAAATATTATTAAAAATAAAATATTTTAATTTTATGTAAATTTAATATTATTTTATTTAAAATCAATTTAAAAGTAGCCCCACAGATATTGAGACCCGTATATTCTCTGTTTCAGCAGTGCTGGAAAGTTATTCGTTGCTTCCTTCGTAGCTGTTTCCGCAATGCCGGAAAGTTATCCGTTGTTTCTCTGTGAAGAACATGACCCTATAAGATGGTGGCTTCCGTACATTACTTTTACAACACGGATTCTACGTGATTTTGACAGTTCAAAGTTTTCTAGTCCAAGTCAGTGGAAGTCTCCTTTGATAGATAGTTTTTTAGTTGCTTTCTAAATTTTGTTTCCTTGTGTGATAAAGTTAAAAAAAAAAAAAATTAGGAAATCAAAATTTCGTACGATGATTCTTTAAAATATATTAAATTAAATTATATAAAATGGTGAATATCTCATTATAATAATGGAAATCTAGCTCTACTATTTTTAAATAAATGATGGAATGTATACACATAATAAGATGGATTCTTAGTAAATGTATAAATATGTTAGCATAAATTTTTAGTTTACAGTTTAATGTTAAGACTTTGTTAATAAATAGATAGGTATGTCAATGATGTAAATATATTTATATAAAAGTGTAGTAAGTTTGTTGTGAGTGAAAATTATGTAAATATTAATTTGGTAATATAATATATAAAGATAAAAAATGATCATATAAATTAGGAAAGAGGTTCGGGTCTGGAGTATGTGTTTTAAAACTGCCTCTGTTTGGCTAAGAGTTGGTCTTCCTCGGAGGTAAGGAAACAGGTTAACGGCCCAAGACCCAGAGACATCTGGCAGGAGTGAAAGCCTGCTCCCTTACGGACAGGTTATTCCAAGTGGCGTGGTTTTCCTTGATAACAGTGATGCCTCAACTCGCGGATAGCAGCGAGAGATGGTTGTCCTCAATGTTGGTTTGACAACTGAGTTTGATAGGTTTTTCCACCTTTTGAGAAAAAAAAAATTAGGAAAAAGGTTATGATTTTTAGCGAGCCAATGGAAAAGAAAGTTTCTTTATTGTTGAGTGTTAAGTTTAGATTTTAGAATTTTTTTCACTATGTGTCTTAAATGAAGTTATTTATCTTCTTTGAATTATTAAACTAATCATTGAATGCATGTAAAAAGTTGGTGGGAAAGTTTTCTATAGAAGTTTAAGAAGTAAGAATTGAAAATAAATTAAATTACACTTACATAAAATAATTCGTTTGGGAAGTTTTGGTTATCAAGTGCAAAGGGTAAGCTTCTAAGGGATGACTCATGCTATATTTAGTTAATATCAATATTGTTTATTCACGTTTATGAATTTCACTCTTATGAGTGTTAAATGGACTAATTAGAAACATGAGAAATTGGTTAATTGGAAATAATACTCATGGGATGTGGGTTATATATTAATAGTATATAATCTCAAAATGTACTTTATATGTTAGACTTTGAGTACCTTTCAATACTTTAAAAAATTGTGAAGAGAGCTCTATTTGAATAGCACAAAAGGCACAATGCTTGTTGAGGTCTTGCAAATGAGGTAGCAAGTTAACTAGGTTTGACTGTGTGAAAAGCTCCATAGTTAAGGTAACCTCCTAGAAAGTCCTAGTTATAGGATGACTTGATGATTGTTTATATGCAATTCACTTTGTTGGTGTCAATCTCACTTCTTCACCTTGAGAACATCACTTGATGCAATGATTGTTAAATGGACTATTCAAAATCATGAAAAATTGGTTAATTGCTACTAATACTTATAAAAGGTATAATTTAACTTATAAACGGAATGACATTTTTCTTCAGAGTATTTTCTAGTTAAATGTATTATAAACAACAAAAAAATCATAATGGGTGAAAAGGCCAGGCCATTTCATATATAAGTTAGGCTACTCCGTTAAAAAATATAGATTATAAATTAATGTCTTACCCTATACTAATAATCTCAAAAATAATATTTCATTACCAAAACCCCTAACACAAAAATCTAATTATTTGTAATTCATAATATTATAATGTAATTAACATTATATAAAAAAATTATAAAATTGTTCTTTTACATTAAAATTATAATGTAATTAGCATTATATAAAAACTTATAAAATTGTTTTAGTGTAGTGTTTTGGCATGTTTACATTGAAGAGTGTATGGAGTTCTAGATTGAGAATTTTCTTTCCATTTATAAAATTATTAAACATTTTTACCAACATTTTTACAATTAAATATAATTGTATGTATCGTATCATTTAAAACGAGATTTATGAATTTTATCAATATTCAATTCATGAAATGCAAATATGTCATAAATGCAATTTCATCTCAAATGAGAAAAATTATAATTTGTAATTTAAATTTTTATGTTATATAAATTAACATTTTTTATTATTTTTTAACATAAAACCTCATTAAAAGAATTATTATGTTCTAAATTATTTTATAAATATATATTTATTTTTTATTTTATTTTGAAAATCTAACTATCTATTATTTATTTAAATTTTATAAATTTTATAAATTTAATTTTAAATAATTAATATATATAGATATAAAATTAATTATAAAATAATAAAGTTGATAGTTAATGTTTTAACTTTAAATATTTAAAAATATTTAAAAAAGAACAGTTTTAGTGCCTCGCACACAATTGAATACAATATACAGATTACATTTTAATATTGATCACTTTCTCTATTATAAAATAAATTTCATATCGTGTTTTATTTATATAATTATTTTGCCAAATTAATTTAATTAGCTAAATATTTTAAATTTAATAAAAAATAACATTAATCTTTTAAAATAATTATTTTGATGTATACTTTATTCAATACTCTCATCAATTTAAATAGAATAATTAATACCAAATATTTTTTATTTAATTATTTAATTATTATTATTTTATTTTCATACCATTAATTTTCATTTTTCCACTTCATTTCTTTATCAACTTTTCCTTATATTTCTTCTTTATTTACTTAAGGAAAAAATATGGAAACTACTTTGATTAACTAGATCCACCTAATTATTTATACCACTTGTCGACTTCCCGTGACACTTTTGATGTATAGACCTAATAATAGACAGAAAGGAGCATACCCGCTCTCGTTGACCAGAGGCTCTCAATTATTTATAAATCCCATATTGCTGACCAATTTTGTAGTAAAAGACTTTTAGTTTCACGATCTTATAAAGATAGGATTGATCTTACCGATTAATTAATTATGTGTAATATTAATTCTTTAAAAAATATATGAATTTTAATCAAATCTGTTATATAAAAAATAACTATAATTATATATAATTATTAATTAATTTTAATTTGTATTACACGTTTTTATTATATTATAATTTGTTTTTTATTATTTTAATACTTAAATTATATAACAAATATTATATTTATATATATATAAAATCAGTTGTTGCAATGGCCTCTTACATGGGTTAATATTTTTTCCAAATTTTAATCTACACCGAGCACCCAATTTTCTATCTGGCCTGGAAAAGAATATTTTAAATTTTTATTGTTTTAAATGTATTTAAGAAATAATTAACTTTCATCTTTCCCATCCGTTCCTGTACTAAACAAAAGTTATTCGTTTCTTCGTTGTGAAGCGACTCTATATACGGGACCATAAGATGGTGCCATAGGCTCGCATGGCACAACTAAATATTTTATTATTAAGTGTTAAGGTTAGATTTTATTTTTTCGGCATTATTTGTTTTTTAAATGAAGTTATTTATTTTATTTGTATTTTAAAATCAAAAGTATTTATGAGGTATAAATTAATTAGTTTGTGTGGGGTTTAGTTATTATTAGGTTTATTAGGTCACAGGTTTGAGGGTCATTTTTGGGGAAATTAAACTATCTTAAGAGGTGTCCAAGCTTGATTGAGCTTCACACAATCGTGGTGATAGTGTCCTACTAGTGGGTAAATCATTCTTCCATCCAACATTGGGGTTTGGCCTGACATAAGTACAACCTAAGTGTAAAAGTCTCATATTTCTCCTTATCATAAGTAATGTTAGTCATGATTCCCTTTAATCCAATCATTCTTCCATCCAACATTGGGGCATGACCTGGCCTAAGTACAACCTAAGTGTAAAAGTCTCATATTCCTCCTTATCATAAGTAATGTTAGTCATGATTCCCTTTAATCCATTCACCGCCATTCATTCCATTAATTCTATCATTCTCACGCTCATGCTTTAAATTGCTCATGCATTATTCTCCATTAATAACGGTGAACCAACATGAAAATTGACCAAATCAATATTATGAAGCTAAAATTGGAAACCTTGAACAAAAGATATAGGGGTATAGATAAACATAGAGGTTTGGCTAATGAGGAATCCATAATCCATTATGTAGTTGTTACTCTTAAGGTGTTTAAGAACCAATTATTATTCTTACAAGTGATTCCTAGAAAGTAAAGTATATATTTGATTGAACTCTTTCTACCACATTAAAAAACACTAATGGGAAGAATATCCCCTAGGAACTATTGATTAAAGAATAAGAATAGCTTCCTTGTGCTGTGTGAAACGTTGTAAGAAAGTGTTATGGTTCCTTGATAGTTAGATGAGATGCCTTGAATGCTCTAAAATAAGCACATTAACTGAGCATGAGAAAACACAGATACCCTATTTTGGGGGACATTTAAACTAAATACTTATAATTGAGTGGAAAAATACACATATACAATAAATTTCTTGAAATAACTGTTACTTAAAAAATAAATCACTACCATTATTTAAAAATATACAAAGCTATTAACTTATGTTATGGAAATTTGTATATTTGCTTAAATCTATTCATAAACCTTGATTGCTACAAATTCTTATGAATCCATACTCATTTAATTTTAATGGTCACACATGCAAGCATTTTATTTAATGTTGATCCTTCTCAAAAGGTTGAAGGCAAACTTATATAGTTGGTATGGTGTATTGTGGAGATATAACCTCTAAAAGTTAGAATTTACAAACCCTATACAATGACTACCTGCCCCATTGCTAAGAAGGGTCTAGCGCGAAAACATACAAGTGAAAAGAAAAAAATGACATTTATATAGCAAGCTTTGAGTGTCTATATACAAAACATTGTAATTATATTGCTTACAATAAAATGTTTTGAGCAATGTGTTTTTCATGTAAGAAGTTTGTCAATATGAATACGTATCAAATGTTTGTTAAGATTCTCGAGAAGGAACAAATAAGTGTTGTAGTTCTATGTATGACATATTGACTTATTGTATACGTACAAACCATTGATTTATAAACAATAGTAGTGGTGGTATAATGATCAGATAGGTTGAAATATTAATGAAAATGGTGAGGATTAAATAAATATAAATTTTGTAATTATTAATAAAAATGGTAATGGTGTATACTAAATTTTTAGGGATAAGGAAATATTGTAAATATGAAAATAAAAAGATAAAGAGATATTGGAATATGAATTCCAGAGAGTTTTTCTCTATACAATGACTTTTTCTAATAGAAACTTTTTTTAATAGAAATTAATTAATTTCGTGGAGTTACCAATATTTTGTCTGACATGGTATCAAAGCATAGTTCCCATTTTAACATTTCTCTACTGCCATTTTCTTTGCACCCGCTCAAACATGTCTCTGCAAACCAACAGAAGTTGTGCGCTCATTTCCATTAAAATATTATATTTGCACTATTATTCTTTGCATTGAACAATATTTGCTTTTAAACAGTGATACATAGTGCGTACGATGGTCCCTTGGATGAGTGCATTGCATATTGAATAGTGACTTTAACCCTGGATTATATGTGCGTTGCATTGAGTTATGTGTTGTTTCTCTATGCTCTTAACATACATTGGTCAAGGAATACAAAGTGTTTGAAGCATTGATTGCCAATGGAGCATCATTTATTGGGAATGGAGTCTTGAATTTCTCGTAAAACTTCTTTAAATAGAATTGATGCTTATATCAAGTGCGTTGGTATATAATTGAGGCAGGTGTTGGTTCGTTGATTACGTTGTGGATGTGTTGCCTATTATATGTTGCTTGATGTTATATGTCATGCATTGGTGTTGGTTCATGCTCTTTGATGTTATTTGTCTTTATCTTTGTTGCTCATGGTAGGTATGTCATATGCATTGGCATTGGTATGTCGAAGCATATTTCTGCGTTGAACAATCTGTCAATGTATTGAAACTCTCATACTATATGTGTTGGTTTGTGCTTACTATATGATTTGTTGGTTTCTATTCATATGCATTGGTTATTTGCACATTTTGTATTGAAGTATTGGGATCTGCACATATTATATTAAATAAGTTTGTAATAGAAGGGTATCAAGAATGTTGTTTAAATAATTACAAAAACAAAATGTAAGAGAGTAAGTTTTTGATTGCTTTGGAAATTGAAAGTTCTTTGAAACCATTACCATTTACAAGAATTGTCAGCAAATATTTCCTTTTTTCAAATGCATTGACTCATCTCTATAGTTGGAGTAGTTCTCTCTAGCAAAGAGAACTACCATGAATGGTCCAGAAAGAGAAATCATACCCTCATTTTCAATGAACTTTGGAAAGGTGTTTGTGAAGGAGAAAGTGGCAATCCTCTTGAAAATCCCACATCAGAGAAAGAGCTCACCACACGGGAGAACAATATCAACAAGGCCTATGCCTTGATTGCTACATCAATAAATGAAGAGGTGAGTCATCAGATTGCACCATTCGCAAATGCTTTGAGTGCTTTAAAGAAGCTAAAATACATATATGACACACTTAGAGCTTGAAGTAGTCCAATTAATGATCAAACTCTTCAATCTAGAATTGAAAAATGATGATCCCCTTACCCCACCCTCTGAAATCAGAGCTATTATACATTATGTAGAAGCCACCAGTGTTAAAATGGATGTTCATCTCATATCTTTCGCCAAGGCATTATATCCTACTTATTCTCATTATCTTGAATCATTACACGCCAACGGTAAACTAAAGGAGATTTCCTTTGAATCTCTTATGGAGAAGTTTGCACAAAAGAGAGAGATTTTGGGAATAAGAAGGCAGTTGCTCAATCTTCTAAAGAATTTGTGTGTCTTGCATAGAAAGAGAAGGATCAAGCACAAGATTCTTCTAGAGGAAGAGGTGGCAGAAGAGGACGTGGAAAGAAGAATAACAAAGGCAAGGGGGGAAACATTACCAAGGAGGAATACCTAATATGCATTGTATATGTTGCAACATAAATGGACATGATGCTTCCACATGCAAGCTCTCTTGGGACAAAATCAAACAAGAAAGAGATGAAGAGAAAGGAAAATCACCAGACCCAAGAAAAGGTAAAACACATAAATCTGATAATTATATTGTGGCATATTGCAATATTGGAGTAACTAAAGACTTTTTTAATGCTTCACTTGCTTCGTTGAAAGATGCATGTTTGCTTGATCTAGGAGCAACCTACCACATGACCTTTCAAAAGGATTTATTTGAAGATTTCAGCGACAATGTAGATGGAGTAGTCCACTTTGCAGACAATTTAAAACTCAAGCCATCCAGACTTAGCACCGTCAAGGCTCAAACTACCTGGTCTGCACTACTTTCTTCTACATGACGTTCTCTACGTCCCAGAGTTGTGGAGAAACTTTTTGTCTTTAGTTCACATATTCCAACAAGGACACTCCATTCACATGTTTGATGGCAAAGTTGAGGTGACAAAATCATCAGACAACTCACTTGTTAGGACTAGGATTGAAGACGAAAGACTCTTGAAGCTGCAAGGAACCTCTGCTCATGCACAAAACTTTGCACACAGTTCTCAGTATGATGAAGGTACACTACCATCCAGTCTCTTATGACATGCTAGATTTGGACATCTGAACTATGGCAATCTTCATTTATTGAAGAGAAATGGTGTTATTGGTTTGCCAACCATTCCTAGGAAACTTAAGCAATGTGATGATTGTATCTTAGGAAAACATAACAATTAGTCATTTCATGATTCTCATTCTATAGCACATAAAAAGCTTGAACTGATTCATTCTGACTTGTGTGGCCCTATACTTGTTCCTTCTGCAAATGGAAATAAATACATGATGACTTTTATTAATGACTACACCAGAATGTGTTGGGTATATCTATTGAAGAACAAATTTGAAGCTTTTGAAACTTTCAAAAACTTTCATGCATGGATTGAAAATAATACACAACCTCATAGTGGCTATATTCATAATGATAATGGAAAGAATACACTTCAAATGAATTTGAAAACTATCTTCCCTGACATGGGATTCAACATCAAACAAATGTGCCTTATAATCTCCAACAAAATGGTGTATCTGAAAGAATGAACATGACAATCTTAAATATGGTACATTCAGTGATGTTTTTCAAAAATGTTACGTTGATCTTCTGGGTTGATGTAGTTCTTTGTGTTGTTTATATTAAAAATATATGTCAATCCCATGCTCTAAAAAACAAGACTCCCTATGAAATGTGGTATGACCCCCATTCCTTCGGTGAGGCATCTCAGGGTTTTTGGTTCCACCCGTTGTGCCTTGATTCGTAAGGAACATAGAAACAAACTTGGTTCAAGGAGTCGAAAATATATCTTCTTGGGGTACTTAGATATCTCCAAAGCATATCGTCTCTAAGATGAAGTAAATACAAAGTTTATACTGTCTAGAGATGTATTTTTTCTTGAATCTTCCAAGACTAACAATGTTGTTGAGCGACTACTTGATCGCTTAGACAGATTCAGGCATGCAAAATATTTTCAGGAATTTGATAATGAGATTCCATATCTTGAAGGGGGGATCCCTATCATGGATTACTTTGTGGAATCTCCTTCTAAAGCATTCTCTCCCCCTCATGAAGCTCCAACCATTGATTAAGAAGACACTTTGAGTGATGTGATTGACAGAATTGGAAGGCTAAATCTTGATTCAGCCTCATCTTAGTCAAATGAACATCCTTGGCCATCTCAGAAAGGTCTTCCAAAATGGCTCACTAAGATAATTGAAACTATTGAGGTTGGAAAGGCAAAAATGAGAATTTCTACTAGACATAATGGAGGTGATGTAGAAGATTCTAATTCAACTGTTGATATGGATGCTTCTTATGATTGTGAATTAAATTTGTTAACCAACTTCCTTTAAATAAGTTGCTTCTCATGATGAATGGAAAGAAGCAATGCAGAAAGAGTATGATGCTCTTATAAAGAATGCAACCTGGAAGTTGGTGGAACCTCCATTTGGAACAAAACCGATTCGTTGCAAGTGGGTCTTCAAGAACAAGTATAAAGCAAATGGCTTGAAAATCATAAAGCAAGGCTCGTGGAAAAAGATTTTTCACAGAAAGAAGGGGTCAATTATGAGGAGACTTTTTCCCCCACAAAAAAATGGGCTACCATCTAGATTCTCTTTTCCTTGGTAGCTCAGAATGGATGGAAAGTCCATGAAATGGATGTAAAAACCTCCTTGAATGGAGATCTGAAAGAAAATGTTTTTATGTCTCAATCAGAAGGATTTGTTGTGAAGGGATAGGATAAAAAGGTATATAAGCTTATTAAATCCTTGTATGGCCTCAAACAAGCACCATGAGCCTGGTACGAAAAATTGGTTGAGCATCTCCTAAAACTAAATTTCAAACACTATGATCTTGATGATGCAACATTATTTGTCAAGAAAGTTGGAAAAATTGTTGTATATCTTGTGGTATATGTAGATGATCTATTGATGACAGGGAACAATCAAAATTATATTGCATCCATAAATAATGAATTAAAGAAAGGTTTTGAGATGACATATTTGGGATATGTTCACTACTATCTGGGTATTGAGGTAACCAAATAGCAGAAGTTTATATTCCTCTCTCAAAAGAAGTACATTGGAGATTTGTTGAACAAATTTGGCATGGTTGAATGCAATCCTTTGACCACTCCAATGGAACAAAATTTAAAGCTCACATCCAAATAAGGAAATGAATTTGAGGATGCAACAAAGTACAGACAACTCGTAGCAAGTATTAACTACCTCATTACTACCAGTCCAAGCATTTCATTTGTTGTTGGAATCCTTTCCAGATTTATGAAAAACCTTTTGAGGGTCATGAGTCTGTTGCAAAAACAGTTCTAAGGTACTTGAAGGGAACTAAAGAATTTGGACTCAAGTATAGACAGGTGGATGACTTCAGCTTGATTGAATACTCTGATTCAGATTTTGATGGAGATAAAGAAAATGGAGTATCTACTTTAGGTTCTCTTATGAGTCTAGGATCAGGAGTTATCACCTAGAAGTCATGCAAACAATTAGTTCTAATAGATTCCACAACAAAGGTAGAATATGTGGCAGTTGTAGAAGCAACAAAGGAAATTGCATGGCTCGGGAAAATTCTTGAATATTTGCATGAGAAACAAGTGCATTCTACTCCTCTTTTGATTGACAATACTTATGCAATAAAATTGGTCAAGAACCCAAAGTCCCATGATCGAACCAAGCATATCAATACAAAGTATCATTTGATTTGATATCATGTTGAGGCCAAGACTATTCACCTACACCATTGTTCCACAAATGAGAAGATTGCAAACATCTTCACCAAAGCACTTGGAAGAGAAAAGTTTAAAAGATTCAAAATGATGCTTGGACTCACCAACATCCCTTCAGATTAAAAGGGGGGACATGTTGACGCCTAATCTTTAGGGATTGAAAAATATTGTAAAGATAAAAATAAGAAGACGAAGAGACATTGGAATATGAATTCCAAGAGTCTCACTCTCCAATGTATATTAATGACTCTTCGTAAGAGAAATTAATCTGAGTTACCAATACCAGGTCTGACAGTAACTAAATATTAAATAAGATAATATTTTGATATATTTAATTTTCATTTATAAAAATAAATATTCAATTGTTATTATTAGTTCAAAGTAAACATTATAGTATTGATTTTGTATTAATTATGTTGTCATAAATATTCATTTATTTGTTAATGTAAAACATTAGATAAAATTGTTTTGTTATATATTAAAATTTTATTTTTGTAACATTTATAGAATTGAAGTTTAGTGTAGAACTAAATTCAAAATTCAAAATTCAAAAAAAAACTTAAAAAGTCAAAATTAAAAGGCAATAAATTGAAATAGAAAAAGTAAGAAAAAAAATTGAACATTCGGAAAAGCTAAAGATTGTTTAATTTATTTTTTTTATACTTGAAACTCCTAATCTTGTGAAGATTTTTTAACAAATATAAATATAATAATAATACATATTAAAAAAAAATCAATTGGAAGATCTAGAAAGAAAAGTGATCTAGATGCACGTAGAGCAATACAAACAACAGTGGTTTCATCAACTACTAAAGAAATTTGTTTGATAAAATCTATAGAAAAATCATTAGGGACCTCATGGAAAACATTGCATAGGCATAGGAAAAATCAATTGAAAATAGAGTGCAAATGATGAGCTTGCTTGCTGGACAGTTATTTGTAGGCAACCATACAAAGAGAGACTTGGAGAAAATGTGAAAAAAATGATATATGAATATTGGATCAAAAATTCATGTATTTCACCAAAAGAAAGGGATGTGATGCAACGAAGAATAACACGGAATCAATATGAAGAACATGCAAAGCATATCTTGGACACCACTTAGATAGAGTTGTTCAAAAAGTTCAAAGAAGAGAATCATGGAATTAATGCCTCAATTAGTACTTTTGTGCAACAAAATCCATGGTATGTTAAACCTATCACTGTACGTGACACTTTTTGTTGTCGTTATCATGTGGAATTTCAATTATATTGTGACACCTTCCTTAATTTTGGTAAAACATTTTGGAAAAAATCACCTCCTCCTTCCACTATCCATGATTTCATATCCTAAATTTTGTGGAAGAGAAAATCATGAATTATTTTAACAAAAGAAATGTGTTGGTGGTAAAAAATGTGATCATTGTGGAAATTTGACTTTGTTTCACAACAAAAATCCTATTGATATGAATGAGCAACCATTGTCCAACATAAAAGTGGAATGGAAGAGATATGAATATATCCATACATTGATTGGTTCAAGTAGTAGTACAAGTGCTAGAAGTATTGATTTACAAGAAGAAGAAATTTCTGTGATAGAGTTTTTGAAGAAGTTTGAGACAAAAATTTATAAATACACCAAGCATTCTCATAGAGTTCGATGGCAAGAACCGCAATTCAAAAAACACTGTGATTTTTTTCCACTAGGGACCATTTTGTCGATAGTTGATTTTGCATAAAATTACACATTTGTTGCACAAAATGAAATACCGAGTGAATATTATCATTTTGACCAGGTCTCTACGCTTGTCCATGTTTTATAGAGACATGCTGAACAAAACTTTGATCATATAGAAAGCACCAGTGAGAATCGATATGTTATTAAAGAATATCATTTTTATATCAGTGATAATTGTACACACGATACACATTTTGTACAAAACATTGCTTTGATAAGATTTATGACTCATTGAAAGGTCGTGGAATAAAATTCAATGAACATTGGATATGGTCAGATGGATGTGCATGTCAATTCAAATATTAACGATCATTCTTTTGGTTGTGTAGTCTTCATATGAAAACCAACATTAAACATTGCTTGAATTTCTTTGAGACTCGTCATGGAAAAGGAGAACATGATGGCACATGGGCATGTATAAAACGAGCACTTCGAAGATACCAAATGGACCACTATAGAAACCGACTTGTCTCAGTTGAACAATTTGTTCAATGGTGCATTGTTGCACTAATACATGAGACTAACCCATCAAGGGAGGTACGCATGTATGTACATATATATTAACTTTTATATATTTTTGATATATATATGATAATTTTTATTAATTTTTAAAATTTAAAATTTATAAATTATATAGTTTAAATAACTCATCGATGATTATCTTTGATATATACATTGTATTTTAAATAACATATTTAAATTCTTGTTTTAATTTACTACAAGTTTTTTTGGCATATTGGAGTCCAAGATGTAGATAGATCGATTACATATGAAGCTGAAACAGTAAAAGGGACTTGAAAATTGCATTCAATTAAAACAAAAGAGTATTGAAATACATTTGCATTTGGTAGAAGAAAAGAACCGTGTTTTTGTCTTGTTTTCATAGAGGACACACAATTCAATGATGTTTGTGAAAAAGATATGTATGTGAAACCTTGGCAACATACAAAACTTAATACAAAGGGGATAATGTCACTTGCAAGCTTCGAAGAGATGGAATGAGAGGAGACTATATTGTCATCTGAAGGTGATCGAATTTTTGATCTTGTTAAAGAATGTAACATTTCAATTGCTTTCAAAGGATGTGTGTGTTATGTTTTTTAAATCATTGTGTATAAGTATCTAGATAATAGTTAAAATATAGATCTAAATCTAATAAAATCAAGTACATGTTGATAACTAATTTCTTGTTAAATATGATATGAATTTACACTATTTTTTTATTGTGTAGGAGATGTTTTTGTTGTAGTTGCAGTCATTAACAATATATAAAATGTCAGCTATTATTTGATGTGGTGCACTAAACGAAAGATGAAGTTCTTGGAGGACTATGATGATAACAATTTTATATATGAAAGAGGGCCTATTATACTGAAAGGATATTTTTTCCAAGAAAATCATCAAACCAAGAGTCATGTTTACTTTCAAGACTATCAACCAGATGCCATAAGTTGTCAATATAGTCACTTGGTGTCTGCAGCACAGATAAAGTTGATAAAAATTCAATCAAGAAAAAAATCAAAATTTAAAAAATGGAGAATGTCAAAAGCTAACCATGAGCGGATCATTGAGGATGGAAATCCATTAGAATTTTTTTAATTGAACTAACCAACAATACCTTCTCCTTGTATTCTTCTTTGAGAAAGAGTTCAAGTCGATTGTTAGCCTTTCTCTTTTTGCACTCTTAAGTTGTCCATTTTAGCTAGTACTAGGTATTACAAAATTGTTTTCATTAATATGGTGGATTTGTTGTTAAGTTAAAGGAAATTCAAAGATCCAAAATATTAATATAATGTAAGGATGTAGCATATCACAATCTTCTTTTTTGTTTTTTATTATACACCTATCATATTTGCACTGCATTTTTCTTTTTTATGTCATCATTTTATCTTTTCAAATATTTTTAGCGCTATCTTAGTAACATTATTTACTTTATTAAAATCGCATTAACATTAATTTCAAATGTTTTGTATCTCTTGTTGTTACACTAGAATTTGTCAACATGACTATTTGCAGTCAGTATGGCTCCATCAATAACCATATTGTCCTCCTTGGCAAGTCTTATACCTCTGCTCTTCATGTCAAACTCCAAAAAAGAGAGAAAGCCTTTAAAAAATCAATATAACTCTGGTTCCGCACTTTCTCTTACTCTTACCTGCGGGCACGCACCTCAAGTACATAATACCTGCGTACTTGTACGCTCTGTCTGTAAAGGGGTGGGTGCGTACCCCTGTAAAAGTCAAAAGGCGCAAGTTTTACTTCAAAAAACTTACTTGCGGTCGATTCTAGAGCATTCTAGAAGATGGTTTGACGTGGATTGAGCGCCTCCAGATGGTTCATGCATCCCAATGAAAGAGGAACTTATCCCGTGAAGAGGGGAGCTATCCCTTTGAGAGAGGGGCTTATCCCATTGATGGTGGACCTGTTTAACTTCCTCCAAAGCATTATAAATACAGGCATTGGGCTAGAGGCAAGGGAGGTTGAAAGCTGAACATTCCTAAGGGTAGATGCTGCTGAAATTAGTACTCCCTTATAGAGCTTGAGAGGAGAGATCACATTCCTTTCTTAGCTTCATTTGGAAGTGGGTGAGCTGATCAAAGTAGAGGAGAACTCTTGCTGGACCCTGGGAGGGACCTGCACAACACCAAGGCATTGGTTGTAAGGTTTCTTTTGTTTCCAATTAATACAATTAAGTTCATTTTTTCTCAACAAGTTGTTATATATAATTTGTTTCATAAACTCCTTGGTCTTTATGATGAATATGTTTTATCATATGAGTTATTCAGGTGCTATGTAATCGTTTGCTTGTTTGTGTATGCAGGCTTCAAGGAGAGGAGTTCATCTGGATCCAAGAGGCTTGGCTGCTACAAACAGCGTTGGACTAAAGGTAAGCCTTAAACACTTGGTTGCTTTTATTTTAAATGCATATTTAGGGAAAGATAGTGCTTGATTGTTTTGTTTGTCACTAGAAAAGCCTTAGTTTCTAGGGAGGTCGGTTTTGTCCGCAAAATTGACTCTTTCCGCATGACAAAATGGCGACCATACTGGGGAATCCATGGATTTGATTGATTTCTCTTTTGATTGATACTTTGACCAGAGAAACTGTATTTTCTGTTTCTGTTTTTGACTTGATGATTGTGGGATTGGGTGAATTTAGTTAATTTTGAGTTAGTTTTTATTTTTCATAGTTTTGGGAGAGGTACGCACCCTCTGAGTTAAGCACAGTGCGTACCTGTACGCACTTTTGCTTTATGCACAGAGCGTGGACGCACCTGTGTAAATAGGTTGCCTGCGTACCCTGTCAAAAATTTGAAAATTTGAAAATTTTCTCTTTTTTATCAGTTTAGAATTTGTTTATAAGTTTTAGCCATTGCCCAGACCTGCTTATTCCCTGTCAAAAAACTTTCCTTGGTTAATTTCATTGGCATTCCTACTTTAAGCTTTTATCAATTGGGTGTTTTGAGTCTCTTTTTTGAGAAATTCTTAATTTGATTTCCTTTGGTCATTACTTGGAGGTTTGTCTCAGTCTTTTCACAATTTTGCATCTTTTTGCTTTTGTTTTTGCAAAAAAATTTCCCCCTCATTCGCCAGGGGGGGATAAATTTTGTATGAGTGTTAATCGCCTTTGAGTGTTTTTATTTTTGATCTTTGGAATTCTCGCCCAATTTTCTCGACTTGCACTTGATTGGTTCTTAGATTACATTAGAATCATCTTGTGTTTGAGAATTCTCTTGCATAGATCACATTTGCATAATTAGAATTCTCATTTTCAGAATATGAATGAAAAATGTGCATAGATTACATTTGCATACTTTTCAAGTGAATTGTGCATAGATTACAATTGCATAGTTTACATTATGAAAAATCAATCGTAGATTTAGATCAGTTTTCTTTGATTTGAATTTACACAAAAATAAATAAAAAATAAAAATAAAAATAAAAACTATTTTGGAATTGATTTGCATTAGTTTTTCTTGATGAAATTAGTGCATTAGAGAATTTGTTATATTTTCTCTTAGTGATCAATTTTTTGCATTGTTGGAAGTGAATGGAAACTCTCTCCTTACTTTAGTTAGGATTCATCGAATTGAAAGGGTTACATTATCATATTCGATTGCATTCAGTTTTGAGTCGGGTCATAACACCATTTGTTTCGTATCCATTTACCCCTTTGAGTAATAACAGCCTAAATAACACAACGCTTAATTAAAATTCATCTAGTAATTTTTACTTTTCTAGGGCTCTGATACACCAACATAGCTTAGGCTAGTGTCTTGGAGTAGGAGAGTAATTAACTCTCCAAGACAGTAAAACGAACAAGTAGTTGTATCTTGTGGTAGGGAAGAAATCCAATTGTTGCATTTATGCTCTGGGAAAGCTCCTCTTAAAGGAGAAGCATGAGATCGTGTCCGAACCAGTGTGGGAATCAATCCTTCCTCATTGGGAACTACGCCAGATATTCACGTATTAAAAATGGTAAACCTCGGATTAACCATTGTTGAGGAGCCTGGGGTCACTTGTTGGTAAACCTTGGATTATGTCAAGGAGCCTTCAAGGGGATTGAGCTTGCTACTCTGCCCTTGCGTGCGTATCAGATCGTAAACTGTTCCCCCAGGTATATTTGTTTTAGTTGGTAACCTTAGTGGCCATATTCTTTAGGACTCTTCCTGAGGTGACAGTGGTGGGAAGATCCCACTGTACCTGGAGCAGACATCGGCTAGACTCACTTGGATTTTCTGGGGGGTTCACTTCACTCGAGACGGTTAAGTGGAGGAACTTGGTCTAGTCTATTCATTAAGCAGGTTGCCGGGGTAACTGTTCCAACCGCCATTTCTGTATTGAATTCTGCGAGGTTGGATTTCATCACCAACTAGTGTTTTCGATACGGAAAGTTACTGTTTGTGTGTGGTTTGACTCCTAGATTTGATAGCGCGTGTTAATTTGTTGGTTTTTACTTTTAGAGACCATAGGTGTGAATTGTGAATTGTTAATTTTAGTTTTAAATTGTTAATAAAATTCACTGAAGTTGAATAAAATGGCAAATGTTCCAGAATTTACCGACCAAGGAACCCCTCTTAACGAGGATCCTAGTACTTTTCCTTTCTTTAGAAATGTTGGTCCTCCTTATATGGCTACTTTTTCATTACCTGGATTTACAATAGGTTTACCGATATGGTTATTTTCAACTTCGATGGCCCCAAATGCTCCAATTGTTCCACCTCAACCGAATGCTTCACCTCAACAGAGTTCACCATCTCAACATCACCAACCTTCTGTTGACCCTTTACCTTCTTCGCCTAATTTTTCTTCCTCCATTTCTTCCTCTTCGCTTGGTAAAAGCCTTGATGCTAGTAACCAGGTGTCTAAGAAGAAGAAGAAAGGGAAGAAGATGAAGAAGAAGAAGAAGCAAGATAAGAAAGAAGTCAACCAACCAACCGTGGTTGTAAGTGTTAGTTGTGTTGAGGAAAACTCCGACATGCATCATAAACCCAAATACCCTTGCAGGCTTTGTAAGGGTGACCACTTCCTTATCAATTGTCTTGGTATTCCAAAGGTCGTAGAAGTATGGTCAGAAAAATCACATCAACTTTCCATTGATCCATCAACCAGTGATAGTCAGGTTCCTGGGAAAAAGGGTAAAGTTAGGTTTCCTTGTAAGTTATGCAAAGGGAGTCATCAAACTCACATTTGCCCTCACATGGATGAAGCCTCGAAATTGTTGGAAAACCTTACTATTCCACAGCAAGAATTTCCAACTGGTTACCGTAAACTTTCTCCCAACCTACCGTCAACTGATGGAGTGATTGATCTAGTTTCAAGTACAGTCGATCACACTCTTCCATTGGAGAGTGAAACTCATATCACTCAGGTTGATGATCCATTAGTTGATCAAGTGGTCGATTCAATTTCACATTCGGTCGATCCCACTTTCCCTTTAGAGAGTGAACTTCATACCGCTCAGGTTCTTTTTGTTACATCAGATTCTTCTACGCCAGGGGGCATTTCACCTGTTTCTACAGAACCCCCTCCAAGTACTGAGGTCTTTTCCTTTGATTGGAATAGACTGACAGAACCTCGTCTTCCTTCCTCCATCCCTTTCCAAATCATTGTCAAGGCTGGTGGTAGGGACATACATCGTACTCAGGTAGATGAAGGTGCTTCTGTTAGTGTTTTATCCTCAATTGCTTGGAAAGCTTTGGGTTCCCCTCAGCTTGCGCCTATTACGCAGAATCTGAAAGCTTTTAACAGAACCATTAGTGAACCTTTAGGGATCCTTCCTAATTTTTCCATTACCTTGGAAGGTAAAACTGTTTGTATTGATCTTATGGTAGTTCGAGGTCCCTTGGATTTCAATTTACTCCTTGGGCGAGACTATGTTTATGCAATGAAAGCTGTCGTATCGACACTCTTTCGCGTGATGTCTTTCCCTCACAATGGCAGTATTGTGACTGTAGATCAGCTTTCGTTCCCTAGTCTTGTTTCAACTACCAATAATATGACACCCCTAAATTTTCCTGATTCTAAAGTGGTATCTACCCTGCCACAGGTTAATTATGTGGCAACTGGTCCCATGTTTTCAGTTACCGATGTAAGTGAGCCTCTCACTGTTTGCTCATCTTCCTTTGATTTAGATCTGGTAATTGACATGGAAAACTCTATGGGATTACTTGAACACGATGTTCTTATCCCTTTTGAGTCCCTTGACATGTGTTCCTTCCAGAGAAGTATTCTTCCTTCTGATGAAGACCTCTTGGAAGCCATGATCAAGGTATGTCCATTGACATGTCTTTCTTCCAGTTGGAAGCCATGATCAATGTTACGAGGAAAGTTCCTTTTCCTGTGTCAACCTCGTTAAAAAATGAATCAGTTGTACGAGGAAAGTTCCTTTTACTGTGTCGACCTCGTTAAAAAATGAATCAGTGAGTATGAGGACAGTTCTTTTCCTGTGTCAACCTCGTTAAAAAATGAATCAGTTGTACGAGGAAAGTTCCTTTTACTGTGTCGACCTCGTTAAAAAATGAATCAGTGAGTATGAGGACAGTTCTTTTCTTGTGTCAACCTCGTTAAAAAATGAATCAGTTGTACGAGCAAAGTTCCTTTTACTGTGTCGACCTCGTTAAAAAATGAATCAGTGAGTATGAGGATAGTTCTTTTCCTGTGTCAACCTCGTTAAAAAATGAATCAGTTGTACGAGGAAAGTTCCTTTTACTGTGTCGACCTCGTTAAAAAATGAATCAGTGAGTATGAGGACAGTTCTTTTCCTGTGTCAACCTCGTTAAAAAATGAATCAGTTAATCGAGGAAAGTTCCTTTTACTATGTCGACCTCGTTAAAAAAATGAATCAGTTGGTTAGAGCATAGTTCCTTGTCTTGTGTCAAGCTCGTTAAAAAATGAATCAAGGTTTTTAGAGTAGAGTTTTTTGTTAGGTAGATTGTAGAGAGTAGTTATGAGCATAGTTCCTTATCTTGTGTCAAGCTCCTTTAAAAAATGAAACAAGGGTTTTGAGGATAGTTCTTTTCCTGTGTCAACCTCACTAAAAAATGAAACAACTCCCACTAGTATTTCCAATATTTCGAAAGTAAACGTTCATTTCATCCACCTAGTTGAATGCAATGAAGCTTGGGGGGCATGTACCTTGATTTGCATCATTATGCTGGGGGCATGCGAACTTATAACAAGCATAGTTTTTCGTTTCAAGCTTGCATAAACATGAAACCGAATCTGAGCATAGTTCTTTTCCTGTGTCAAGCTCATTAAAAAATGAAACAAATCCTCCTCTAATTGAGTCGAAAGTTTGACTAGATCTCATAAATGTTAAGTTGTATATTTAGGTTATTTATTTCAGTTTTTTGCATAATTTTCTTACAGTTTTAGGTCGAGTCTTTCAAATGATCTCGTAACTCAACCTTCATTTCATCCAACTGGTTGAATGAAATGAAGCTAGGGGGCATGCGCTCTAGCAGTTATGCTTAGGGGGCATCAAGCACAGTTTTATCTCTGTTTCAAGCTTGTGTAAAAATGAAACTATTTCCAAGCACAGTTTCCTCTCCGTTTCAAGCTTGCGTAAAAATGAAACTACTTTGAAGCATAGTTTTTCTCTGTTTCAAGCTTTTGTAAAAATGAAACCTATTTCGAGTCAATTTCAGTTATTTTCAAGACTCGTTAAACTCATGAAAATACCGAGATTATTTTGCTATCTTTCATTCTCGTAAAACAAATGAAAATGCCGAGTTCTTTCCGTCTTTTCCTGCTCGTAAATTAAATTGAAAGTCAGCCATATGAGTACATTTTTATCATTTTTTCGAACTCATTAAAACTTACGAAAAAGTGAAAACCATGAGTACATTTTTGTCATTTTTTCGAACTCGTTAAAACTTACGAAAAAATGAATCCTTGGAGTTCTCTTTTAAGCCCTTTTCAGACTCTCAAAATATGAAAAGATTGCCGAGTTTTTCTTTTTAAACTCGTTAAAACGGAACTAAAAAGACGGTCCACTTACAGCGCTTTTCCGACCGTAAAAACATGAAAAGATTGCCGGATTTTTGTCGTTTTAAATTCGATATTGGTTATAAAATGACGTGTCCTTGATCACTTTCTACTTTTAAGATCAGAGACAATAATCATGAAAGTACTCCTTGGTCGTAAAGATCAAGCGGTTCTCTCAAGTATTATTTTATACTTTTTCGGGCTTGGGAGACACAAATTTACGAAAAAGGTCAACCCTGGAGTCTTCTTAAGTTTTTCAGACTCTCTAAAATTGAAAAACGCTGAGTTTCTCCTATAGTGGACTTGTTAAAATTTCACAGTAAAGGACCTGTTCGATTACAAACAGGAACGAACCACTCCTTCTTAGGGTTCGAATCTAAACTAAGTTGGACTCATCCGAAGGATGAGCTTATAATCAAGCAAATGTTATCCTCCTCAAGCTTGTAAAAAATAAAGAGGTACTTGCCAGAAATGGTGGGGGAAAAGAGAGGAAAATGAGCCTATTTGTTATACTCTATCTCGGAAAAACCTTATCACCACTCTTGAACACGACACTTTTCATTCACCTGGGTTGGGAAATCCTTTGCCTAACAGTTGATCAAACCACATTGAAAGTCTTCAGCCGGTTTTCGGGTATTAACTTTGGGTCAATTGTCACCAAACCATCTGTAGTGTCGTTATGTGTTCAAGAGGAGACTTGCAAATAAGCCATTCATCTGCAAAATATCTGTCATCCATCTTGACCATCCCTGAGTCAGTCCTTACACCTACATTTCTTCGACTTGATCTATGATTTCGTGTTGTGGGCTTGCCTACGACGGATCGCTTTCTATCGACATCAGCACATTATCTAGAAAGATGATCTAGGAATCATCAGTACCTTGAAATCTGCATGCCTCAATGGCAGGTTTCTCGCCTTTGACGACAGGTTACATCAATGACCTTCGCTCAAGGGATTCTGTGACATGTTCGACATCAACACGTTCATTCACATCTCATGGATTGTACTGGGTACTTTGAGAACCATTGACATCACTGATGGTCTCTCTCACACATGTTAACAGTTTACATCATTGACTGGTAATCAAGTGGTTTCTATCATGTTCGACATCAACTCATTTATTCGCATGGATAGAATCGTACTATTTCGGGAAGCAGAAATGAAGACCCTGGATCTAGTTTCCGCCATCCAGGCTGCGAGGAGTTTTGTATTCATTATACAGTAGACTAATTATAAACAGATGGTTGCGTCCATACTGTGTCTACATGTGTCTATAATTATGATGTATTGCGAAATCATTCCTATATCAGAGCAGTAGTTAGTTTGTTAGTTAAGTTTTTGATCTGAGTATGGGAATGCCTACCTCAATGATGATATGATCTCATATATGTATTTTGTGTTGAATATTTGCAGGTTCCGACTGGGCTCTCCACAAGATAATCCTCGAAATGATAAAGTGTTTCACCCTTCCTAGATGATATAAAACCCTAATCTACTACAGACCTCGCACTTTAAGGGGCAAACTGTTACACTAAAATTTGTCATCATGACTATTTGCAGTCAGTATGGCTCCATCAATAACCATACTATCCTCCTTGGCAAGTCTTATACCTCTGCTCTTCATGTCAAACTCCAAAAAAGAGAGAAAGCCTTTAAAAAATCAATATAACTCTGGTTCCGCACTTTCTCTTACTCTTACCTGCAAGCACGCACCTCAAGTACATAATACCTGCGTACTTGTACGCTCTGTCTGTAAAGGGGTGGGTGCATACCCCTATAAAAGTCAAAAGGCGCAAGTTTTACTTCAAAAAACTTACTTGCGGTCGATTCTAGAGCATTCTAGAAGAAGGTTTGACGTGGATTGAGCGCCTCCAGATGGTTCATGCCAAGGATAATTTTAGGGGCGAATGTTCGCCCTTTGGCGAAATTAAGGGGCTTTAAATTTTTAGTGGGCGAATATTTTGTATCATAGTACATTTTTACAAATCACCTCAAATAGCCCACCTTATTTTAAGGGAGAGGGTAAAAAAGGTAAATTTAGCCCTTGAAATTAGGAGTTACAACCTTCCGTTCACCCATTTTCAAGAATAGGTTTTACTTAAGTGAATCCATTCGCCCATTTTCAAGAATAGGTTTTATTTAAGTGAATCCTATGGGCCAAATACCATATTTATAAAAGAGGTATGGTAAATTAATAAAAATATAAATAAATGAGAGGTATGGTAAATAAATAAAACATTTTTTATATTTACTCCATAAGTCACCCGGTGTAAACAAATAAAAATATAAGTAAAGTGGAGGTATGGTAAATAAATAAAACATCTTTTTATACTTACTCAAAAAGGTATGGTAAATAAATAAAAATATAAATAAAGTAGACGTATGGTAAATAAATAAAACCTCTTTTTATATTTAGTCCATAACCCACGTTCTATTTATGAAGGTTCAAGAAAGAGGTTTTATTTAAGTGAATCCTATGGGCCAAATACCATATTTGTAACAGAGGTATGGTAAATTAATAAAAATATAAATAAACGAGAGGTATGGTAAACAAATAAAACATTTTTTTATATTTACTCCATAAGTCACCTTATATTTACAAACACTCAAAAAATGGGTTATATTTAGGTGAAACCTATGGGCAAAATACTATGGGACAAATACCATGGACTAGATTGTTATTAATACCATGCAAAAAACCATTATTAACCCTAATATTAGAATTAATAAAAATAAAAATGGCACATGGTATTGACCCATGGTATTCACCAAAATGGCACATGGTATTGACCCATGGTTTTCACCTGGAATGTAGCATATTTAAATGCGGAAATTAAACTAGCATACATCCATCTTTACTCTGGATCTACTAATCCCCGAGAGGTATCAAATATCGTGATATGCAAACTAGCATAGAGTGAAAAAATATTTGATCCTCTTGGGGCTTGGTCAAGAGTAAAAATGGATGTTGTAATTTAATGTAGGTTAAACATTTTAGCTTGGTTAAAATAAAAATCAACTATTAATTTTATTAATTTTTATAAGTTACTAATAGTAATTTTTAAGCTCCAGGTTTATGATAACCCATGGTATTGACCCACGGTAATACCATGGTATTCATGTGAGCATAGTCTATTTAAAGGGGAAATTCTATCATTTTAGATCCATACAAAGTTTTATTATTTAGTGAAAGACTCGCCAAGATCTTACAAGATTTTATAATTGAGTAAAATATTCGCCAT
The DNA here is from genome assembly GCA_031772625.1 of Pinus tabuliformis. Classification (NCBI taxonomy): domain Eukaryota; kingdom Viridiplantae; phylum Streptophyta; class Pinopsida; order Pinales; family Pinaceae; genus Pinus; species Pinus tabuliformis. The sequence goes on from CM062811.1 coordinate 1,076,470,608, forward strand.
GCTTGGTGAGAGATTCGCCAAAAAATTATATATACATATTATATTATTGATAAAATCGCCTTCCATTTTTCCTATATACCATGGAGATTCGCCCATTTATTATATTTATAAATTTAGGGGGGGTTCTTAAAATTTTCCCTGGTTCATGCATCCCAATGAAAGAGGAACTTATCCCATGAAGAGGGGAGCTATCCCTTTGAGAGAGGGGCTTATCCCATTGATGGTGGACCTGTTTAACTTCCTCCAAAGCATTATAAATACAGGCATTAGGCCAGAGGCAAGGGAGGTTGAAAGCTGAACATTCATAAGGGTAGATGCTGCTGAAATTAGGACTCCCTTATAGAGCTTGAGAGGAGAGATCACATTCCTTTCTTAGCTTCATTTGGAAGTGGGTGAGCTGATCAAAGTAGAGGAGAACTCTTGCTGGACCCTGGGAGGGACCTGCACAACACCAAGGCATTGGTTGTAAGGTTTCTTTTGTTTCCAATTAATACAATTAAGTTCATTTTTCTCAACAAGTTGTTATATATAATTTGTTTCATAAACTCCTTGGTCTTTATGATGAATATGTTTTATTATATGAGTTATTCAGGTGCTATGTAATCGTTTGCTTGTTTGTGTATGCAGGCTTCAAGGAGAGGAGCTCATCTGGATCCAAGAGGCTTGGCTGCTACAAACAACGTTGGACTAAAGGTAAGACTTAAACACCTGGTTGCTTTTATTTTAAATGCACATTTAGGGAAAGATAGTGCTTGATTGTTTTGTTTGTCACTAGAAAAGCCTTAGTTTCTAGGGAGGTCGGTTTTGTCCGCAAAATTGACTCTTTCCGCATGACACTTGTACATCTTGATAGCTCAAAAAAATGCATTTTATTGTGTTTGTCCTATACATGCAGTGCATACAAAACCTATTAAAACTAACAATGCATGCTCCACACACAGTGTTTAATATTTGAAAAATTCATTTACTTTAAGATAAAAATTAGACCCACATTGAGATTAATGCAACTTTTGAGATTAATACAACTTCAGTTGATTCAACATTGCAATTTTGAATTCTCAATCTCTAAGCTTTCTCAAATTTCTTGAAAAAATAATAGCAAGAGACTTTAAGACAAATAAGGTACTTTAGAATGTATGTTTTATAATGCAATTTTATAGTATGTTTTCTTTGAACAACTTTATATTAAAAGTTAAGTATCAACTCACATCCATAGTAGCTCTTCTGTACAATATGATGATCTATTCATGAATGCAAAATGTATATGCAACATGTTTTATAATGCAATTTTAAGTTATGGTTATTTTAGACATCTACAACATTATAAGATTCATGAATGCAAAATGTAACATGTTTTGTAATTTGCAATTTTATTTTTCATTAAACAACTTCACAAAACAACTTCACAAAACCTAAGAATCAACTCAAATCCATATTATCTTCTACTAACATTATAAGAATAACAACGTAAACTTTCAAATGGGAACTGATACGATTACCCGTTTTTTTGAGGTAGCAAAAAAATCAACCGATTTTGAAAAGTGTTGATTCAGCATATATATATAGAACATAGTTTTTGACACTTTAAATTTTTCTATGTACATTATTTTTAAAATGTTAGTGATTTGCAGACTGATTTTAAAAAGTGTTGATGTAGCCTCAAGCCCTTTTTTAAGAAAACTTATTTTTTGACTTTAAATATTCTAATATATTAAATGGGAATAATTATTTTCTGAATTTAACCATTTTTGAAGTAGTTTTCTTCTTCATATTTTTTTGTTTTCCTTTTTTTTTTGTAGTGAGATCTTTATTTTTTTGCATAGTTAAAGAAAAAGGGCGATAAAGTTTCGATATTCTAGATATTTATATATCGTTAATTAATTTTTCAATGAACATCAAGTAATTGTCTCTAAAAAACAATAATTTTTAACAATTGACATAAAAATAAACATTTTGAACATAAATATAACAAAAAAAATTGCACATTTTGAGGCTTTTTTGCTAGAAATGACATGTCAAAATCACAATTTTTATTGGAAAATTTTAATAAAAATGGTTAAATAATAGTTTTTTTTATGAATTTCATGTCAAATAATAATAATAATCACAGTTCTTTTTTCAAAAAATAATTATTCACATAAAAATTAAATTGAAAATCACATAATACAAATATTGAACATATAACAACATTAATTGAATATTTATTCTTCTCATAAAATGTCAAAGTCAAAGCATTACAAGTATAACTAATTAATAGTTACAAAAAATGAGCTTGATTTCCAAGAATAACATAAATTTAATCAATAATATCACGTAATCCATACTCTTCATCTTCTAGAGTTTCATCATTGTCTTCTTCCACAATATTTTCTGCTTCAGTTTACTCATTTTCTTCTTCTGATGGATCTTTAATGTCTGCGAATCTCCCAATGTATGCCTTTCCAATCATTCCATCTAATGGTGGTTGAGGTTCCTTTGCCTTTTTTGCCACGCGTGATTCATTAAAATCCCCTTTTCTCAACCCAATTTCTTGCATTGCATGTGGAAGAAATTGAAGAGCATCAATTCTTTGCTGAATAAATTTGCATTGTACTGGGTCTTTTTCAATGGCAATGCAATTTCTTCCTTTTTGTAGGCAACATGTGTAACAGCCCTGGTGAAAACTTCATGTAATAAAAGTTAATAAAGGTAAAATAAGACCACGGTTAAGGGACACTTATTCCAATCTGAATGTTGGGCAAAGATATCCTAGTTGGTATCACTAGATGTGTGTTTTGGCTAAGGAAAATTGGAACAGGCTAAGGCAAAGATATTAAAAGGAAAAAAGGCATTTTTGGCACATTTATTTATGAAAATAAAGGAACTTAAGAGAAAATGGAGGTAAAAGGTCACTGGTTGCATGTGAGGAGGAAATTGAAGGAAAATAATGGAAAATGAAGAAATTAGAGGCCTCATGCATAAAAAGGCTTTTGAGGATTAGTTCATAGCTTTTTGTCAAGTTCAAGTTTGGAGCTCTCTCATTATTCTCTCTCTCTCTCACTCTCTTGGTCACTTAGAGTTTTCTGGGAGAAATCTATTTTGGAGCAAGGAAAGGAAAAGCAAGCAAGGATCAAGGAAAGGAAAGCAGGATCAAGCAGCTTCAGGAGGAATACTTGCAGGTGACCTTTTGCATGTGTGCTTTCCTAGCTGGTTTGGACATGCATGGCCTTGCATGTTGGTGTATGGTTCTATTGTTGTCAGTGGCATGGTTTTGCCGGGTTATGACAGTGGTTTTCAGCCTAGCCTTGCCTTTTTCCGGATTCCATGGTATGTTGGGATGTTTATTTCGGTTTTTGAGCTTTGGTTTGTCGGATGGATTTCGAAATCCAGGGCAGAGGTGATCTCAAGGTTCATTCCCAAAGGCCTAGGAATCCCTTACCGGTTTTGGTGGGATACATGGTAAAGCCTGAGGGAGAAGTCTCGGTTTAGGGCCTACTGATCTGGGTTTGGATTGCGATAAATCTTGAGAGACAAGGAGACGGAAAATTCTTCAAGGATAGTGATGTATTCCAGATGGCATTCCAAGTTCTGTTCAGTGGTGATCAGAGCACCGGTCTTGGTGTGATCACGGTTTGATGAGGGTGGATGTGGTTTAACCTTTGGATTCCCTTGGTTTTTCTTGGATTAGTTGTTCTATGAGATCCCACATTCATGCTTGGAATATGGCATGGGGGTGACTAGCTGAAAGAGAGATTTGGTTCAGCCATGTCTATGGTCGGGTGGTACGTGGAATTCCCAAACCTGGTTGGATTTGCCTATGATTAATAAAGCTAAGTTATCTTACTTTTGCATTGATTTACATGTGGATTTAATGGTTGTCATATCTCTGATATTTACATGGTTTAATTATGGTTATAACCATGGTTGTATGACTAGTTTATGTCATGGTTATTTCATGTATTTACTTATAACTATTAAATGGATGGATGCAAGACTTAATTGATGATCTAGTAGTTCAATGGAGAAGGAGGTGATCCTTCTAATGATGTTTCATAAGTTGTTTCAGTCATTTATGCTTTGTCTTGTATCTTAGACCTGTAGGTTTCATTGATGCCAAGTGTTTTACAGAATGTCAATCCCAGTTGGGGATGATCAAGCCTAGTCCTAAGGGTGATTTTTGATTGATTGGCAAGTTTATCATTTTTTTAATGATTTCTGAAAGTTACAACAAGTTCCGGGCAGAAGGCTAGGATTCTGGGCTAGAAAAGTGGCTTAAATCTCGGGGTCGCTGGCAGGCAGGCCCGTGAGAGCGACTTTGGGTTGTTGGTTGCTCCCTTGGCCATAGCATGAGAGCGAATATGACCAAAAAACTGCAGAATAGTAGTGGGACCCAGGGACAGGCTATCTGAGTGACTGACTTGTCTCCTGAGGGATCTGTTGATGATGGTGGATGATTGTATGTGATGTTTCGTCGATTCCACTTCCTTAAAGTGACATAGGAGGTCGAATTGGATCATAGTAGCCTCTCTTCGCATGTTTACCCTGGTTGGCATGGTTAATTTGGGTAGACCTGGGAGGGGGTGTTACAGATTGGTATCAGAGCATGGTTACACTCTCTTTGGGTCATATTTGGTGCTAGAGATATGGTGAATGTTTTGGTCATGTATGCACGTCTGTTGCGTATGTGGCTCTTACACTGACGTTCCATGTGCTTATTGCATTGCATCATATTGAGCATGGTAGAAGTAAGGTTATCATGAGTAACTTGATGTCAATTTTATGGAATGCATCGTCATGAGTATATGGCTGGTTATACAATTATATGCAGCTTGATTACATTATTGTATGTTGGGTTGTATTCTTGGTTATTTGATTACATGCATCAGTCTTGTAGGTTGATTACAAGAAATGATCGCTTATGCTCGACTACATGTGGTTATGCATATGTATAGTTGATTAGAAGTTTCTTATGCAGGTTGATCGTTGCATGAGGCAATGTGTATACTGGAGTAATGGTTGTTGTCATGCATGAGGTCATAACATGCATTGTTGATATGGCTTTACATATATGATTGGATCTAGCTAGTATGATGGGTATGCGTTGATGCACTTATTGATATATGTCTATACATTATTATGGTTATGTTGTACATGCATCACACTGATTTGATGATCTTGCAGACAAGGTATCCTTCTTGAATTATGCTAAGGTACGTTGATTTATGGTGATTTGGTTTAGCTGACATAGTATGCCTTGCAGGAAAGAGATCATATGACCAGCAAAGTGGTAGACTGCATAGAATCTCCCTATGAATCAAATGGGCAGCGTGGTGTGGGGCACTCTTCTGACTTAAAAGACACCTTGAGAAGCCTGAAGGAATAAATAAGGAGTTGCAAAGCAGACAATGAAAAAATCATGCAGGCACAAGAGAAACAAGCAGAGGTGAATATGATATTACTTCAGAGTTTGTCATATTTACAGCAACAGGGACCTCTTCAGATTAGCCATGGACATGAGGATATAAATAATGGGGCATATGGTAGTAGGTATCATAGTAGACACAGGTCAGATAGATCTGACACTATCAAAGATGGCAGGTTGTTGGACACTCTCGATAGGAGAGGTACTAGACACAGGTATTACTCTAGTTCTGGTTCTGACAGACATCAAGATCATCATTATTATCATTCGTAGAGGAGGAATGATAAGGGATACTTGCCAGATGAGTTCAAGAATGAAAATACACATACCTTTGATGGAGAGATGAAGAAATCACATGATGCCGAGGCTTGGTTTCTTGGCATGCGAAAATTCTTTAGATTGCATGATTACTCAAAAAACATGAAAGCAAGGATAGCTCTTTTCAATCTCAAAGGTAAAGCAAATATTCGGTGGGAAGACGTGAAGAATATCAAGGACATACATGAGGATGATGTGACTTGGCATGCGTTCGAAAGGATATTCAAGAAGAAGTACTTGTTTGAGAGGTATTATGATGACAGAGCTAAGGAGTTTTATGAGTTGCAGATGAGTTCTATGACAAATGAGGAGTATACTAGCAGATTTTTGGAGTTGGTGAGATATGTGCCTTACCTCAAAGAGGAGAAGGACAAGGTTCAGAGATTCATCAGTGGATTTACAGTTGCATACAGAGACCAGATTTAGTTCGATGATCCTAGATCGTTGGAGGAGGCGATTTGAAAGTTGAAGCATTGTTATGAGCAGTCGAAGCGCCAAGTTGAGCCTAAACATGACTTGAAAAGAAACGAAAAAGCTAAAGGAAAATGGCCACCAAAGAGAGGGATACCTCAGGATGCATGTGAGAAAGATAATGTAGTTCCTACTTGGGACATGTTGTCTCCAAGGAAGGCAAAGCAGTAGATCTGGAAAAGATAAGGACCATCATGGAATGGGAAGCTACTAAGAATGTAGATGAGGTGAGATCATTTATGGGATTGGCGGGTTACTACAGGAGGTTCATTAGGAACTTCTCACGCATTTCAAATCCTATCACGTCATTGCAGCGGAAAGGTAAGAAGTTTGAATGGACGATGGAATGTGAAAATAGTTTTTAGCAGCTTAAGCAGTTGCTGACACATGCACCAATGCTAAAGATTGCGGATCTGGAGTGGGATTTTTTTGTGTGTGAAGATTCTTACAAAAGGGGACTAGGTGGAGTTCTCATGCAAGAAGGACAGGTAGTGTGCTATGAGTCACGAAAACTGAATGAGCATGAGCAGAACTATCCAATGCATGAGCTTGAGCTAGCAACGATTATACATGTATTGAAGATGTGGAGAAATTATCTTCTTGGCATTAGGTTCACATTGATGATCAATCATAGTGGGTTGAGGTATTTGTTTGACCAACCAAATCTAAATGTCAGGCAAGCTAGATGGTTGGCCACCCTTAGTGAGTTTGACTTCGAGATCAGATACATCAAAGGGAAGTAGAACCATGCTGCAGATGCTCTTAGTAGGAAGGTAGAGGTAAATCATATAACAGTTATAAGCTCTTATGGGACAAAGTTACAGGATATGATTTTGCAAGCAAGTCAATGGGATGAAAAATACATGGAGATCATGCATAGCTTACATCAGAGAACAGGTATAGGTGAAGGTACAAGTACAGGTGCAGGTACATGTACAGGTGCAGGTATAGGTACATGTACAAGAACAGGGGATCAGGATGCAAACTATCGTCTCATGGCAGATGGCTTGGTGAGGTTTTGAGACAGGATCTATGTGCCAAATTGCAATGAGCCCAAGAAGCTTATCTTAAGGCAATTTCATGTGAAACTATATTTGGGTCATCCAGGATATCAGAAGACATTGACGGCAGTGAAGAAGTTTTACTATTAGTCGAATATGAAGAAGGAAGTGGTTGAGATCGTGGCTAGATGTTTGGATTGTCAACAGGTAAAGGTGGAATGCAAGCATCTAGGTGGTCTACTACAACCTATTGTGATTCCAAAATGGAAATGGGAGGTCATTTCCATGGATTTCATGACAGGTCTTCTGAGGACAGTGAAGCAGCATGATTTTATTATGGTCATGGGTAGCAGGTTGAGCAAGGTATCTCACTTCAATATGGTAAAGACTACGTATTCAGCTAGTGAGGTAGCTCACGTGTTCATCAGAGAGAGAGCGAGACTACATGGTGTTCCAAAGAAGATTGTGTCAGACAGGGATGCAAAGTTCACTTCCAAGTTTTGGAAGGAGCTATTTGCAGGCTTGGGTACAGATTTGGCCTTTAGAACAACTTATCACCTATAGACAGATGGTTAGACAGAGAGGGTCAACAGGTCTTTGGAGGATATGTTAAGGATGTACATGATGCACCATCAAAGGAAATGAGAGGAGTATCTTCCATTCGTTGAGTTCACATACAATAATGGTTATCAGGAGTCCTTGGAGATGAGTCCTTTCGAGGCATTGTATGGAAGAAGTTGTAAAACTCCCATTAGTTAGAGTGATCTAGTGAACAGGGTACTTATTGGATCGGACATGTTGGCGGACATGGAGCAGTAAATGCAACTTATAAAGAAGAATCTCAAGGCAACACAGGATAGACAGAAGAGTTATGCATATTAGCACAGGGTGTTCAAAGAGTTTCAGGTTGGGGAGCATGTGTATTTGTGCATCAAGCCCAAGAAAAGGTCTTTGCGGATTGGTTCATGTGCCAAGTTGGCACCATGGTATTGTGGGCCTTTTGAGATCCTTTAGAGGATTGTACCAGTGGCATATCGACTTGCACTACCTCCAACAGTGAAAGTCCACGATGTTTTCCATATTTCATTGCTTAAGAAGTATATAAGGGACGTTGATCATGTTATTGATTGGTCTATATTACAGGTCGAGCAAGAAGGAGAGTTCTAGCCAGAGCCTCAGTGCATACTACATCGGAAACATCTCATGCTCAGGAACAAAGCCATAAAGAAAGTTAAAGTGAAGTGGAAGCACTTTGGGCCTGAAGAAGCTACATGGGAGATGGGAGGAGGCCCTCGCGAAACAAAGGAACGTGATGATGGATAATGTTTCCCAGATCCTTCAACAGTTGCCCATCGGTAGCACATCCACATCCAGCAGCCACTATGGAGGCACCACTCCTTTTCAGGTACAAGTAAACTTTGACATTCCCATATTTGAGGGCCAAATAGATGTAGATGTCGTAGATAAATGGTTAAATTTGCTAGAAGGATATTTTTATGTTCATGATTTTTCCAGTCGGAAAAGTATTACTTTTTATCTTCTCAAAATCGCCCCCCACGTCAAGGACTGGTGGGAAACCTACTGTGAGCATAAGGATGAAAGTACACCCTTGTTATGTGGAATTTTGCATCTACGGATAAATACAATTTCCTAGGTGGGTAGCTACACCAAGAACAACAAAATTAAAGAGTTTATCCTTTTTCTATAGAAGATAAATAAGACAAGGGAGCTACTTGTTATCTTTCACTTTCACTTTGTCTCCTTTGTATGGCTCCCGTCGCTCCTTCTCGAACTAAATCTGCTCGACAACCATCAATGGATCGAAGATTCGATATTGGCTTTCGATGGTGATCAATGGACTAAAGATTAGGTAGCATTTGATATTGGGTCTGTAGCCATCAATGGACTGAATATTCGATATTGGGTCCGATGGTAGTAAAACCATGATTCACAACTCTGGCATGTCATTTTCCCGCACTGTGAAAAGTTTGGGGTTGAGAGGGGGTTTGGAGTTGGGAGGGATATTGCAAAGTAAAATTAAAGTTTAAATTTTTAAAAGTGTTGAATTTTCCAATGTTCAAAGAATAGATACAATAATTTATTTAAATTATTTACACTTTTACATATTTTAGTTGTATTTGAGAAATTAATAGGATTAATGTTTTTGTTTGAGATATTAGGTGGTATCTATTATAATAATAAAAATAAAAATATTTTAATTTTAAAGTTATGTTTTTAGGTAATGATTTTGTTATTAAAGTTTATGAAGGCAAAATGTGAGATGTTGGAAGGAAACAAGTGCTTTTAACCTAGTTGTATTGAAAACATTTAGGTGTTCTTGCATATTAAGTGGGTAAAAATAAATTAGAGTATATAGTAAATGGATTTAATAGTTAAAAACAAGTGTTACTTTATTAAAATTCATATGTTAAATTTGGAAGGATTACACAAAGCTTTAGCTCTCACAGTTATCCAGCTCTTAGTACAATCCCTCACTGCTGCTCATAAACATAATAGACAACTCATATGCCTTCTCCTCTATCCTCCAAGCCTCCTATTTCCTTGCGCAGTTTTCCCTGGCTGCTCCAGTTGTAACCTTGTGTGACACTGATCTCACACACTGCTCCAACACACTGTAAAACTACGCAAATCTCAAGGAATGAATTCCTTCTGCATGCAAGAGATTTTCTTATAGGAAAATTCTTGCAACTGATAGTACATTGTCACTGCCTTTAATCTCAACTAGGTCTTTGTCTGAATTAACATGCATGAGTTATTTATGAGAGAATATTCAGTTATCTGGAGTGCACTAGTTTCATGCATGCATGCATTAACTGACTGAACTCACAATTAGCTCCTCAAACTGTTTGGAACTAATTTAACTGGACTTAACTCAGTTAACTGAGCTAACTAATTACAACTCAAATACAACTCATCCTTATCTCCTTAACTAAGGCATAACTTCCTCAATCAAAGGGATAACTGTTGCATGACTTCACAAAGACTTCTAGCTTGAATTTCTCCAACTAATTAACTCAAGATGAATTAATTAACTATTTTTCAAGCAACTGGTGAGACTAAATTCGAATTTTAATTATCAATTTTAATTCAAGGACAAATTAAAATTGGAATATTCTTGTTGCCACATTTCAACACATTTCAATCATGTTTCAACATTTCAATACAGAAACTTGACTAGTATGAGGGAGTGTTTTTTTCTAGCATCTTAAACAAAAACCCATTGCATGTAAATTGGAGCTCAAAAATAAGATGGGTTCATATCCGTAGTGTTAAAAGTATAAGGGAAGGTTGGTTGTAAAATGATTTTCCCATGATGAGGGGATAAACTTTCATGATATTTTTTCCATAGTTGTTAATTTAGCATCTATCAAGTTTCTATTATCCATTGGAACAACTTTTCATTTAGAGATGAACATATGGATGTGAAAACAACATTTCTACATGGTGACATAATGGAGGAGATTTGTATGACATGGCCAAAACCCTATATTAAAAAATGTAAAGTGTAATTGTTTTGCAAAATGAAAGTGTGTTTATATGGTCTAAAACAATCTCCCAAATTCTATTTCAAAAGTTATTTCTTGTAGCTACTAGTGGTTTCTACCGTGCAGATTTCAAAAATAATATTAAATGTTTTATGGATTTGTTATGCCTATTTATTGAGTGATTAGTTTGAAAATAATGCAAGAGTTTTTTAACTTGTTACACTACTAAAATTTCTCCATATCCTTTACATTAATTTTTATGCATTGTTTTTTATTGCAAATGTGTTTATTTAGCTCTCTACACATTATTATTTCAATAATTAGTATAGGAAGTGTATTCTACACCTTTGCTTCCTTTCATTCTTCAAGCTCTTCACTTGGAAAATTAGATGAACTTATTTTCCAACCAAAATTTTATTTTCCTTTTTCTTTTTATGTTGTTAATGTTCCTTTGTCTTCATATGGGATACTTCAAAGATAACAATTACTTGTAGATTCTTTTCATTATCATCTGACTAATATCTCATATTATCCATATTAATTTTAGCATAGTCTATTCGAATGATGAGATAGTTATTTTATGAGTAAGCTAATCTTGTAGAAAAGGGACCCCAATTTCAGGAAAAACGAAGTTGAACATGGCCAAATTTTCAGCCATGGTCAACTCTATCCAAGTTCCATGCAAGAAAAATCTTTTCCCTAGTGTTTTTCTCAATTGTAAGTTGATTTGTATGCTTAGAAAACCATTTATAATTTTGGACTGATTGGAACTTTGACTTGTTGAGTTTCTAAATTTAGATATGGCAGAGAAGCTTGCTACAAAATTATCCTACTCCATTTTTTATCTTATAGTGACATCTTGTTCTCTTTCATTGGCTACAAATGTCTCAACAATATGAATGTGGTTAGCACACCACCTGATTTTTTCCTTAGGAATTTGGACTTGTTATAGAGGAATTATTTTTAGTGGGGCATCTACATCCTTGAATATGATCCTGGTCATTTATGTTCCAAGAATCATATATATGATATAAATCTATTTGCATGTGAGCATATAATCTTATCACTACCATGATGTAATGTAAAATGCTTTTCAAGGTTCTTACCGAAATCATCAAACCTATTCTGATTGTGTATTCCATGATTTGGTGCACACATTATAAAGTCAATTGTTGAATTCTATGCACAATCCAAATTTGGATGGCCTATGTATTAAAATTTTGTTTAAAAGAAGTTAATATGATAGTCATCTCTGTATCCCTAGTGGTTTTAACGGAAATAAACCTAAAAGCACCCTAAAAATAATAATGACAACAAGAACATAAAAATGATTTATTTTACCATTGTAGTAAACTATAAATTGATAATATGTTATTGAACCAACACCTGCTAGACTCGTTATCCTTTATAATTGACTTCTTCATACCCTTCAAGATGTCGTCAATGAAATTATTCATGAAAGAAACTTATCTAAAGGATTTCCACAATTTCAAGATGGAGGAAATTCATTGCCAATCTTTAGGCCTCTCCATGTAGGCTTCACCCCATTAACTAATATCTTATCACGTTCATTCATAAAGGGGGCTTTAAAACTGTGAAAAATAGAGTCAATTTATTATAGGTATTGGAGGGGTTGATGTGGGGTGTATGGGGGGTGAGAGGTTTATACATATTGGGGAATATAAAAAGGGGCATTTCATAAAAATAGGGGTTATTTTTATTAGAAATATGAATTGGAAAGGGGGTTCAAGAATAAGATTTTGGGAAGTTTTTATCAATATCTAGCGATAATAGGGGAATTATTTAATATCCCACAAATACCGGAACTATGACAAAGGTTGACTTAGTGGAGATGTCGTGGGCTTCTCCTACTACTCAAGTATATGCAATTCTTAGATGATTGGACCTTGGGAGTCAAATTGGTCATTAAATGATTCTACTAAGCTATATCTAGCATACATGATAGGCACCTTAGATTGTTGGATATGCTAAATATAGAACATATTTTTATAAAAAAATACTTAAACATATCACATATGTTAATACTAGTAACTCTAACTAAAATCTTCCAAGCTTTGGAGAACCATGGTTCAAAGAGGCTCATAAGAAAGTTAGGAAAAGTAGTTACAAAATAAAATCCTTTGTTTAATGATTGAATAAATAGACCAACCTTTCTTGGATCAAATTCTATATGATGATAATGAAGAAAAGATACTTAATTAACATTATTTGCTTTGATTCCATACATGATTCTACGTATGGTTTTATAATTATAGCCAAAATTATGAATGGAATTACCTTCTTTTCACATATTCTTGAGTTCATTAGGTGTGAATATAGTATCATACTTTCTTGAAAAATGATTCGTAATAACATTGAAGATAGTTACATATATAAGCATCCTTAAATTGGCTATAGGGTCGAGCACTAGATAATTAAGCTAAGTTCAATTATTGTGCCTCCCTTTAACCTTGACCATCCAATCTCCATGTAAACTAAGACTTATCACTCAAGTCTCCCACCACCACTTAAGTGCAGCACCACTCTCACAAGTGCCCCTACAATTTCCTCATGTTTGTTAACCCAACCCATAGTTATTGCCTATTTATGTTCACTAGCTATGAGTTAAAGAGCTATGCTAATATGAATGTTATATTTCTTAAAATACGGTGTGATTCACTTGTAAATAAATCCATCTTCACGATCTTCCAAGAAATGGTTGATGATGGAAAAGTCATGACAACTTTACAATCGACCCATGATCCTTGAAATTAAGAATAGAAGAATCTTGGGGTAATTCTTAGTGAACGTTGCAATTGTTAATAAACCATCACTTAATAATTTCTAGAAGTGATATGAAGCTTCACCAAACTTACCTTATAAATAACCTTAATTGCAATAATGTGCAAAGTGGAAAATATACAAACATTAAAATTGTTCGAACATCTAACATAGTAGCTACAACATAGTCATTTAATACACTTAAGTGCTACACAAATACATAAACTAAATCAAAACTTAAACTCAACATAATACTCTAATACCATAAACTTAGAAAAATTGCCTAAACAAATAATGTTTTAAAAATTTCTTTTTAAAATAAAAAATAATTTTGAAAAAAAAAATTAAATATAATTAATTCAATTCTAAAACATATACACTTAAAAAAAAACACATAATATCCATAACAAAAATAGACCCCATTTTAATGTATAATAATAACAAAATAAAATTTAAAAGATAAGTGCGTACATGAAATTTACAATCAATATTATGAAAAAATTTAGACACAATGTGCGCTTAGATACTGGATCATACTTTGTAACCGCAAATTATAAATTATAGAAGCTTACCAATCAAACACGATTATTTAAAACCGTATATGAGAGAGAAGGTCGCATTTATAAACTATGTGTCGTTTTTCTTACAGAATTGTTTAGTCTATGGGTGGTAAACAGTTCACTGGATTGAAAACTTAAGAAGGGGTGTAATGAGCGACTGAAGGTGCTGAGTGGGGATGCGAGCCGAAAGCAACCAACCAGGTCGCCACATCCATTTCATAGCCTATCAATGCTAAGCAAGCATGTTCAGAAGCCAATGCATGTCTTGCTTGCCCATTATTAACACCACGTTTTTACCCCAGTTGAAAGTTGTCCTTCTCTGAGCGACCATGCATGTTTCACTACTCGACGTGCTTCTTTCCACTGCCACCTATCAGCAGCTGAGTCTAGAACCATTCAAGCTATCCTTATGCTAACATGCTCTATCCATTTTTCACTGGCCTCTCATCCTTTTGAAGCCATTATAAAACCATTTTTGCAGTAGGGGAGAAAAGTTTCTCATTTCTCCCCTGCGCGCCCTGGCGCAGGGCTGAGTTTTTCACTCATAAGCTGGTTGTTTATCGTTTTCACTTTTCCGCTCTTCCTTTTGGTGTTTTTTTACTCTGGCTCGTTCGGTTAGTCTCGGTTTTGCTGGAGGATAAAAGACGCTCTCCCCTCGACATGCGCTCGGTAGAAAGGTTAGACTCTCTGTTTCTCAGTTTATCTTCTGTCTCTATTTAGCTTGTGGGATGTAGTTATTTTTGGTGAATCACAAGAGTTTGCACAGTCACAGTGATTTTTCAAGTTGAAAGCTTTTTGCTCTGTTGCCTTAAAAATTTAAAATGGGAAGAGAGTCTGAATTATGAATAGGCCTTCTTAAGTTCTTTTGCTCAAGGTTTGGTTTACTCAGCATGTTTTAAGTTTTTCTCTGTTCAGGGTGTGGTTTTTATTTAGCAATGTTGTGGGTAATCATACAAAAATTGAAGAGTTTCGTAGTGATTTATAAACCCTATTCAGATCTTCGAATTAAGATAGGAGCCTGGTGGTGTATCTTTGAAATTTAATGTTGCTGCATAGTTTGCCAAGACCAAACATCTAGTTAACAACATGCAAGGAGCAGAAAGTCTATCTGCAAGCCTTGGTAGAATACTTGATAGGGTCTGGTTCTTGCCTTAGGTCATGAGCTTCCTACTAAACTTTTTTCCACCAAAACAATATCCCTGGTGTTTCTAGGCCGGAAACCCATTTTACGAGACCGGAAACTAAAAGTCCAAAATCGGCATCTAAAAAATCGTTGAGCATGGTTATTCAAAATTCATAGGGATTTGCGGAAGGTACCTAAGGTGACGTGTTTTGTACCTGCGGAATAAAGAATATAAGCTTATCCCATTTCTGTCATCTTGCCTATATAGGTGTCATAAGCCTTAGTTATTATTCCTGGACAACTGGCTTTATATGTTTCCGCGCCCCTCTCGGAAAGTGAGACCATCCTTCTCGAGTCTTCCTGTCGCATGATCCTTTGTCAGAAGAGTCTTAACTTCCCTCATTTGGCACTACATCACCCAGGTCTTATGCTCAGAGACCGGTCCGATGCTTATTTATTTCTGGTACTAAATCCCAATTCGTAAATCTACCCCTTAGTCAATTATCCCTAGACAGCTGGCTTTTTTCCTTCCTGAGTCTTCCTGTTGCCAGAACCTTTTGTCAGAAGAGTCTTAAGTGCCCTCATTTGGATTTTCTCATTCGCATTTTATGTTCAGAATCCTGTCAACTGCTCATTTAGTTTCTGGCAAAAAGTACAGATTCGGAAATCTATCTTGGACAAAAGGTACTATAGTTTAGCCAGGGGGAAGATTTTGGAGGCGTATGGAGGGTGGGTCTGATGCATCGGCCACGGAGGCCATGGTACTAGCAGCAATACAGGCTGAGAAGGAATGGGGAGGTGCCACGTTATTTGGAGGATGGAAATCTACTCTGGACGACGTGGTGGTCCTGCCATCAATGCCTAATGCTGACAAGGATAGGGAAGGGTTACAAAGAGAGCAACCTTTACGAGGGGGCAAAAAGAAAAGTGGTTTTCAACATAAGGATAAGGTTATGCATGAACATACAAGCCGCTACAACAAGGCTCACAATATTTTCAAAACCACCCCACCACCTGCTGCATTAAAATCCACTTGACTGAGCGTATAGAAAGCCTACAGGAACTAGCTTTAGTGGGCAGATGGCATTTCCCAGATATGGATGATGCCACAATGAGAAAATGGCTTGAGGTTCAGTGGAAACCATTGATTGGATATATTCCCATTGTTTCAAATCTCATGAAGGAGTGGTACTACTTTCATTTCTTAAGTGTCAGTGATGTAGAAACCATTCTGATGCACCCCTGGGTTCATAGAAGGAGCTTCCTTGCTCTCCACAGATGGTATATCGGGTACAACCCTTTGAAAAACACCCCATCGAATAATTTAATTTGGGTCAAGCTCCCCAACCTTCCCCTGGAAATGTGGTCTAAGGAGACTCTAACTGAGATAGGTAATTCCATTGGAAGATTCGTCTATGTTGACCCAAGGTGTCTTGGGGAGAAAGACAAGCGAATAGCGTGGATTCTTATAGAAAAGGCATATAGGGGAGGGTTTCCTGACCACATAGAGATTGCATGGCAGGACTTAAAAATAAAACAAACACTGGATTTTTGGGGGCATCCCCTTCAGATGTTCTACATGTCACAGGACAGGACACCTAATTAAAAATTTCTCTCGGCGCTAGTCTCTAAAAAGAAGATTGTTTCATGAAAATCTCTGGGTGAACTCTCCCCTGTCTTCTGAAAAGGAGAAGTTATCTCCCACAGCGAGTTTGTCTCCGACGGAATTTGATGCTATGCAAGATTTTAAAAAACTGGAAAATAGTTTCAATTAATCTCCCCAATATTTCTCTCAAGACCTTTCTCAAGGCCTCGATAACAGGCCTGAAAGTTCGTCTAGGACTGGATGCAATGTTGATAATAAGATTCAAACTATTCTATGTACGCCTCCCCTGGAACCGAATGACGAAAAACCAATACCTCCTCCCCCACAGATCATCCAGCCTTTCAAGGACTATACTGTGGGTTCCCAAACCATCTTCATTTCATCATCTTCGCCGACGCCCAGAAAAATCCCACCCTCAAAAGGCAAAGAAACGATGGTATCTGCCACCCCTCTAAATTCCCCTGTCTCACCTCCAACTAATTTGTATGACAGCGACTTAGATTTTCTTTTAAGCAAGAAATCTTTGGAGTTGGAACCCTTAACCATCCATAAACCAAGAAAACCTACGCCTCCTCTCATTATCCCGAGTTCTGCAAAAAATATAACGGTGAGAAAGAAAATCAAAGGAGGTAGTAGACATTTTAGGGGGAGGACAAATGATGCAGACAATGGGGTGAGAAACTTGTCTCTTGTAAACGTTCCCATCATTGATATGTCAGAGATACAGCCTCTTAGAGCAAGCGTGGCTGAAAAATCTCTCCAATGACCTTCGTCATATCTATGAATATAAGAGGTTTGGGAGCAGACCTCAAATTTTTGGCGCTAAAGAATCTATTCCACTCAGCTCAGCCAAAAATTATTTTAATACAAGAAACCATGCATAGCAAACATGTGTATATTTCCTATTTTAGAAAGATGTTTCCCTCATGGCATCTGGTAGCTTCGGAAGCAAAGGTTCTTTCGGGAGGGCTGGCGGTTTTATGGGATACTACATGGATTAGAGCCAAAGCTTATAAATGCTTTGCGAGCATTCTCATCTCAGCATCTATTAGAGGAAAATACTGTCCCATTAACATCTTGAATATCTACACCCCTTATAAGAACATGATTCCTTTCTGGGAAAAATTATTTGCCTCAGAAAATTTTGATAATGATTCATTGATGATTGCAGGCGATCTAAACGTAACTCTAAGCTTAGAGGAACGATGGGGGAATCGCAGGAAGAGAGACCCGCTCGCTGATCGCATTAAATATGAACTCTTGCACCAGAATCTGGTAGATATTCCATCCAAAATGATGCCTACATGGGACAATGGAAGAATAGAAGAGGCGTACATTTCAAAGAGGATTGATCGGTTTATTGTTCATGTCAACATTATTGATAAAATGGGCATGCCTTACTCATCCATTGAGAATGTATTCATATCCGACCATAGACCGATTTATCTCAGCCAGAGGGAAAAGGGTTTTAAGAATGGGTATCCATTTAAATTCAATAGATTATGGCTAGAAGATCCAGACTTCAATGAAGTCATAACAAATACATGGAAGGATTTATCTGCAAAAGATACGATGCCCCCGTTTATGACTTTCAGATACAAGTTGTCCTCCATGAGAAAGGTAGTCAAAGAATGGAAAATTAAAAAAAGACAGGTGGATAGATTGGCCCTTCAAGAAATTCAGAAAGAGTTGAACAGTGTATCAAAGGCTTTGGACACCAACTCACTTCCTTTTAGCATGAGATGTCGCATAAAAGAGCTAGAAAGGAAAAAACAACATTTTTTGAAGCAGGAAGAAGCTTCATGGAGACTCAAGAGCAGGGCGATTTGGCTCAAGGAAGGTGACAGGAACACAAAAATTTTCCACAAGTATGCAAATTCCAGGCATGAGAAAATTCCATATGGAAAATCAGTGACGGTCAGGGGGGCTTTCTCTTCTCACAACAAGAAATCACAAAGGAAGCTGTGAGGCATTTTAAAAACCAATATAAAAGAAGGGAGGAGGGCAGGTTTTAGGATATCTTATGGGGTATTGATTTGGTCCCACAAATGTTTGATGATGGAAAAAATGAACGCCTTTTCCAGCCCATAACAGAGGAAGAACTTTTAGGAGTTATGAAGGCTTTTAAGAAGGATAAATGTCCTGGCCCAGACGACTGGACAATAGAATTCTTCATTCACTTCTTTGATATCATTAAACAAGATTTGTTGAGGATGGTTGAAGCAGCAAGAATCTCAGGCTGCATACACCAAATT
Organism: Pinus tabuliformis; assembly: GCA_031772625.1. Taxonomy (NCBI): domain Eukaryota; kingdom Viridiplantae; phylum Streptophyta; class Pinopsida; order Pinales; family Pinaceae; genus Pinus; species Pinus tabuliformis. Next base: position 1,076,489,630 of record CM062811.1, read on the forward strand.
ATAACTTCCACTCAGATAGCTCTTATCCCAAAGAAAATGGAAGCGGAATCCTTTCAAGATTTTAGGCCGATTTCCTTGTGCAATATAACTTTCAAAATCATCACAAAAATTATTGCGGAGAGGATTAAAGAGACCTTAGCCTGTTTTCTAACAAAGGATCAGCATGCTTTTTTAAAGGGAAGGAATATTTTGGATGCAGTCGCTAATACTCAAGAAAGCCTGTTTACTATGCTCTCAAAAAAATCTGAAGCTGCCATTCTGAAAATTGATTTACAAAAAGCATATGATTGCTTAGATTGGGGATTCATTAGATGTTTATTAGCTAAGATTGGCCTGAAATCAAATTCCATAAGCTGGATCATGGCATGTGTAGAGAACGCAAACTATGCTGTCATCATAAATGGGATTCCTTCTCCTTTTTTTCAGGCGGAAAGGGGGCTGCGCCAAGGATGCCCCCTCTCTCCTCTTCTGTTTATCCTGGCAATGAACTCTTTGAGCATTCATATTAATAGGGCAGTTTTTGAAAACAGGTGCAGGCCCGTGAAAATCTGCAGGAACAACTACATCTCACACAATTTATTTGTCGACGATGTGCTCATTTTTGCAATGCTTTGCAGGGTCTCGTGGATATGTCTCAATGACATTCTAAATAGGTTCCAAAGTGCTACTGGATTACAAATAAACAAGTCTAAATCCATCCTCTTCCACAATGACGTCAATATGGAAACAGTGGTATGGATTTCTGGGTTGTTTGGGGTAGAGATGAGGTCTATCAAGGATGGTTTAAAATATTTGGGCTTTTAGCTAAAGGCAAAGGGTTACTCTAAAATGGAGTGGCAATGGCTAATTGATAGATACTATAAAAAGATATCTTCTTGGGAACAAAGTGTCTATCATTGGCAAGAAGGATTGTTCTAACACAAGCTGTATTAACGCAACTTGCCGTATATTGGGCACACATTTTTTTCTCCCTGCAAGTATAATCCAGAAAATGAACAAGATAACTGCAAATTTTATTTGGGGAGGCAAATCTGAACAGAGAAAATATCATCTTATTAGTTTGGAGAAGATCTCAATGCCGAAGATTTCAGGAGGTTGGGGATTACTGGATTTGAAGACTTTTGGGAAAGCACTCCTGTGCAAATCTCTGTGGAGAGGAATATTTGGGGAAGGGCCTTGGAGCATTACTATAAAAAAGAAATATATGAAAGGCAAAGACATGGAACACTGGTTCAGAATAGGAAGGATCGGAGCCATGTATGGGTCAGCTATATGGCTTAGTTTTCGCAAAATAGAGCAATATTTTCTAAAGAATCTAAATGGAGCTTACAATCTGGCAGCAGAATCCTCATTGGAATAGACCCCATCATGTGCGGACAAGAGAGTATAATCATTCCCAAAAGGCTTTTAATTTTCTTCCATTGAAAAGGTTTTTTTACATGGGATAAGCTCATTGCAACATGGCAAGGCCCACTTCCTCTATGGAAATAGGCCATTGATCTAGGTATGTCAGAGTTCTTGGCAAGGCTATGGAACACTGTCAGGGATGTTTTGAGAAGCTGCGGTTTTCATCGGTCTAGGCTGGAAGATTATCTAATCTGGAAGGTGCCAAAAGTAAATGTTCAGGTATGTGTAAAGGACATTTATTTATATATGATTGGACAAAGGACCATGAACTCTAGTCCCATGTTTCCATCAGTTTTTTGGAAAACAGGGTGCTCTCCCAAATTAATATACTTTTCATGGCTGGTGTTCCACAATAAAAATCTGTCCTAGGAAAATCTAAAGAAAAGGAATTGGCATGGGCCGAGCAAATGCTTAATGTGTGAAGCAGCCGAGGAAACAAATTATCATATGTTCTTCCAATACCAATCTTTTCAGAAATTATGGCACGATCTGGCAATTTCATATGGGTTTCCTCTTGTTTATCATCCTTCTACGCACGCAACTTTTGAATGGTGGAGTGGGCAGAGAGAGTCATGGAGACCAATAATTATCATTGTCTTATGGTGTGCATGGAAATGGAGGAACAACATAATTTTGTAGGAATTGTAACCTGATTTTCCAACCATCTCTCGATTTCTTTTGCAGATCGCAATCCTAGGAGAAACGATTTCCATGTGAAGGTCCATAAATGCCTGAGGAATTCCTCCCTGAAGGTGCATGGGGGTTTCTATTGTTGCCTCGGCCCCTTGGATGAGGATTGCGTGGATACCCTTTCTGAGACATGGAAATTCCCCTGGAATTGACTCTCTAGGATTTTACAGAGCCGAATCTATCCCTGAATTCAATTGAGAATTTCTAAAAAGCTGAACATTCTGATAAACTGTTTCTCCTCCCTAATTAGTTTAAATATATAACAAAACACAGACCAACTGTAGTGTGTAGTCTGTATTGCTACTTGAATAGTTTATGAAAGCAGGTCTCACTCAAGCCTGGCCCCTTACAACTGTGAGTACGGGTGGGACAACATTTAAAGGGTAGAGCACGAAGTTTGTCTCAGACGGTTTGGAAAAATATTATTTGTTTTGGGATTAGAAAAAACTAAAAAAACACTCATGCACACTCACAGTAATGAGTGTGACAAATTTAAGAGGCCGAAGATAAACTGTGTTGCTGCTTGAACAGTTTATAAAACCAGATAAAGGCATGGTAAGGACAGGGTTTATCTAAAATGGTTTGGTTTGGAAAATCCCATTTGCTTTAGGAAGAGGAAGGGAAAATACTAATGTTAAGGTTGGTTTAGTTGTGAGCAAATTTAAAGATGTAGTATATAATTTATTTATTTATTTTTAGTATTAGGTAAATAATTTATAAATAAATATTTTAAAATTGTTTTATTAATAATATTTTAAAAGAAATGGTTGGCTTGGAATCTTTTAATTTTTGGAAAAAAAAGATAAAGTGTATAGCATCAACATAAGAATAGTGGCTCTAAAACAAATCAATAAGAACTTTTTTTGAAGGGGCATGACAAGGGGAAGAATTTTTTTGTGGGGAATTATTCTATTCTTTAAAGATAATCATTATTAGTTTAAAGCATGATTTGGAGAAAGGTTAAATAATTATGTAAAATGGATGGCGCTAAAAATATTATTGTTGTTAACAAAGGTAAAGGATTTAATAATTTATAAGTGTTTGTTGATTCTTACATTATTATCATATGAATAAAAAATGAACAAAAATGTTAAAATGTGTTTCTAAGTTATCTTTGAAGAGGCCAAAAGTTTGGGAGTTTTTTTCAAGAAGATAATGGTTTGAGAGTGTTTCTTAACCATCTTGTTCTTTAGCCTATACACACTAGAGAAATATGTCAAATAATTATGTAGAATTGATAGCATTAAAAATAATATTGTTGTTGAAAAATGTAAAAAGATTTAATAATTTATAAGTGTTTGTTGATTCTTACATTGTTTTCATATGAATAAAAGATGAACAAAAATGTTAAAATGTGTTTCTAGGTTCTCTTTGAAGACGCCAAAAGTTTGAGAGTTTTTTTCAAGAAACTAGGTTTGAGAATGTTTCTTAACCATCTTGTTCTTTAGCCTATACACACTATAGAAATAAAAAGATGATGGTTTATTTAAAGTTAAAATTCAGATGCAACGTATTACTTGGATAATAACATAAAATAGAAACGCTGTCATTTTGGGATATTATCACTTTTTTTTTTGAAGTCATGGTGTGAGTTATTTTCTTCCTTCTAACTTTTTAATCAAAATTTAATTTTTAATCGTTATAATTATACTAGTTATTTTATTTCTAGATATTAAAGTCATATCTAAAATGATATACATTTTGTAAATGAATAAGTGAAAAAATTCTCATTATGTCTTAGCTTAAATGAACTCGAGAAAAAGTAACTCCAGTTATAAATATTTTTTATATTTTCTTGGGTAAAACTTTGAAATGTTGTATAGCAAAATATATTTAAAAAAACATATGAAAAATATAATATAATTATGTGAATTAAACAAAACTAATAATAAAATTACAATACTCTGTTAATTTTGAATTAAATAGAATTAAAAAACTACAAATAGCATAGTTTAAAATTGTGGTCACAAATCAACTTTAAAAATAAAATATTTTAAACAATATTTTTATTTAAATTTAATATTATTTTATTTAAAATCATTTAAAGTAGCCCCACAGATATTGAGACCCGTATATTCTTTGTTTCAGCAGTGCTGGAAAGTTATTCGTTGCTTCCTTCGTAGCTGTTTCCGCAATGCCGGAAAGTTATCCGTTGTTTCTCTGTGAAGAACATGACCTATAAGATGGTGGCTTCCGTACATTACTTTTACGACACGGATTCTACGTGATTTTGGCGGTTCAAAGTTTTCTAGTCCAAGTCAGTGGATGGATAGTTTTTAAGTAAATATTTAGGTAATCAAAATGATGATTCTTTAAAATATATTAAATTAAATTATATAAAAATGGCGAATATCTCATTATAATAATGGAAATCTAGCTCTACTATTTTTAAATAAATGATGGAATGTATACACATAATAAGATGGATTCTTAGTAAATGTATAAATATGTTAGCATAAATTTTTAGTTTACAGTTTAATGTTAAAACTCTGTTAATAAATAGATGGACTTTTAGTAAATGTATAAATATGTGAGCATAAATTTTTATTTTACAGTTTAATGTTAAGACTTAAAGACTTTGTTAATAAATAGATAGGTATGTAAATGATGTAAATATATTTATATAAAATTGTAGTAGGTTTGTTGTGTAGTGAAAATTATGTAAATGTTAATTTACATAATTTAATATATAAAGATAAAAAATGTTTATATAAATTAGGAAAGGGGTTATGATTTTTAGAGAGTCAATGGAAAAGAAAGTTTTTTATGGTTGAGTGTTAAGTTTAGATTTTATATATATTTTTTTTATTATGTGTTTTAAATGAAGTCGTTTATCTTCTTTGAATTATTAAACTAATTATTGAATGCATGTAAAAAGTTGGTGGGAAAGTCTTCTCTATAAGTTTAAGAAGTAAGAATTGAAAATAAATTAAATTACACTTACATAAAATAATTCATTTGGGAAGTTTTGGTTATCAAGTGCAAGGGGTAAGCTTCTAAGGGACGACTCATGCTATATTTAGTTAATATTAATATTGTTTATTGGCGTTTATGAATTTCACTCACTAATTCGAAACATGAGAAATTGGTTAATTGGAACTAATACTCATGGGATATGGGTTATATATTAATAGCATATAATCTCAAAATGTACCTTATATGTTGGACTTTGAGTACCCTTCAATACTTCAAAAAATTGTGAAGAGAGCTCTACTTGAATAGCACAAAAGGCACAATGCTTGTTGAGGTCTTGCAAATGAGGTAGCAAGTTAACTAGGCTTGACTGTGTGAAAAGCTCCATAGTTAAGGTAACCTCCTATAAAGTCTTAGTTATAGGATGACTTGATGATTGTTTATATGCACTTCACATTATTGGTGTCAATCTCACTTCTTCACATTGAGAACATCACCTGATGCAATGATTGTTAAATGGACTATTCAAAATCATGAAAAATTGGTTAATTGCTACTAATACTTATAAAAGGTATAGTTTAACTTATAAACAGAATGATACTTTTCTTCAGAGTATTTTCTAGTCAAGTTTAATCAAAATCCGACATATTTTTAACAATTTGAGTTTAAGTTGTTTAATTTGTAGAATTTGAGTGTCCCCACAGTTTTTAAGGATGTTGAATCCATTTATGCATTCAAAAATGTATTATAAACAACAAAAAAACCATAACGGGTGAAAAGGCCAAGCCATTTCATATATAAATTAGGCTACTCCTTTATAAAATATAGATTATAAATTAATGTCTTACCCTATACTAATAATCTCAAAAACAATATTTCATTCTCAAAACCCTTAACGCAAAAATCTAATTATTTGTAATTCATAATATTATAATGTAATTAGCATTATATAAAAAATTATAAAATTGTTTTTGTGTTTTGGCAGATTTACATTAAAATTATAATGTAATTAGCATTATATAAAAATTTATAAAATTGTTTTGTGTTTTGGCATGTTTTTTTTTTTTTTTCAGAGAGAAAAAGCGATATAGATTATATTAAGGATTCAAAAGCCTCAGCCGAAATAGACAGATCATTGTGAATGGGGAAGACACATAGTTCCCCAAATGAGCGAATTGAGTTCAGATGTAGCCATCAGAATGTAATATAGCAGATAGTCTATAACATAAGGAAGAAAACACATTATGGGACCCCAGTAGGGGGCACATAAGAAGCTGTGGATCTACATGATCTGTATAGAGCTTGAACATAAAACTTATTGATCTATCAGAGAGATAGTGCTGCCAAAAAAGAGCCTGCTTAGTCCAGGGAAGGCATGGACCCCGTAATTAAAATTGTATTTTGGCATGTTTACATTGAAGAGTGTATGGAGTTCTAGATTGAGAATTTTCTTTCCATTTATAAAATTATTAAACATTTTTATAATTAAATATGATTTTATGTATTGTATCATTTGAAATGAGATTTATGAATTTTATCAATATTCAATTCATAAAATGGGAATATGGCATAGATGCAAATTCATCTCAAATGAGAAAAATAATAATTTGTGATTTAAATAGTTTATGTTATATAAAATTAACATTTTTATTACTTTTTAACACATAACCTCATTAAAAGAATTATTATGTTCTAAATTATTTTATAAATATATATTTATTTTTTATTTTATTTTGAAAATCTACTTATCTATTATTTATTTTAATTTTATAAATTTAAAAATTTAATTTTAAATAATTAATATATATATATATATATATTTATATAATATATATATATATATATATATATATTAATAATAATAATAAATAATAATAATAATAAAGTTGATAATTAATGTTTTAACTTTAATATTTTTTTATGCCAGGCACACAATTGAATACAGTATACAAATTACATTTTAATATTGATCACTTTCTCTATTATAAAATAAATTTCATATCATATTTTATTTATATAATTAATTTGGCAATTTTTTTTTTTTTCTAAGTAAAGACTACTGCTATATTAAAGAAAAGAAAATATGTGCAGAGGTTTACATCCCGTGAGGAGACCGAAGCTAGTCCTCAAGCTGAAGAAGCTTTAAGTGATTCATAAAACACAGTCCATTATAGTTCCTGGACGTCATATAGTCTGGACTCAAACTGACAAAAACTCCATATCTACTGGCAAGACAGAGCCAGTTTACATCATTAACCATTAAACAAAAATAACAAACTGCTGAAGCCTGAGACTTGCAGCAGTGGCCTAACCGAGCCCTAGGACTGAGTTGGACACAAAAAAGGACCCAAAGACACAACACGATTAGCAATACCATGACAGTAAGAAAAAAACAAAACAGAGCACCCGAGAACTAGACTGGCTGGTCGGATGAGGCCTCCTGCTTTCCTTTGTCTGGGCTTGGCGAGTCGAGCCAAATCACCATCTCGTCCTCATTCTGAATCGGATCTCCTTGATCTGGCGGAGCACGTGCGCTGAAGACCTCCACCTCCATGTTTGAATTGGGTGGCGGCAGGACCTCTTGTACAGAGGTAGCGTAACCAGAGTTGCCCTGTATCGGAGCACAGGAGCTGAAGACTTCCATCTCCACGTTGGAATTGGGCGGCAGCAGGACCTCTTGCACAGAGGCTTTATAACCGGAAGTTTCCTGTATAGCTTGCTGGGCCGGAGCAGGTTGAATTGGAGCTACCGCGTGTCGACGAGTTCGATACACCAAGCCTTCCATATCACCCAGGAGGATATTGCTGTCTTGGACAATTTCAGCTGCAGGGGAACTAGAATTTGACCGGCCAGGCTCTTCTTCAGAGATGAAGACGGTGAAAGTGACTACCACTTCAGGTCTAACAAGGCGGCTTGGAAATCTGAATCTAAAAGTCTGGTAGGTGCCCTGAGGAAGAAGACATTCCTGCTCCGAACTGGGAGACGAAGGTGGCTCTGCAGCAATTGGCTCAATTGGGTATAGGTCTTCCAGAACCACGCGGGTACTGGACCTTCCTCCACGCCTAGGAACCCCTCGACTGCGCGGCATGGCTTGTAAAAGTAACGCTACCAAACACTCAATAATCTCTTGAAAATTTGCAGACAGAAAGCCCTCTCTCCGTGCACTGAAAGCAACAATGGGTTGGTTCTGCGTCATAACTGGCATTTCAAAATCAATATAATGCGTAACCTGCAATCGCAACACGGGGGAACGGCCTTGGGCTTTTCTCCCCTTTCGCATCGAAGCCTGAGCAGCCATGCTCGGCATCAATGCAGCGTCCCTCCTCCTTTGCCGCAGACCAAGAACATTAACCCGGTGCATTAACTGTCTGAGCTTTGTACAAGCCTCCTTGTACAGACGTCGGTGCTCCTTCCTGCCTCCAGATGTCATGGCGCATGCCATAGTTATGGGCTAGTAAAGACACCTGCATTCGGGTAATTTGGCAAATTAATTTAACTAGTTAAATATTTTAAATTTGATAAAATAATAACATTAATCTTTTAAAATAATTGTTTTTTTATATACTTTATTCAATATTCTCATCAATTTATATAGAATAATTAATGCCAAATATTTTATTTTTTTATATTATTTTTAAAATAACATTTAATTATTTTATTTTCATATCATTAATTTTCATTTTTCCCTTCATTTATTTATCCACTTTTCCTCATATTTCTTCATTATTTACTTAAAAAGAAAATATATGGAAATACTTGATTTACTAGATACACTTAATTAGTTATACCACTTTTCGACTTCCCATGACACTTTTGATCTATATACTATAGACCTAATAGTAGACCGAAAGGAGCATAGCTGCTCTCGTTGACCATAGGCTCTCAATTGTTTATAAACCCCATATTGCTGACCAATTGTGTAGTAAGAGATTTTTAGTTTGGAGATATATAGAGATAAAATTGTTTTTATTGATTAATTAATTAGATCTGAATTTGCGTTTGTTTCTTTAGGTTTGATAGACTATTATTTGGTTTCAACAAATGTTAACCACCATCATCATCAATATTAATTCTTTAATATATATAAACTTTAATAAAATCTATTAAAAAAAACAACAACTATAATTATATATAATCATTAATTAATTTTAATTTCTATTACACGTTTTTTTATTATTATAATTTGTTTTCTAATTATTTTAATAATTAAATTATATAACAAATATTATAATTTATATATAATCCGTTGTTGCAATGGCATCTTACATGGCTTAATATTTTTTCAAAATTTTAATCTACACTGACCACCCAATTTTCTATCTGGCCTGGTAAAGAATATTTTAAATTATTATTATTTTAAATGTATTTAAAATGTTTAAAAAATAATTAACTTTCATCTTTCCTATCCGTTCCTGTACTAAACAAAAGTTATTCGTTTCTTCGTTGTGAAGCGACTCTATATACGGGACCATAAGATGGTGTCATAGGCTCGCATGGCAGTACTAAATATTTTATTATTAAGTGTTAATGTTAGATTTTATTTATTCGGCTTTATGTGTTTTTTAAATGAAGTTATTTATTTTATTTGTATTTTAAAATCAAAAGTATTTATGAGGTATAAATTAATTAATTTGTGTGGGGTTTAGTTATTATTAAGTCATAGATTTAATTATGGGGAGCGTTGAGGATGAGGGTTATTTTTGGGGAAATTAAACTATCTTAAGAGGCGTTCAAGCTTGATCGAGCTTCACACAATCCTGGTGATAGTGTCCTACTAGTGGGGAAATCATTCTTCCATCCAACATTGGGGCTTGGCCTGGCATAAGTACAACCTAAGTGTAAAATTCTAATATTCCTCCTTATCATAAGTAATGTTAGTCATGATTCCCTTTAATCCAATCATTCTTCCATCCAACATTGGGCCCTGGCCTGGCCTAAGTACAACCTAAGTGTAAAAGTCTCATATTCCTCCTTATCATAAGTAATGTTAGTCATGATTCCCTTTAATCCATTCACCGGCATTCATTCCATTAATTCTATCATTCTCATGTTCGTGCTTTAAATTGCTCATGCATTATTCTCCATTATTAACTGTGAACCAACATGAAATTTGACCAAATCAATATTATGAAGCTAAAACAAAAGATATATGGGTATAGATAAACATAGAGGTTTGGCTAATGAGGAATCCATAATCCATTATGTAGTTGTTACTCTTAAGGTGTTTAAGAACCAATTATTATTCTTACAAGTGATTCCTAGAAAGTAAAATATATATTTGATTGAACTCTTTCTACCACATTAAAAAACACTAATGGGAAGAATATCCCCTAGGAACTATTGATTAAAGAATAAGAATATCTTCCTTGTGTTGTGTGAAACGTTGTAAGAAAGTGTTATGGTTCCTTGATAGTTAGATGAGATGCCTTGAATGCTCTAAAATGAGCACATTAACTAAGCATGAGAAAACACATGTACCCTATTTTGGGGTGACATTTAAACTAAATACTTATGATTGAGTGGAAAAATACACATATACAATAAATTTCTTGAAATAACTTTTACTTGAAAAATAAGTCACTACCATTATTTAAAAATATACAAAGCTATTATTAATTTATGTTATGGAAATTTGTATATTTACTTACATCTATTCATAAACCTTACCTTAGATTGCTGCAAATTCCTATGAATCCATATTCATAAACCTTAGATTGCTGCAAATTCCTATGAATCCATACTCATTTAATTTTAATGGTCACAAATGCAAGCATTTTATTTAATGTTGATCCTTCTCAAAAGGTTGAAGGCAAACTTATATAGTTAGTATGGTGTATTGTGGAGATATAACCTCTAAAAGTTGGAATTTACAAACCCTATACAATGACTACCTGCCCCATTGCTAAGAAGGGTCTAGCGCGAAAACATACAAGTGAAAAGAAAAAAATGACATTTATATAGCAAGCTTTGAGTGTCTATATACAAAACATTGTAATTATATTGCTTACAATAAAATGTTTTGAGTAATGTGTTTTTCATATAAGAAGTTTGTCAATATGAATACGTATCAAATGTTTGTTACGATTCTCGAGAAGGAACAAGTAAGAGTTGTAGTTCTATGTATGACATATTGACTTATTGTATACGTACAAACCATTGATTTATAAACAATTAGGTGAATTGCAAACAATAGTAGTGGTGGTATAATGATGAGATAGGTTGAAATATTAATGAAAATGGTGAAGATTAAATAAATATAAATTTTATAATTATTAATAAAAATGCTGAGGGTGATACTAAATTGTTAGGGATTAGGAAATAGTGTAAATATAAAAATAAGAAGATAAAGAGACATTGGAATATGAATTCCAAAAAGTTTTTCTTTATATACAATGATTTTTTCTAATAAAAATTAATTAATTTTGTGGAGTTACTAATACTTTTTGTCTTATCAGATCATAGTTCCCATTTTAGCATTTCTCTACTGCCATTTTCTTTGCACCCGCTCAAACATGTCTCTGCAAACCAACTGAAGTTGTGCGCTCATTTCCATTAAAATATTATATTTGCACTATTATTCTCTGCGTTGAACAATATTTGCTTTTAAACAGTGATACACAGTGCGTACGATGGTCCCTTGGATGAGTGCATTGCATATTGAATAGTGACTTTAACCCTGGATTATATGTGCGTTGCATTGAGTTATGTGTTGTTTCTCTATGCTCTTAACATACATTGGTCCAGGAATACAAAGTGTTGAAGCATTGATTGCGAATGGAGCATCATTTATTGGGAATGGAGTGTTGAATTTCTCGTAAAACTTCTTGTACCTGCGTTAAATAGAATTGATGCTTATATCAAGTGCGTTGGTATATAATTGAGGCAGGTGTTGGTTCGTTGATTACGTTGTGAATGTGTTGCTCTATGTTGAAGTTTGTGCCTATTATATGTTGCTTGATGTTATATGTCATGCATTGGTGTTGGTTCATGCTCTTTGATGTTATTTGTATTTGTCTTTGTTGCTCATGGTAGGTATGTCATATGCATTGGCATTGGTATGTCGAAGCATATTTGTGCGTTGAACAATCTGTCAATGTATTGAAACTCTCATACTATATGTGTTGGTTTGTGCTTACTATATGATTTGTTGGTTTCTATTCATATGCATTGGTTATTTGCACATTTTGTATTGAGTATTGGGATCTGTACATATTATATTAAATAAGTTTGTAATAGAAGGGTATCAAGAATGTTGTTCAAATAATTACAAAAACAAAATGGAAGAGAGTAAGGTTTTGATTGCTTTGGAAATTGAAAGCTCTTTGAAACCATTACCATTCACAAGAATTGTCAGCAAATATTTTTTTTTTCAAATGCATTCACTCATCTCCATAGTTGGAATAGTTCTCACTAGCAAAGAAAACTACCATGAATGGTCCAGAAAGATAAATCATACCCTCATTTTCAATGAACTTTGGAAAGGTGTTTGTGAAGGAGAAGGTGGCAATCCTCTTGAAAATCCCACATCAGAGAAAGAGCTCACCACACGGGAGAACAATATCAACAAGGCCTATGCCTTGATTGCTACATCAATAAATGAAGAGGTGAGTCATCAGATTGTACCATTCACAAGTGCTTTTAGTGCTTTAAAGAAGCTAAAATACTTATATGACACACGTAGAGCTTGAAGTAGTCCAATTAATGATCAAACTCTTCAATCTAGAATTGAAAAATGATGATCCCCTTACCCCACCCTCTGAAATCAGAGCTATTATACATTATGTAGAAGCCACCAGCGTTAAAATGGATGTTCATCTCATATCTTTCGCCAAGGCATTATATCCTACTTATTCTCATTATCTTGAATCATTACACGCCAACAGTAAACTAAAGGAGATTTCCTTTGAGTCTCTTATGGAGAAGTTTGCAGAAAGAGAGAGATTTTGGGAAGAAGAAGGCAGTTGCTCAGTCTTCTAAGGAATTTGTGTGTCTTGCATAGAAAGAGAAGGATCAGGCACAAGATTCTTCTAGAGGAAGAGGTGGCAGAAGAGGACGTGGAAAGAAGAATAACAAAGGCAAGGGGGGAAAACATTACCAAGGAAAAATACCTAATATGCATTGTATATGTTGCAACATAAATGGACATGATGCTTCCACATGCAAGCTCTCTTGGGACAAAATCAAACAAGAAAGAGATGAAGAGAAAGGAAAATCACCAGCCCCAAGAAAAGGTAAAACACATAAATATGCTAATTATATTGTGGCATATTGCAATATTGGAGTAACTAAAGACTTTTTTAATGCTTCACTTGCTTCGTTGAAAGATGCATGGTAGCTTGATCTAGGAGCAACCTACCACATGACCTTTCAAAAGGATTTATTTGAAGATTTCAGCGACAATGTAGATGGAGTAGTCCACTTTGCAGACAATTTAAAACTCAAGCCATCCAAACTTAGCACCGTCAAGGCTCAAACTACCTGGTCTGCACTACTTTCTTCTACATAACGTTCTCTACCTACCAGGGTTGTGGAGAAACTTTTTGTCTTTGGTTCACATATTCCAGCAAGGACACTCCATTCACATGTTTGATGGCAAAGTTGAGGTGACAAAATCATCAGACAACTCACTTGTTAGGACTAGGATAGAAGACGAAAGACTCTTGAAGCTGCAAGGAACCTCTGCTCATGCACAAAACTTTGCACACAGTTCTCAGTATGATGAAGGTACACTACCATCCAGTCTCTTATGACATGCTAGATTTGGACATCTAAACTATAGCAATCTTCTTTTATTGAAGAGAAATGGTGTTATTGGTTTGCCAACCATTGTTAGGAAACTTAAGCAATGTGATGATTGTATCTTAGGAAAACATAACAATTAGTCATTTCATGATTCTCATTCTAGAGCACATAAAAAGCTTGAACTGATTCATTCTAACTTGTGTGGCCCTATACTTGTACCTTATGCAAATGGAAATAAATACATGATGACTTTTATTAATGACTACCCAGAATGTGTTGGGTATATCTATTGAAGAACAAATTTGAAGCTTTTGAAACTTTCAAAAACTTTCATGCATGGATTGAAAATAATACACAACCTCATAGTGGCTATATTCGTACTGATAATGGAAAAGAATACACTTCAAATGAATTTGAAAACTATCTTCCCCAACATGGGATTCAACATGAAACAAATGTGCCTTATAATCCCCAACAAAATGGTGTATCTGAAAGAATGAACATGACAATCTTAAATATGGTACATTCAGTGATGTTTTTCAAAAATGTTACGTTGATCTTCTGGGTGATGTAGTTCTCTGTGTTGTTTATATTAAAAATATATGTCAATCCCATGCTCTAAAAAACAAGATTCCCTATGAAATGTGGTATGACCCCCATTCCTTCGTGAGGCATCTCAAGGTTTTTGGTTCCACCTGTTGTGCCTTGATTCCTAAGAAACATAGAAACAAACTTGGTTCAAGGAGTCGAAAATATATATTCTTGGGGTACTTAGATATCTCCAAAGCATATCATCTCTAAGATGAAGTAAATACAAAGTTTATACTGTCTAGAGATGTATTTTTTCTTGAATCTTCCAAGACTAACAATGTTGTTGAGCGACTACTTGATCGCTTAGACAGATTCAGGCAGGCAAAATATTTTCAGGAATTTGATAATGAGATTCCATATCTTGAAGGGGGGATCCCTATCATGGATTACTTTGTGGAATCTCCTTCTAAAGCATTCTCTCCCCCTCATGAAGCTCCAACCATTGATTAAGAAGACACTTTGAGTGATGTGATTGACAGAATTGGAAGGCTAAATCTTGACTCAGCCTCATCTTAGTCAAATGAACATCCTTGGCCATCTCAGAAAGGTCTTCCAAAATGGCTCACTAAGATACTTGAAACTATTGAGGTTGGAAAGGCAAAAATGAGAATTTCTACTAGACATAATGGAGGTGATGTAGAAGATTCTAATTCAACTGTTGATATGGATGCTTCGTATGATTGTGAATTAAATTTGTCAACCAACTTCCTTTAAATAAGTTGCTTCTCATGATGAATGGAAAGAAGCAATGCAGAAAGAGTATGATGCTCTTATAAAGAATGGAACCTGGAAGTTGGTGGAACCTCCATTTGGAACAAAACCGATTCGTTGCAAGTGGGTCTTCAAGAACAAGTATAAAGCAAATGGCTCACTTCAAAATCATAAAGCAAGGCTCGTGGAAAAAGGTTTTTCACAGAAAGAAGGGGTCAATTATGAGGAGACTTTCCCCCCACAAAAAATGGGCTACCATCTAGACTCTCTTTTCCTTGGTAGCTCAGAATGGATGGAAAGTCCATCAAATGGATGTAAAAACCTCCTTGAATGGAGATCTGAAAGAAAA